>JACEIK010000230.1:51285-156169 GCA_018107945.1 Datura stramonium | reverse complement strand
TGACTATATTTCCAAACTCATACTTTCTTATTGGTGATTGAAATCATGATGTTTGCTAGTTCCAAGTGCATTTTGTGGTCGGTATATATTACCTAGT
Source organism: Datura stramonium (assembly GCA_018107945.1). NCBI lineage: Eukaryota > Viridiplantae > Streptophyta > Magnoliopsida > Solanales > Solanaceae > Datura > Datura stramonium. The sequence goes on along the minus strand of JACEIK010000230.1, from coordinate 156,072 downwards.
TCTCTTGCTTATTATCGTCTTTCTCTGAGAAAGAGTCGAAATAAAATCAACTTGAATTCGGGACCGCTATTCGAAATCTTAGTGAAACCAGATACCTACTACAGGCCAAGCAGCTAGGAAGAAGTGTAACGAACAAGAGTTGTTGAAACTAGCATATTTGAAGATCAATCGGCCGTCATCTTGGCAGGAATTGCTTTAAAATTGGGAACCTACGGGTTTTTAAGATTTTCAATTTAGAAATCTAAAACTTGTCTCGGTTTGACGTGAAATTCTAGGAATTTTTTTAGTTGAGAAACGAAAGTAGGCCTTCCTTATTAAGCTTTTTTCTAAATTGACCTTCCTTGATAACTTTATACCTAACTAGCCCCATTGAGCCAAAATAATTTGTCCCTTATTTTTTTGTTGCCGAGCTTTAACCATTAGCCACTTTTGTTATGACTTGTTATTTGTTCACTCTATTTTCTTTTAGGCACTTCTGAGAGTTGATTTAAATGAAAAAAAGGCATGAATGGTGAAAGATATAAGTGAAAAGATAATTGATTGAGATTATTGGTCTTTTGAGATGTTGTTATTGAAACTGAAAATAAAAAAAAGGTTGAAAATTTGAAGGAAAAAAAAGAGAAACAAAGAGATGGCGGCAACTCCACTTCCTTAAAAAAAGGGAAATAAGGAAATTTGTGAAAAGATTGAAAATGAGGTTGATTTATTAAAAAAATAAAGAGAAGGCTATTGTGCTTAAGCGAGAAAGTAAAATGTAGTACCTAAAGAAAATTTGAGTCACTAATATCCATATGTATCATTGATCTTGGGCGTATTTACATGCCTAAATGTTGTTTAGACCCATTTTTTTCCTTGTTTACATCTTAACTTAAGTGTAATCTCATATGTTTTGCGTATATATAGGTGCATGAACTAACAAATATGATTATCCTATTTTATAGGTGCAAAATTCTAAGGAGGAGGCTAAATATGAAGGTGTATGAGAAAGAAGGAAACATGGAATGATGTCTCAAGAAAAAACATGAAAAATGCTGAAAATGAAGACTGTCGCAACCATCAACGTGCCACACTAGCAGATTGGTGCGCCAAGAACCATGTCGCACTAAGAAGGTGCGCACAGGGCCTGGCCGTCTAGTGTGCTAGCGCGTTGGAGTCGTTCCATGCCTGGTGTTGCTTCGTGCTCATCAGTGTGTCACACAAGGCATCCTGCATGCTAGGCGTTGTGTCAAGCCTGGCGAACAGCATGCCAGTGCCCAAATTTCCAGCAAGCCTGAGCGTCCAGGCCGTGTTATTTCATTGGCTTGCCGCGATGGGCAGCGTGACACAGAGGTAATCCACCATGGGCAAAATTTCAGCTTCTATAAATTGAACACTTAGGCATTATTTTTGGGGATCACGAAAAAATTTTGGGAAAGGGCGCTTGGAGAAAAGAGCAAGAAAGGAGTTTACCATTGTTGGGTTATTTTCTTCCCTTATCTTTTCCATTCATTTATCTTTACATGAATTCAGTTACTATGTTGGATTTTAGTAAGACTATGAGTGGCTAAAACCCTCATTCTAGGGTTGAGACCATGAACATGATTGCTTATGTATAAAGTCTTATTGGTTTGATTACCTATCTTGTATGGTTGTTCTTGTTTCTTATTTTATCATTTTAATGTTTGATCACCATTAAAACATACTTAGAAATATTAGGCAAACTTGAGAGCTAACCCTAAGATAGAATGTGGGATACAAGGAGTATGATCTTGTTCATGAACAAGATTTGTGTTTAGGATAGATATATGCCTAATACACCATACTTGGTTACAAAAATGGAAAGATAGCTTAATACAAGAGAATTGAGATATCATATTGCCACTTAATGATGTAGTTTTTAGGTCAATTTGAATGCAAAACAATTAGAGATTTGAAAGACCATAACCATGCATTTAACACCATAATCAACAATCAAAGAGGTAATTGACCAATTTGAATGAATGTTAGGCATGAATGTAGGCTTCAACTCTGAAATATTTTCCCATTATTGTTTACATTTAGTTTGTGATCACTTTTAGATTTCATAACTAATTGCAAATTTTTGGTTACTCTTGCACTTGTAAAAATTTAGATTAACACTTGAACTTGGTAATTCACGAAGAGTCTAATCTCTGTAGGTTCGACATCCGACTCGCAAAAAGCCACTTTACTACTTGTACGACCGTGTGCGCTTGCGCATGTGCTGGGTCGAGAGAAATCATACATGTCCTAAGCCTACATTACAATCTTATAAAATTCCTACAATGATCTTAACTCAAAGACTTCAATATTAGTGGAGAACCACATGATAGTCAAGTTTATGACAATTTTCTGTAGCTTGAGATACTTCTTCGTTGAGAGTGAGAAAATTTTTCTATCTATGCCCTTCTTTATTTTATATCGGTATATTATGTGATATATAGACATCTCTCTTCATCTGCCGAGACACACTTTGAATTTGGAAATATTATTGTTTCAGTTCTCAATTAGTGCATATGAGTACAGCTAAAGGTTATTGAACTTTTGGGATTATCTTAGTTGATTCTTTCAAAAGTTCTCATGATTTTACTAAAATATTTAGCCATTATATTTTAATAATTTTCTTTGCTCATGAACGAGAAAATATTTAAGTATGGGAAAATTTGATAAGAGAAAAATATCATAGATAAATTAAGATGTTATTTAACTTCAATATCAATATTTATTCTTCTCTTTGCAGAAAATGTCATGATTTAATTTTAAAAAATCAATATCTCATCAATTAAGAAGATGTTTGAAAAAAGAGATTTAAGTAATAATTTTACAAAGATCAACACAGATAAAAGCTGAAAGAGAGAAACAAAATGATGCTGCAAAAATGAAAAATAAATTGTGTGAATTTCATTTTGTATGGAACCCATTAAATTAAAAGTACAACAAAAAGAAAATAAAAAGCTGGGAAGGAAAAGTAAAAGGCCAAAAACCACTTAAAACAAAGTGGCTTCTACTAAACAAAAAAGGTCAGAAGCATGATGTTTCAATTTGCAACTTTAGAGAAAAAAATACATTGAATATGTTATTTCAAGATTGCCAACATGGACTTCATCTACGGTGAGCAGCACTTTTAAATCAAGAAATTGCAACTTGCAATTTGTGATTTTGGGCGTATTTCTAAGCCCGCTTTCCTTATTTTATCCATATTTTTCCTTAATTTGAGAAGTATAAACACTTATTATTATATGTTTTGATTGAAAACTCTTGATAATGAGCTAAAAAATATAATTAGATGTTTTATAGAAAAATGTGGTGGCAATTAACCTGAAAGGAGCTAATAAGGAAGGTTCAGAGCATTTGAGCATTGTTGGAAGAGTTTTCGGGAAAATCCAAGTTGGGGCTGTGGATGGCACCTAGCCCAAGAGCCCAAACGTCAGAAGATTTCAAATAGAGCGGGATAGGACTATGGCTAGCACCTTATGCAAGGAGAAAAATACCAGAATAATAAGAAGAATGCAAGTTGGTGCCTTGGGTAGCGCTCCAGAGTGAGAACTACAAAAAATCAGGTGTCCGCCTTGGATGGCGCGGCATGCCAGGGTCTATCCTAGACCAAGAATTTTTAAGTTGTGCAATCTGAACCCACGTAGGATAGGAGGGTATTTTCCACAATTATATATATATCCCCTCGTGATGTTTTTGAAGGGGTTGGTCACTAATTGGGATGTTTTAAGAGGCAAGGGAGATTTCATCATTAGGTTTTTTTTCTTTTTATTTTTCCAAGTTTTTACTTCGAATGAACACATCAAACTCTTGTGTTTTTTGTTGAACATGAGTGTTTAAAAATTCTTATTCTGGGGTTGCAACTAGACGCAAGAACGTTTAGTGAATGATTGACTTGACAAATTAATTTATCAAATTGGCTGTTCTTATATTCTTAATTTTACTATTTTGATTATTGACCATCATTGAAATGCATCTATATTCCTATTGTAAACTCAAAAGATGGATCAATAAGAGATAACGGAGAATATAAGAAGAAAGATCTTTTCTTGAAGTAAAACATAGAATTGATTTGCGAGTAGGATAAGAATATACCTAGAACGCCTTTCTTGGTTATTAAACGGGAGAAATCAAAATCATTCACATGTTTATTCTTGATCATAGGAATATAGATATAGAATTTCATATTAATAGACGATTAGAGGTTCGAAAGACCATAATCATACAATTAACCCCATAAATTAACAATCAGATGAACTAGTTAGTCAAGAAAATCTAGTATTAGACATGATTGCGAAACAAAGTCATAACCCAGGAATATTTCCTCTTAGTGATCACAACTTTTTTTAATACTCTCCGGTCTTCAATTTTATTAGTAGTATACATCAATCTCCAAAAAAACTCTTTTGTTTCACTTGAATAAATTTATAGTAATTGAAATAACTAGAATTTACTAAATCACAAGTCTGTTGAGTTCGACATCCGGACTTAAAAATCCTATATCACTTGGACGACCACGTGCGCTTGAATGTAGTTGGGAGTCGTCAATAAGTTTTTGAATTCATTTTTATGGACTTAGAATTAGCAAATTTTTAGTTTTCCTTTACTGTTTCATTGTTCGACTGTTGACAATTTGATCTTAGTCGCTATACCTATAAGTACATTCTTTCTATGAAATTAAGATGGCACGTGATAAGGAAATCATGGCACTATATCCTGAACCTGAATGATTTCTTCATCAGAAAAGGAAGAAAGCTGCCCTATAGCCAATCCAGCAGATTGCTTCATCAAAAAAAGGAAGAAAGCTTCTCTAACAAGGCCCTGACCTACCCATGAACTGTAAAATAAAAAAGAAGTAAACATTCTATCTACAAGCTCCAGAAGAAAGGAGCTAACTGCTCTAGTGATGCTGGCTGAAAGCTATGAGGGACCTGCTCCCCGTCTATCCGTATCTGCAGGAAAGTAATGTAGCGCCTCATAAAGGCGTCAGTACAATATGTACTAAATATGTAAGGCGATAACTGTAAATGACTGAAACAAAGAGATAAAACTGAGAATAACTGAAATGAAGGAATAGAGATCATACTTGAGTAATATAACTTCTTACTATCTAACTTTATTAATAACTAAAGCAAAAAAGAACCTTACTTGGCCCCCATAAGCCGAAAGGTACAACAAGCATAGAATAACCCACCTGGGGACCTCATAAGCCATGGTGAGTACACATCAATCTATATACCCCTATCCAAGGTCACACTAGTCAACTAATAGCTATAGCTATCCTACTAATCCCCTGGGTCTGCAACTGAGCCCGCTCAGCCCCTGACTGTAACTATGTCTGAGTCCGGTGGACTCCTTATATCTGCACCCCGGGCACCAGGCTCGACGGGGGTATATAAAGTCAACCACGACATATGAGGACCTGGGACCCCATATTCGTCCCTGGCTGATGGCATACCACTCCATAGAGCGATGTCATCTCGCCCCTGGCGGGCGCCAACACAACTAATAACCCTGGGGTCAGTCATGAAGGCTATACATGCAAAATCCATCCCAAACTAATATGGAATATTGGTCTCAGCTAATAATAACAACTAATCATAATAGACATGCTGCTGGTACTCTTACTAGGATTCAACTGAGTTATCATGCTAAGAAAACTAACTTGCTGAAAGAAACTGCCTTAACATACCTTATTCGTTGATTACTTATTAACTGGTGAGTTTCAGCTCATATTCAACTACTTTTCTCAACTACAATCATATTATTAGAAGAATGAGGCTAATTCTAGTACTGAATTCGATGAAAATGATAACTTTATATATAAATATCAACTATATTTCAACTTGACGGAACATGGTCGAAAACTCATAATTTCTCGAGAATCCAGAAGGGGGGAATGCTTACTTTCAGCCTGTGATCATATTGACACTAGTTTGTAGCAATTCCAACAACTTTAGCTCACAGGAGTTACGATTTTCCGGGCAAATTTCATGAAAATAACCCCTTAGAAATACTCCCTAAAATCTTATACTAAGATACCCGAAGTTAATTTGAATTCGGGTAGTGTTTTGCAACATAAACGGATGAATTTAACTTGTTTTCTTCATACTCTCACTGCTCTGGCCGTTTATATATTTGAAATATAACTTAAAATCAAAGGATGGAACATATATATACTTGAGGCGGTGGACAGGGGTCCATGGCACAGACCCTGTCATGCCAATTTGCGGGCGTGCTACGGAGCCCATCGCGGAGGGAAAGGTCTGGGCCATGCTGCCCCTTTGGGCAGCTGGCCCAGCCTCCTCCCACGCAGTCTCGACTCCGCGCTTGTCCGACCTTTCCCCGGGCCCCTTTCTCGTACGCATTATATTCTATAACTCTTAACCAACGTACGAATAGGCTGGCTTAACATTAGATACTTACGGGGTGTNCTAGAAACATTCATCCTTGAATGTCTTACTTTATCTTAAAGGCATCTTAACTCTTATAACTACTTATTCTAGAAAAATTTCGGCAGAGTCTCCCCTATAATTTGGACTATCCAAAAATATTGAAAAACAGAAAAGTCCAAAACAGATATTTCACATAACCATATAGCAACTGTTTCTCAACAACATTGTATCTAGCTGAGCAGTACATGTAACACACATCATAGAACAAACTGAATCGTAAATGTACCTTAACTGCATAGCCTGGCTAAGTCTTGAACAAATGAGGATATCTGGATTTCATGTCGTCCTCAGCTTCCCAAGTCATTTCCTCTATTCTTGTTTCTCCACAACACCTTAACAGAAGTAACACCCTTAGTCCTCAACCTGCAAACCTGTCGATCTAGTATAGCTACTGGAATCTCTTCATAGGTTAATTCCTCGGTAACCTGGACATCCTCAACTGGCACAATTCGAGATGGATCCCCTATGCACTTTCATAACATCCACACATGGAAGAATGGATGAATGAATTCCAACTCTGAAGGCAAATCTAGCTTGTATGTCACCTGGCCTACTCTAAGGAGTATTCGATATGGCCCAATAAACCTCGGGTTGAGCTTACCCTTTTTGCCAAACATCATTACACGCTTCATTGGTGAGATTTTCAGGAATACCCAGTCACCTACAATGAACTCCAGGTTTCTACACCGCATATCAGCATAAGATTTCTGGCAACTCTTAGCTGTCAGCAAACATTCTCTGATAAGCTTTACTTTCTCTTCTGACTGGTGAATTATATCTGGCCCAATTAACCCTGTCTCTCCAACCTCAAACCAACCAACTGGGGACCTGCATTTCCACCCATATAAGGCCTCATAAGGCGCAATTTGAATCGCTGAATGGTAACTGTTATTTTAGGAAAACTCAATAAGGGGTAAATGTTCATCCCAGCTGCCTCTAAAATCGAGCACACACGCCCGTAACATATCCTCAAGCGTTTGAATTGTACGTTCCGCCTGCCCATCTGTTTGAGGGTGGAATGTTGTACTCAGATTAACCTGGGTTCCCAAACCTCTCTGGAAGGACTGCCAGAACCTAGCTGTAAATTGCACTCCCCTATTAGAAATGATAGATACTGCGATGCCATGTAATCTGACTATCTCTCCCTGATATAAAGCTCGACCTAATCCTCAACTGAGAAGGTGGTCCTGACTGGCAGAAAGAGAGCTGATTTCGTCAATCTATCAACAATCACCCAGATGAAATCAAATTTACGCCTGGTACAAGGTAACCCTATAACAAAATCCATGTTAATTTCATCCCATTTCCACATAGGCACTGCTATCTCTTGTGTCAGCCCGTCGGGTTTCTGATGTTCGGCTTTCACCTACTGGCAATTAGGACAGTGAGCTACAAATTATGCTATCTTCTTTTTCATTCTTATCCACCAGTAAATTTATTTTATATCATGATACATCTTTGATGAACCTAGATGAATAAAGTAATGGGAATAATGCACCTCGCCCATAACTTGCTGGCGAAGTCCTGCTGCGTTTGGAACACAGAGGCGATCCCTATATCTCAAAACTCAGTCTTCAGTTACTTGGAAATCTGTAACTTCCCCTCACTGAACCTTATCTATGAAATGGACCAGGTTAGGGTCTTTATGCTGCCGTTCTTTCACTTCCACAACTAACGGCGATACTGCCGTATTCTGAATTACTATTGCACTGTCTCCCGAATCTACTATACGGAGCCAAATATGCACCTGAGATGGTTGCAGACCAGAGGGCTCGAGTGAGTCGATTTGTGCATGGGATAACAGACTATTTGGTCAGGGATTGTCAAATCATGATGCTTCATTAGGACATTGAGTTATCACAGATAGTTCTGTATGCCCAACACATGAAAGCGGTGCAAGTGAGTGAGCGGGAGAGAGAGGCCAAGAGGGCCGGGACTGGTAGCTTTGGATTCTCCCAGCAAAGACCTAGTGGTGGACACCGTCAGCCGTCCTACTAGAGATCATCAACCCTAACTCAGTTAGCGACAAGTGTTCCATCCAGATCTAGGCACAACCAGAGGGAACGAGCATCAAGCTCTCGAGGTTAGGGGAGCAAATCTGTGGAACCCAATATTCCATCTTGTGACAAGTGTGGTTGGAGGCACACTGGTCAGTGCTAAGCATGTACAGGTGCTTCTTTTGGGTGTGGGAAGAGTATACATATGCTCAGAGATTGCCCAGCAGCTAGACTGGGCCAGGATAGAGGCCGAGACCTAGCCACTAGTTCATCAGCCTCACTCGCACGCTCAGTTCAGCAGGAAGCCTCCATTAGTGCAGGTGGTGGTTAACGTTAGAATAGATTCTATGCCCTCACATCTCATTAGGAGCAGGAGGCCTCCCAGATGTAGTTATTGGTATATTACGAGTATTCCACCTTGATGTATATGTATTGTTAGATGCAGGGACTACCTTATCTTTTGTGATTCCCTATGTTCCTAGTAGTTTCGGAGTCAGACCCAAAATCCTATCAGAACCCTTCTCAGTCTCTACACTAGTCGGTGATTCATTTATAGCTCGATGGGTATATAGAAACTGCCCTATTGTAGTCCTTCAGAAAGTTACCTCGGCAGATTTAGTAGAGCTAGACATGATAGATTTTGATGTTATCTTTAACATGGATTGACTACATGCATGTTATGCCTCAGTAAATTGTAGAACCAATATGGTAGAATTTTGGTTTGCGGGTGAGCTAGTCCTAGAGTGGAAGAGTAGTTCAGCTGTGCCTGTAGGTCATTTCATTTCCTACCTTAAGGCCAGAAAGATGATTTTCTAAGGGTTGCGTGTACCATCTAGTTAGGGTTAAGGATTCTACGTCTGAAACCCCGACTATCTAGTCAGTTCCTGTAGTGTGTGAATATCTTTAAGTGTTTACAGATGATTTATCGGGAATTCCTCCCCAGTGCGAGATCAATTTTAGTATTGACCTTCTTCCCAGTATGCATCTTATATCTATTCCTCCTTATAGAATGGCTCTATCTGAGCTAAAGAATATGAAGGAGCAGTTGAAAGATCTCTTAGAGAAGAGTTTCATCAAACCTAGCAAATCCATATGGGTGCGCTAGTTCTCTTTGTCCGGAAGAAGGATGGTTCCCTTCGGATGTGCATTGATTACTTGCAATTGAGAAAGGTTACCGTTAAGAACAGGTATCCTCTCCCTAGAATTGATGAATTGTTCGACCAACTTCAGGGTGCCAAGTTTTTTTCAAAGATAGACCTCAGATCCGAGTAGTCATCAGCTTAGGGTTCGGGAGAATGACATTCTGAAGACAGGCTTAAGGACTCAGTATGGTCATTATAAGTTTGTAGTTATGTATTTTTTACTAACGAATGCTCCTGCAACTTTTATGGATTTGATGAACAGGGTGTTCAAGCCATATTTGGACATTTTCATGATTGTGTTCATAGATGACATTCTCATATACTCTCGGAGCGAAGAGGAACATGATGCTCATTTGAGGGTGGTCCTATAGACTCTCAAGGATCAACAATTATATGCTAAGTTCATCAAATGTGAGTTTTAGTTAAACTCGGTGGGATTTTTGGGTCATGTGGTGTCAGGTGAGGGTGTACAGGTGGACACTCAAAAGATAGAAGTGGTGAAGAATTGGCCTTCGACCAGTGAGTCCTTCGAATATTAGGAGTTTCTTGGGTTTAGCTGGTTACTACCGGAGATTTATTGAAGGGTTTTCATCCATTGAAGCACCATTGACTATGTTGACCCAGAAGAAAGTGAAGTTCAATGGTCAGAGGCCTAAGAGAAGAGCTTCTAAGAGTTGAAGACTCGACTCACCGAGCACCAATGTTGACCCTACCTAAGGGTACTGATGGGTTTGTGGAATATTGCGACACCTCAAGGATGGTCTTGGTTGTGTATTAATCCAGCACGGTAAGGTTATGCCCTACGCTTTCAGGAAGCTTAAGTTCCATGAGAAGAATTATTCGATTCACGACCTTGAATTGGCAGCGGTAGTATTTTCCTTAAAGATTTGGAGGCACTATATATGTAGGGTCCACGTGGATGTGTTTATAGACCCCAAAAGCCTAAAGTACATGTTTATCCAAAAGGATCTAAATCTACATCAAAGAAGCTGATTGGAGCTTCTTAAGGATTATGATATGAGTGTCCTTTATCATCGGGGAAGGCTAATGTGGTGGCAGACGCTCTTAGTAGGCTTTCTATGGATTTTTTGACCCATGTAGATGAGGATAAGAAAGAGTTATTGAAGGATGTGCATCGGCTTGAACGGCTCGGAGTCCGTCTCGTTGACTCGACGCATAGTGGTGTCATTATTCAGAATGAATAAGAATCTTACTTTGTGACCAAGTTCAAATATAGATAAGACAAGGATCCTATTTTAGTAAATCTGAAGGAAGCTATTAAGAATCATAAGGCGGAGGTCTTCTCCCAAGGGAAAGATGGTGTACTATGATATCAGGGTCGTTTGTGCGTACCGGGTGTTGATGACTTAAGGGAGCGGATGTTGCATGAGGCTCATGGTTTGAGATATTCTATTCATCCAGGTGCCACCAAAATGTATCGTGACCTACAAGAAGTTTATTGGTGGAATGGCATGAAGAAGGACATAATGGAGTTTGTGGCTAAGTGTCCGAATTGTCAATAGGTGAAGGTTGAGCATCAAAGACCTAGAAGTGTGCTTCAAGACATTAGTATCCCTACTTGTAAGTGGGAGGAAATGAGTATGGACTTCATTACGGGGTTTCCTCATACTCGCCGACAGTATGACTCTATTTGAGTGGTAGTAGACAGGTTGACTAAAGCAACTCATTTTCTACGGGTCAAAACTACCAATTCAGTGAAGGATTATGCTAAGTTGTATAATCGAGATTTAGTTTGGTTTCATGGAGTGTCCTTTTCCATCATATCAGATAAAGGTACTTAGTTTACCTCCCATATTTGGAGATTGTTTCAGAAGGGACTTGGTACTCAAGTAAAGCTTAGCACAACATTTCACCTGGAAACAGATGGTTAGGACGAGCGAACCATTCAGACTCTTGAGAACATGTTGAGAGAGCATGTGTGATTGAATTCAAATGTAGTTAGGATTATCATTTTCCTCTCATTTAGTTTTCTTATAACAACATATACCATTCCAGCATTCAGATGGCTCTGTTTGAGGCTCTTTATGGGCGGAGATGTAGATCGCCTATTGGTTGGTTCGAAGTGGGTAAAGCTGCCTTAATAGGGCCCGATTCGATCCATAAGGCTATGGAAAAGGTTTATCTTATAAGGTAAAGGTTGAAAATAGCCCAGAGTCACCAAAAGTCCTATGCGGATGTGAGGAGGAGAGAACTTGAGGGTGTTTTTGAAGGTATCTCCCATGAAGGGAGTGATGAGGTTCGGAAAGAAAGGGAAACTTAGTCCCTGTTATGTTAGTCAGTACAGGATTGTGATACGGGTTGATAAGTTAGCGTATGAGTTGGAGTTTCCCTCAAAATTTGCTTCAGTACAACTAGTTTTCCATGTGTCGCTTTTAAAGAAGTGCATGTGTGATCCAACTTTGGTTGTCCCGGTGTAAGCGTGGGTGTGAAGGATAGTCTTAGCTTTGAGGAGGTTTCGGTGGAAATACTTGATCTTCAGATTCAAAAGCTAAGAAACAAAGAATTAGCTTCAGTAAAGGTTTTGTGGAGGAATTAGCATGTTGAGGGAGCTACATAGGAAGCTGAAGTAGATATGATGGCTAAATACCCGCATCTATTTCCTCCTGACATAGTTTCATCTTAAGGTATCAATTTCCTCCCTAGTACTCTATTTAGTTTCATGTTCAGATCATGTGCCCCAGTTTCTTTCATGAAGTGTATGTATGTGTAATTCATGGATTCAGTTCAGTCATGTATTTCAGCCCGGAGTCTGTCATTTCAGCTCTAAATGTTAAGTATTTGGTATGACAGTTGCATTCCCTATCTTTTCATTATGTTTACCAACATTCGACAAGGAATGTTCCCAAGGGAGAGATATTGTAATACCCCGAAAGCCCTAAGATCAGAACTGAGGGTTGAAATGAAGAAAAATAGAAATTTCTGCACCAAGTTTTTAGGATGAGTCGTTCAGTGACCCATGAGGTGCACCACAAGATGTTAGGTGACTCGTGGAGTGAAGGAAGCATTGGTTGGATTTTTGAAATTTGGGGTTGACTATGGGACAAGCCACGACTCGTGGTCAGGGTAACGAGTCGTGGAGTCAACCGTGGTCAGGAGCCAACTTGAAGATGGAAATTTTTGCAGTGAACCCAACAACTCGTCACCACGAGTCTTCCCTCAAGCAACAAGTCATCAAGTCTATTGTCGGGACTGACAGAATGATTTTTCCTGCGAATTTAGTATGGGATTTTCCGTAATTCCTAAGCTTCTAAGACCTAAACTACATCATTTTAAGCTTAGATAAGTGTGTTTTGAGAGGGTTTAGCTCATTCTTAACCTATCCCTCTCCATGCATGCAAGCCTTGAGGTTCTTAAGAGTGATCAAGCTTAGAAATTCATCAAGTCTTCTCCAATTTCCTTTGGGCATTTAAGAAGATTGAGAAATTAGAAGTACCCAGGTAAGTAGGATTATGAATGGGTCTATCCATCCACTCTGATGCTCAATTCCTTTTCAAATTAATGAAAATTCTAAATTAATGAATCTATGGGGTTTTGACCCAACTTGTGAATTCTCTAAGTATCTATCATGGGTATACTTTGTTCATGTTTATAATGTTGAATTATGATTCATGGGCGTGTTTTATAATGTTTTAAATTATAAATCATGTTTTCAAAGTTTTACACATTATGATGCCCGATTATGAAAGTTCATGAAAGGTTGAGATTATGATATATGTTTTCAAGTATGATGAGATATTTATGATGCAAGTATGATTTCGAATTATCCATTTCTATATCCATGTTTTGACTATCAAAGTCTATCTTAAGTATGTTTAAGTGTGGGAAAGCCCATATGATCAAGTATGTTTCATGATTTATCTCGATTTTATGTTATTAGCTTACCACATTGATTATGGAGTCTACACTCCCACTCTTTTCAACTTGTGGTATGGTTTAAGCTAAGGATACTCATGTTATGTTTTAAGATTATGTATATCATGTTATAATTTAGCTTCGTCACTATACGATGGTTCAGCTTCATTGAAAAACGACGGAGAGAATATGCATGTTTTTGAGAGTAGTGTCTAGCACCAAGTAGGCTAAGGGTCAGTCAAACCTATGCCTTAGAACTACGCGCCAACGTATGTATGATCATATTATTTGGGACCTCCCTTGTGAGCTTTCCCTGCCCTCAAGGGGCCTTTAGCTTGATATCGATATCATGGTAGCGTCCTTAGCCCTGGCAAGGCTTTAGACGACTCTGTCCACTTGAGTGTAATAGTCAGGACTATGTAAGCTCTATTGTGGTAATGTCGGTTGTATGAAAAGTCTCCCATTGTTCCTCATGATTTTAGTTAGTCATGTTCATTAGTTATGATATTATGTTTTCAGTAGGTTTGACCCAATGTTCAGTTTTACTTATGAATAATTAGTTTTAGCTTTGGTTCATCCGATTCAATTATGATATTCAGCTATGTTTAAATCATGTTTTTAGATAATAGCATGCAAGCCCTACTCTCAGAATATTTTGATGAAATGTTTTATGATATGCATGATTTATATTTTTACTTAGCGGTTTTACTTACCTTGCATACTCGGTACATTCCATGTATTGATCGTATACTCTATATTGTAGCGTTTCATGATACATGCTCGGACATTCAGTTTCAGTCTCGCTGTTAGCCAGTTCCTTCGAGTAGCATCTCCAGCCAGAGTTGGTGAGTCCTCATCCTTTGAGGACCCTTTTCTCCAATTGTATTCAGTATCTTCAGTTTCAGTTTTAGTGAGTTAGTTGGGGTCTTGTCCTATCAACTTGTCAGTATGTAGAGGCTTATCAGACATAGTACGCTTTTAGATCCAAATTGCTGTTATGTATTCAGATAATTGATGTTATCAGATTTCCAAACTTCTGCTATTTTTATATATGTTAGACTTCCACATTACTATGTTGAGTTTAGATGTCATGTTCATGTCAAGGGTTGACTTTGAGCCTCTCAAGGTTCTTTGTCCCGTGTCTCGATTCGGGCCTATGTTCGGGTCGTGACATTTATAGACGTTGTGTGTTCTTGATTACGAAATATTTCTGTGTGCTTTGATGATAATTGTTGTATGATGATAAACCACTCTATATTTTATCCATGTTAGTTGGTGGAGTATGAGTTGATAGAGGTGTCAAGACCCGCCAATAGCCAGACTCTCAGAATTAGCATCTTCCAATCTCAGTTGGTGAGTCCTCATCTTCTGAGGGCCCTTTATCAGTTGTATTGAGTATTTAAGTTTTAGACTATAGTGAGTTAGTGGGGTCTTTTCCCATCAACTCGTTAGTAGTAGAGGCTTTTCAAACATTGCATGTAGTCAGTTTCAACCTTATGTTATGTTTCAGATGTTATGATATTTTTAGACTTCTACTTTATTATATATGTTAGACTTCCACTTGAGTATGTTGATTTTAGATATCATGTTCATGCCATGGGTCGACTTAGAGCCTCTCGGGGTTCTTTGTCCCATATCTTGATCTGAGCCTCTGTTCGGGTTGTGACAAACATGGTATCATAGCATCAGATTTTGAAGTATCCTAGGGTGTCTAAAATCCGCATTAAGTAGAGTCTTTTTCATGGGTGTAAAGAGCACTACACTTATGACGAAGAGGCTACGATATGTTTAGGAAATGTTCCCTTTTTTAATGATCTATGTCGTGCGATGAAATGTATCTCTATCCTTCTCACTCGTGCTATACGCGTTTATAGAATCATGCCTCCTCGCCGCATTAATGAAAGAAGAAACGGGAATGGAAATGGCCATTAGAATGGAAATGAGGATGGGCACCAGTAGGCCCCACCAGCCCATGAGGATCATGTACCCAAGCAGGTGGCCTACACAGAGTTTAGGGCTTCCATTCAGATGCTAGCTCAGGTTTTGACTACCCAAGCCAACCAACAGGCGGTAGCGCATGTCCCTCAGAATGGGAATAATGCAGCATCCAGAGTCAGAGATTTTCTTAGGATGAACCCTTCGGAGTTCCTTGAATCAAAGGTGGACGAGGATCCACATGAGTTTATTGATGAAATGATGAAGATCACTCAAATTATGGGAGTGACTAGGGAGGACTGCGTAGACCTAGCCTCGTATCAATTGAAAGAGGTTGCGCACATCTGGTTCAGGAAATGAAGGATAGTAGGACAGTTGGAGTAGGGCCCATTGGTTGGGATGAGTTCCATACCGCATTTCTGGATCATTTCTTGCCCACGAGATGAGGGAGATTAAAGCAGCGGAAATTGTGAACCTGAAGCAGGGTAACATAACAGTCAGAAGAATGCTTAGGAGTTCACTCATTTGTCCAAGTATGCACCAGAGCTAGTGGCTGATCAGAGAGCTCGGGTGAGCAAGTTTGTACATGGAATAACGGTCTACCTGGACAAGGATTGTAGGACTACTATGCTTCATAGGGACATTGATTTTCCCCAATTGGTTTTGTACGCCCAGTAGATAGAGGCGGTGCATTTGAGAGAGAGAGAGAGGCTAAGAGGGTTAGTAAAGAAAGTTATGGGTTCTTTCTGTAGATATTTGGAGGTAGATATTTCCAGCAGTCTCATCATAGCTCATTAGCTCCAGTGCCATCTTCGGCCAATGCACCATCCAGACCACGAGGTGATCAGAGGAGTAGAGCCTCAAGTTCGAGGGGCCAAAGTAGAATGCAGACAAAGCGTACCTTCCTAACCTACGGGAAGTGTGGAAAGAATCATATAGGGGAGTTCTTTATTGGGTCAGATATCTGTTTTAGTTGTGGTAGACCCGGGCACAAGCGTCGGGAGTGTCCATTAGCTAGACGGGGTGATGGTAGAGGTCGTACTCAGGCTACCAGCTCAGCAGCAGCACCATCATGCCTAGCTCAATAAGGTGCGTCCACCAGTGCAGGTGGTGGCCAGCACTAGAACAGGTTTTATGCCCTTGCAGCTCGACAGGAGCAGGAGACTTTACTAGATGCGGTTACCAATATGTTACGAGTATTCCACCTTGATGTATATGCATTGTTAGACACAGGGGCTACTTTATCTTTTGTGACGCTCTATGTTGCTAGTAGTTTTGGAGTTAGTCTTGAAATCCTATCAGAACGCTTCTCAGTCTCTACTCTAGTCGGTGAATCAGTTATAACTCAACGGGTATATAAAAACTACCCATTATAGTCCTTCAGAAAGTCACCTCAACAAATTTGGTAGAACTAGCCATGATAGATTTTGATGTTACCTTCGTCATGAATTGGATACATGCATGTTATGCCTCAGAAAATTTTAGAACTCGGGAGGAGAGTTCTGATTTTCGAGTGAGCCAGTCCTAGAGTGGAAAGGTAGTTCAGCTATACTTGTAGGTCGTTTCATTTCCTACCTTAATGCCAGAAAGATGATTTCTAAGGGTTGCTTGTACCATTTAGTTAGGGTTAAGAATGCTATGTACGAAACTCCCCACTATCCAGTCAGTTCCTGTAGTGTGTGAATACCCAGAAGTGTTCCTAGATGATTTATCGAGAATCCCTCCCAAGTGGGAGATTGATTTTGGTATTGACCTCCTTCTCGATACACAACCTATATCTATTCCTCCTTACAGAATGGCTCCAGCTGAGCTAAAGGAGTTGAAGGAGTAGTTGAAGGACCTTCTAGATAAGGGTTTCATCAGACCTGGCAAATCCCCATGGGGTGCACCAGTGCTCTTTGTACCGAAGAAGGATAGTTCCCTTCGAATGTGTATTGATTATTAGCAATTGAACAAGGTCACAATAAAGAGTAGGTATCTTCTCACTAGGATTGATGATTTTTTTGACCAGCTTCAGGATGCCAAGTGTTTTTCGAAGATAGACCTCAGATCAGGGTACCATCGGCTCAGAGTTAGAGAGAGTGATATTTCGAAGACCGCCTTCACGACTCGATATGGTCATTATGAGTTTGAAGTTATGTCTTTTGGACTAACGAATGCTCCTACATCTTTTATGGATTTGATGAACAGGGTGTTCAAGCCATATTTGGATATGTTTGTGATTGTGTTCATAGATGATATTCTATATACTCTTAGAGCGAGGAGGAGCATTACGCTCATTTGAGGGTGGTGCTACAGACTCTTAAGGATCGTCAGTTTTATGCTATGTTCCATAAATGTGAGTTCTGTTGCACCCAGTGGCATTTTTGGGCCATGTGGTGTCAAGTGAGGGTGTAAAGGTGGACTCTCAAAAGATAGAAGCAGTGAAGAATTTTCCTAGACTAGTGAATCCTTCGAATATAAGGAGTTTCTTGGGTTTAACTGGTTATTATCACAAATCTATTGAGGGTTTTGATGTGTTGTGAGTTAACAACACTTTCGACACTCAATACTAAGAATATAGCACGGATTTAGGTATGTTTATATGGATATCATACACTTTTTCTTTGATTACAGGAAAATTAAGTGTTGGAGCAAGAATGTTCAAAAGATAGATTGAAAGTGCAGAAAATAGGCTTAAATCATAGCTCTTAGTATGTGCCGTAGGAAGGTACTATGAGCCATACTGCAGGTCGTGAGAAAATTTAGAAGGCTGAGGATGAAGAGAAATTTAGAAGGCTGAGGATGAAGAGTGCATCATACGACTCTCAGTATGAGTCATACAGTGCTTCTAGGGGCCGTAGTGAAGAAGTCATGGAAAGATTCAGAAGATTTGCACAAGAAGCTGACTTCTGATACGGATAGACAGTATGAGTCGTGGCATCAAGGTACGAGTTGTACCAAAGCACTCGTGAAGAAATTTAGAAAAATTGCAAAGTCTCAAAGTCAAGTCACGGAAGCACAGTACGACTCGTAGGAAGCATGTACGAGTCATACTAAGGCCCAACACTTAGTCAAATTTCAGCCAACCAAATGGCATACAGGAAAAAGGTACGACCCATACCTACTTGCTACGGGTCGTAGGACAACTCGTGACGCAGGCAGATTCACTTATGGAAATTCACCCTGTTAGCCTAGGAAAAGGATTTTTATGTTTGAACAAATACGTTTTATGTTTTATTTTCATTATAAATCATTTGAGAGTGATTAGAAATAAGTTAGAAAGAATAAGACACAAACTATACGGATTAGAGAACGTGAGAATTGAGTTGTTTGACTTGTGATCAACCTTTTCTATACTTTCTCTTTATCTTCATATTTTGTTCTTGAGGATTTTGTTGATTTATACAAAGAAGTTTTTCTCTCATCCATAAATGTAAGTATTGATTTATGTATTTAATTATGAATGCAAATCACAATCTTGCAACTATGAGAGGCTAAAACCTCCATAGCTAGGGTTGTGGGAACCATGGTGGATTAACAAGTTAGGGTTACATAAAAGTGATCCAAAACTAACACAAAACACTTGTATTGTATTCTCTTAATGCATAAACATTTCTTAACGGTGTACAACATTTTGACGTTTTCAAATTCTTTACTTGCTTGAGCCTAGAGAGGTAGAGATTAGGAAAAGATAATTACAACAAAGCCTTGATGTTGATGATCATTGTACTAACTTGAGCTGTGGTCGCAGGATAGTTAAATTTTTGACATATTGATAATGGTTAGTTTGCAATCGCTCATGAGACCTGACTCGATGATTGAGTATAAACATCCAATAGGGACGAACCAGTCGTTTGAATGAACCTGAGTTATCAGTTCTACAAGTAAGCACTAGTGATGATTACGTATAAATACTCAAAGCAGTTATGAACCCATGGGGAATAAAAAACCCTAGTTATCTTTCATTCTTGATTTCAAAAAATATTTTAATTGTTTTTTATTCATTATTTTCTTTAGAAACCTAAATTTGGAGTAACTACCTAACAAGTTCACTTATCGGCTTTAGTCTAGCTCTTCCATATTCCTTGTGGGTTCGACCCCAACGTCTAGTTGGTTTCTTTATTGACAACGTCCGCTTCATACTTCAATAGGTGGTATGGTTTGAGCGTTTTCATGGTTTTCATCCATTGTAGCCCCGTTGACTAAATTGACCCAGAAGAAAGTGAAGTTTCAATGGTTCACAGGTTGTGAGAAAAGATTCCAAGAGTTGAAGACTCGACTCACCTCAGCACCAGTGTTGACCCTACCAGAGGGTACTGATGGGTTTGTGGTATATTGTGATGCCTCGAGGATCGGCCTTGGTTGTGTGCTAATGCAGCACGGTAAGTTATAGCCTATGTTTCCTGGCAGCTAAAGATCCATGAAAAGAACTATCCGACTCATGATCTCGAATAGGCAGTGGTAGTATTTTCCTTGAAGATTTGGAGACACTATTTGTACGGGGTCCATGTGGATGTTTTTATGGACCACAAAAGCCTACAATACATGTTCACCCAGAAGGATCTAAATCTATGTGAGAGAAGGTGGTTGGAGCTTCTTAAAGGTTATAATATGAGTGTCCTTTGTCATTCGGGAAAGGTAAATATGGTGGCAGATGCTCTTAGTAGTCTTTTTATGGAGAGTGTATCTCATTTAGATGAGGAAAGAAAAGAGTTAGTGAAGGATGTGCACCGACTTGCACGACTAGGAGTTTGTCTTGTTGACTTGACGGATGGTGGTGTTATTGTTCAGAATGGATCAGAATCATATTTATTGACCGATGTTAAGGCTAGGCAAGACTAGGATCCTATTTTGGTGAAGTTGAAGGAAGCAGTTCGAAATCAGAAGGTCGAGGTCTTCTCCTAAGGGGGAGATGGTGTGCTCCGATATCAGGGTCATTTGTATGTATAGGATGCTAGTGACTTGAGGGAGCGGATGTTGCATGAAGCTCATGGTTCCAAATATTCTATCCATCCAGGTACAACCAAGATGTACCATGACCTGCGAAAAGTCTATTGGTAGAGTGGCATGAAGAAGGACATAACAGAGTTTGTAGCCAAGTGTCTGAATTGCAAGGGTGAAGGTTGAGCATCAGAGACCTGTAGGGTGCTTAGGATATTAGTATCCCCACTTGTAAGTGGGAAGATATCAACATGGATTTCATTACAAGGTTGCCTCGTACTCATCGACAGTATGACTTTATATGGGTGATTGTGGATAGATAGACCAAAGCAGCTCATTTCCTACCAATCAAAGCTACCGATTCAGCGGAGGATTATTCTAAGTTGTATATTCAGGAGTTAGTTTTGTTGCATGGTGTGCCCTTGTCCATCATATCAGATAGAGGTACTTAGTTTACCTCCCAGTTTTAGAGATCATTTCAGAAGGGACTCGGTACCCAAGTTAAGCTTAGCACAACATTTCACCCGCTAATAGATGGTTAGGCATAGAGGACCATTCAAACACTGGAGGATATGTTTAGAGCGTGTGTGATTGATTTCAAGGGTAGTTGGGATAATCATTTGCCTCTCATTGAGTTTGCCTATAACAACAACTACCATTCCAGCATTCATATGGCTCCGTTTGAGGCTCTCTATGGGCGAAGATGTAGATCACCTATTGGTTGGTTCGAAGTTAATAAAGTTGACTCGATAGGACAAAATTTAGTCCATGAGGCCATGGAGAAAGTTCTGCTTATAAAGGAAAGGTTTAAAATAGCTCAGAGTTTCCAAAAGTCCTATGCGGATGTGAGGAGGAGGGAGCTTGAGTTTGAAGTTGATGATTGGGTATTTCTAAAGGTATCTCCCATGAAGTGAGTGATGAGGTTCGGAAAGAAAGAAAAACTCAGTCCTCATTATGTTGGTCCATACCAAATTGTGAGATGTGTTTGCAAGGTGGCCTATGAGTTAGAGTTTCCCTCAAAATTAGCTTCAGTTCATCCATCTTTCCATCTATTGCTCTTGAAGAAGTTTTTGGGTGATCCAACTCTAGTTGTTCCAGTGGAGAGTGTAGATGTGAAGGACAACCTTAGCTATGAGGAGGTTCTTGTGGAAATACTTGATCGCCAGGTTCGAAAGCTAAGAAACAAAGAAGTAGCTTTAGTGAAGGTGTTTGTGATTTATGAATTTAGTTCAATCATGTATTCTAGTCCAGAGTTAGTTACTCCATCAGTTTTCAGCTTAAATGTTCTGTATTTGGCATGGTGGTTGCATTTCTCAGCTTTTCAGTATGTTTACCCAAATTCGAGGACGAATGTTCCCAAGGGGGAGATATTGTAATACCCAAGAAGTGCTTAATACTATACTCAGTCTTTGAAATGAAAAGTAGCAGAGAAACCAAAAATTTTCCTCAAAACAATTTGTGGTACGAGTCGTTGCTAGGTTTGACGAACTGTGGGAAGCAATCGTGGTTGGGTTCTGCTGTGAGGAGTTCTATGACAATAGGTTTAAGGATGACCTATTGGTTGACGGATTTTGAGGGTGGTCATGTTCAGGGAGGTAGGCACGAGTCATAGAACGACTCGTTAGTTGGAGCCATAGGTTGTTGTATGTATCCGTTAGAAGGATTTCTAGGAAGGGGGCAGTGGTGGCAACGGATGGTGACGATGAGTCATTGGGACTAGTAATGAATCATCGTGACTAATCATGGTAGCAGACCTGTGATTGGAAAATGGGATGAATCAACGAGGGAAGTAATGACCCATGGGAGCCAGTAACGACCTGTTGGACCAGTTGTTGTCACTGGTAGTGAAGACTTTTTAGGTTTTTCATTAAGGGTATTTTCATTATTCCTAGGCCCTAAGGTCCTAAACTACATCGTTTTAAGTTCAATTAGTAGGGTTTTAAACCTATTTTAAGTATCTCCACTCCATGCATGCAACTTAGAGCCTTTCCGTGAAGATCAAGTTTGAAGAATTTCTTCAAATTCTCCCCAATTTCCTTTGGGCTTTCAAGTGGAAGTGTGAATCAGATTTACCCAGGTATGTGAGGCTATGAATGAGGGTTCCTTTCACTCTCATTCTCAAAATTCTTCTTAATTTCATAAATTTCAATTCTCGATTCAAGTTTCATGATCTTATGGGATTTATTCCAATTCTTGTGAAATTCTCTATGATCTATCTATGGGTCAACTCTCTTTATGTATCAAATCATGTTTTATGATCTATGGGCAGATTTTATAATTATTTTTATTATTAATATATAGTTTCAACTTCTAATTAAATTACGCCCAATTATGTAAACTTCATGAAAAGTCAATTTATGGTTCCATTATGATCTTGATCTTCTTAAGCCCTAAATTATGATTTATGATTTATGATATGATTTCTCTCAAGTACTCATCATGGATTTATGAATATCGAGTATATACATGTTTTACAAGTATGCATGAATTTCATGATTTATGGATTTATGACTCTTGGCGATTCACGAGGCCTTTATTCATTTTCTAATCATGTATTTCCAAGTGGTACCTATCGTGTTATTATTTATTTGGCCATGAACTACATGAATGATTTTACGATTACGATATGAGCCTTCCGTACATGGTTTGGGAGTAGTGCCTTGCACTTTGAGTAGACCTAGCATTCATGTAAACCTCGTGGTCTGGAACTATGGCACTATAAGTATATATATATATATATATATATATGTATATATATATATATATTATTGGATCCCTGTGATATAACCATGCACGCACGTCCCCCTTCCTGGCAAGCCGAGGACGGTCCTAACCACTTGGCCAAAATAGTGGGGCGTCATGTAAGGCTTTATCATGATGGTGTCGATTAAGAAGAGTCCTCCCATTGTTCCTCATGATTTATGCATGGTTATGTTTATGCTACTTTGGCTCGAGTTATGTTTAATAAAGCTTTCTCTTTTTGTTATGATTATGACTGGTTTATGAATATTTTGAAAACCTTGAGCACTTATATTTACATTATGATATTTACTTTATGATCACGCTATCCTACTCTTATGAACTCTTACATATTTTAACTTTTTATTTTACTTACCTTGCATACTCAGTACAATCCAAATACTGACCGCATACTCTATCCTGTATCATTTCATGATATAGGCTCAAATATTCAGGCTCAGACCTGCCAGTAACCAGACTCTCAGAATTAGCATCTTCTTGTCTTAGTTTGTGAGCCCTCATCTTCTTAGGGCCCTTTATCAGATATATTGAGTATTTCAGTTTCAGACTATAGTGAGTTAGTTGGGGTCTTGTCCCATTAACCCGTAAATAATATAAGCTTATCAGACATAGAATGTATTCAGTTTTAGCCTTGTGTTATGTATTCAGATGTTATGATATTTTCGGACTTCCGCTTTATTATATATGTTAGAATTCCTCTTGAGTATGTTGATTTTAGATATCATGTTCATGCCATGGGTACACCTAGAGCCTCTTCGGGTTCTTTGTCCCGTGTCTCGATCCGAGCCTATGTTTGGCTCGTGACATAACTCTAAAGTTTGAAAAACTAGGAATGACAAAAACTAAAACAAAACTCCGCTCCTCGAAAGGTGAGGACTCACACTATCACTTATCTAGAAGCTCCCTAAGAGTCTAAAGAACCTGATACTAATGGTATTGAAATACTAGTAGCACTGATATTACTGAGTATACTAAAATGTTACTAGAATTGTAAAGCATAGGACATAAATCACGCATATTTTTGAAAGATCATGTTCAAATAAATTGTTAAATCACAAAGTGAAGTATCACAATTATGTAAAAATCAAGAGATTGGAGATATATTTTACAATTCATAATCATCGTCATAATTACAACATAGTATTGGTCGTAGAAACCTTAAAAGATTTAAGAGATAGGGAAATTCAATAGGTAGAGGAAAACCCTAAGCCATGATTTCTAAAAAACATGAAGGAAAACTAGGGTTCACTGGTTATTTTAGGGCACAAGGGTGAAAGGGATACCCCTGCTAAATCCCTAAATACCTATAGATGAATCACTGGAGAAAGCACTTGAAATGTTGAGAAGAAGCAGAAACCCTAGCTCTTGCTGTGAGAATGTTGTCTAGTTCCTATGGTGAAAGTATGAGTGATTAGGAAAGAATGAGGAAAGAGGGTCGACTACTCCCCTAAATCCCCCTCAAACTAATCCCAATACGACATAGTTTATGAACTAAAACAGTAGGAAATTATAAAAATGCCCCTGGAGAAAAGTTTGAAAAACTGCCCCTCCGGGTCCAATGGGTTACACAACGAGTCGTTGGTTGTGACCATGACACATTGGGACCTGGTTTTAGTCCTGGGTCTAGAATTCCACTTACTATACTTCAACCAACGGACGGAAAGACGACCCATTAGATGGACAACGAGTCATTGAGTCCAATCGTGGTCACTAGAAGAATTTTGAACAAACTCTGAACTTCCCCTAATGGATGGACACAGCGACCTGTGAGATGGAACAACGGGTCATTGGTTCCATTCATTGTCACTAGGGGGACCTCTAACCCTTTCTGGATTTTATCTAACAGCTTAATAGGATGAGTTATTGCTCATTCCAATGACTCGTCATCTGGCTTTTTGTTTGAGAGAAGGATTTGACAACTTTCTACGTGAGGTCACAATGGGAGACAAGACAACTCTTTTCTTCATACAACGAGTTATTTTATGTATCATTTGTACTTGAGGGAAAATTTGCAGAAACTGACAACGACTTTTGTGACGAGTCATTAGTCCTGACAACAACTCGTTATTGAGAAGTTTTGAGGTAAAAATTTTCTAGTTTTCAGACTTTGTCTGGGGTTTATCCATAGGAACTTTTGGAGTCTTACAATATCTCCCCTTTGGGAACATTCGTCCTTGAATGAAGACTAAATAAGCTAAAGGACTAGGGAAAGAGTTCCAATCCCAAACTAAAATCTATAAATTAAATATTGAAGGAGTGACTGACTCCAAACTGAGATAGATATACCAAGTTAATTCATGCAACTAGGGTGCACACTAATACATGAATTGAGTTGATGAGTATGGAACTGAATAGATACTGAGGAGGAATTTAGTATCTGATGTTGAAGATGAGCTAGAAGGGAATAGGTGAGGGTATCTAGCCATCATGTATGCTTTGGCTTTCCATGTAACTCCCTCAACTAGCTAGTTCTTCTATAAAATGTCTACTGAAGCGACCTCCTTATTCCTCAACTTACGGACCTAACGGTCCAGAATCTGAACTAGAACCTTTTTGTAAGCGAGACTATCTTTTAAACCAACACTCTCTAAAGGAACAATGAAGGTCAGATCACCGATGCCTTTCTTCAATAGAGACACTTGGAAGACTGGATGCACCAATGCTAACTCCGCAGGTTAGTCCAACTCATAAGCCACATTGCTAATGCACCTTAGGATTTCGTAGGGGCCAACATATCTAGGACTGAGCTTTCCTTTCTTCCCAAGCCTCATCGCCCATTTCATAGATGAAATTTTCAGATATACCCAATCATCCACAATAAACTCTAGCTCCCTTCTCCTTACATCCGTGCATGATTTCTATTGGCTTTGAGTTGTTTTCAGCCGTTCCCTAATAAGTTGAACCTTCTTCATGGCCTCATGTACTAGATCAGGTCCTATTAAGGTAGCTTCACCAACCCCAAACCACCCTATAAGAGACCTACACCTCCTATCATATAATTCCTCGAACGGAGCAATCTGAATATTGGAATGGTAGTTGTTGTTATATGCAAACTCGATGAGAGGTAGGTGATCATCCCAACTGCCCCTAAAATTGATCATGCAAGCCCTCAACATATCCTCAAGTCTGAATAGTTTGCAAAGCTTGGCCATCTGTCTGTGGGTGGAAAGTTGTGCTGAGCTTAACCTGAGTGCCAAGTCCTTTCTAAAATGACTTCTAGAAGTGTGAGGTGAACTAAGTATCCCTATCTGAAATGATGGAAATAGGGATTCCATGTAGTCTGACTAACTCCTAAGCGTATAGTTTAGCATAAATCTCTGTTGAATCTGTGGTCTTAACTGGGAGGAAATGCATTGATTTAGTCATCTGGTCTACAACCACCAAATTTGAGTCATGATTCCGATGCTTATGATGTATAACTATAAAAAAATCCATGTTCACTTCTTCCCACTTCCAAGTAGGAATGCTAATATCCTGGGTCATACCCCTAGGTCTCTGATGTTAAAGATTGACCTATTGGCAATTTGGACAGTTAGCCATAAATTTAATAATGTCCGTCTTTATGCCATTCCACTAGTAGACTTCCTGCAGATCACGATACGTCTTGGTGGCACTTGGGTGGATAGAGTACCTGGTGCTGTGAGCTTCCGTTATTATTTGTTGTCTCAAATCATCTGCAGCAGGAACACCCAACTTGCCTTGGTAACAGATCACACCATATCCCTCATTAGGGAATGCTTTCACATATTTCTTTAGGTGTGCTTCCTTCAACTTGAGTAGGATTGAGTCTTCATCCTTCTTTGACTTAACCTCGACCACAAGGGCAGATTCTGACCCACTCTGGACGACAACTCCACTTTCTGCTGAATCAATCAACTGGACCCCTAATCAATCCAGTCTGTGATATCCTTTGCTATCTCCTTTTTACCCTCCTCAATATGAGCAACGTTCTTCATAGACATCCTGTTGAGGGCATCAACCACTACATTGGCTTTTTCCGGGTGATACAACACAACATATCATAAGATTTTCATAATTCTATCCATCTTCTCTTGCAAAGGTTCAAATCCTTCTAACTGAACACATATTGCAGGATTTTGTAGTTAGTAAACAATCTACATAAACACCACAAAGGTAGTGCCTCCAAATCTTCAAGGAAAATACTACTGCTGGCTGCTCAAGACGTGAGTTGGATAATTCTTCTTATGAGCCTTGAGATGTTTGGAAGCATAAGCTATAACCTTACTATTCTATATCAGGAAACAACCAAGACAATTATGGAGGCATCACAATAAATCACAAACCCATCTGGACCTTTTGACAGACACAAAACTGGGTTGTAGTGAGTCGAGTCTTCAACTCTCGGAAACGCTTCTCACATGCATCAGACTATTGAAACTTCACCTTCTTTTGAGTTAGTCTGGTCAAAGGAGATGGAATGGAGGAGAAACTTTCTACGAACCGTCTGTAGTAGTCGGCTAGGCCCAAGAAACTCCTGATGTCTGACGGAGAAATAGGTCTCGGCCAGTCCTTGACTGCCGCTATCTTTTGAGTATCCACCTGAATACCCTCACTGGTGACGACATGATCGAGGAATGCCACTGATTTTAGCTAGAATTCACACTTTCTGAATTTAGCAAACAACTGATGGTCCTTGAGAGTCTGCAAAACTATTCTCATGTGATCTGCATGTTTTTCCTTTATTTTGGAGTAAACTAGAATATCATCTATAAAGACAATAACAAACATGTCCAGGTACTTCTTTAATACCTTGTTCATCAGATCCATAAAAGTTGCAGGAGTATTTGTTAGTCCAAAAGACATGACTACGAATTCACAGTGACCATACCAAGTTCAGAAGGCTATTTTTGGAATGTCACATTCTCTGACACAGAGATGATAGTATCCTGATCTAAGATCTAGTTTTGAAAAATAGCTAGCTCCCTAGGGTTGGCCGAACAAATCATCAATCCTAGATAGAGGATACATGTTCTTCACCATGACCTTATTCAGGTGGCAGTAGTCAATACACATTCAGAGTGTACCGTCCTTCTTTCACACGAATAGAACTGGGGCACCCAATGGAGAGATTTTGGGCCCGATGAAACCCTTATCTAAAAGGTCTAATTGTTCCTTTAACTCTTAAGCTCAGTTGGAGGAATTATGTAAGGAGGAATTAAGATTGGTTGGGTGTCAAAAAGAAGGTAGGACTCCGGGAAAATCTTTGGGAAACACAACCTAACCTAATCCTTGGACAATCACAATACACTATATAACCTTTTGTGCCCTCTAGAAGAGTTAAGACAGGCACTGACATCAACCTATCTTTTAATTCTTGGAAGCTCCGTTCACATGCTTCTGTCCAATGAAACTTAGCTGTTTTATAAGTGAGCTTTGTCAATGGTGTAGATTAGAAGAAAAACCTTCTAAAAATTTGTAGTAATAACCTGGTAAACCTAGAAAGCTATGAACTTCTGTAGGATTCAGAGGTCTAGGCCAATTCTTCATAGCTTGAATCTTCTGGCTATCTACCCTTTGATTTGTAAAAATATGGCCAAGAAAAGCTATAAATGTTAGCTAAGATTTACATTTAGAAAATTTTACATGCAACTTGTGATTTTGGAGAGTCTATTGTACTACTCTCAAGTGGTTTCCATGTTCAGCCTCAGATGTGAAAATTTTAGGATGTTGTCAATGAAGAAAATCATCCAATCTACAAAAGCTGTTTGGGAATTACTAAGCCCAAATAACATTACTAGAAAATCAAAATGGCCATATTTCTAAAGGCTACTTTTGGAATATCAGTCTCCTTAAGCCACAACTGGTGGTATCCAAAACTCATGTTGATTTTAACAAAGCACTTAGCACCCTATAGCTAATAAGACAAATCGTTAGTTTTGGAGAGTTGTTACTTATTCTTGATTATTAATTTATTCAACTACCTCTATTCAAGACACATTCTTAGGGATCCGTCTTTCTCTCTCACTAACAGCACGGGTTGTAACACTTTGAGTCTCAAAACGACTCCTTAAATGAAAAAGAACTAAATTTACAGGTCTGGTGCATAGGGTGACAGAGGATCTGATGGCCCATCAGCTTCTTGACGGCCCATTGCACTAACATCGAAGATTGATAGTGAGGTTGATGGCCCGTCAGCCTAGCAACGGACGGTCGCATGTTTCATCAAGTTGAAACTACGTATCCTAGTGTGACAGTTGGTTTGACAGACCTTCGTGGGAGTGATGGCCCGTCACTTCCACCATCTATTAGGCTAGGACCCTTCTTCTAAGCAAGGGTGGAAAAGAGTTTGATGGACCGTTGGGCATGTGTCAGCCCATCATGTGTACAGTTGGGACATCCTGTTGTTGAATTTCAGCCCGACTTCCAGGGGAAATTTTCCAATCTCTCAAGTTTCTAATCCCTAAAGTGTTGTTGTTTGGGCTCTTTAATGAGTATTTTAGCAAGGTTTAACCTATCCTAAGACATTGTGTTCTCATTCATTCTTTGAATTCATATTCTCTCCCAAGACTAAGTTAGAGTTCTTCCTCAATTTCTTCCCCAATTCTCTTGGGCTTTCAAGACCAGCTTAGGAATCATATTTTCTAGGTACGTAGGACCATAATGGGGTATTTCTTCCACCCACATACCCTATCTTCTTCTCAAATTCATGAATTCAAGCTCTTAATCAAGTGTATTGATTCCTAGGGTTTTAACCTAATTTTATGAAATTATCTATGTTATGGTTATGGGTCTAATCCCTTCATGTTCTAATGTATTCTTTAAGTCTAATGGAAAGATTTTATCCTCAATTTGATTATAACTTCATGATTTCAAGTTATTATAATTTATGCCATATTATGCAAGTTTTATGAGATTCAAGCTTATGCTTCATGATTTCAAGTATGATGAGTTATCTAATATGTATGAATGTTTATGAACTCTCAACTTATTATTCCATGATTTTGACTTATGAAGTCTATTTCAGATATGCATAATTTTATAATTTGGGCAAGCCTATATAAGTTAATTATGTTTATTATGATTTAGCAAAGGCTAATAAAATCAGTTTATGATATGATTCAGAGTCAAGACTCCCAATGCATCTTATGATATGATATGGATTAAGGACTCCCAATGATCAGATTCAAGCTATGTTTTGAGAATATGATTATATGAGCACAATGCATGTTTTGGAGTAGTTTCTAGCATCGAGTAGGCTTGAGGTTCCGAGGTTCTCTAGTCTCATAAACTACGCGCCAACGTAGGTATATATATATATAGGACCTCTTGAGATAGTTTTCCCTTTCCCCAAGGGGCTCAACTTGATATCAAATCATGGTTTAGCGTCCTTTTCCCTGGCAAGATTTTGGACGGCTCTTCCCACTTGAGTGTAATAGTTGAGGCATCACATAAGCTTTATCTTGATGGTGTCGGTTATGATGAGTATCCCATTATTCCTTATGATTTTAGTTACTCATGTTCATGACTTATGATATCATGTTTTACAAAAGATTTTACCCAATGACCAGTTTATTAGCTTTTACCTACTATTTCCAGTATGAAAAGTCACTCGATTTCTACTTTTAAGTCTAGGGTCATTATGTTCAGTTATGATAACCAGCTTATGATTATGTGTAACCCAAATACTGTTTTTAGTATGCAATCCTTACTCTCATGATCTTTTAATTTATATGCATGATTTCATCTAACATTTTACCAAGCATGTTTTACTTACTTTATATACTCAGTACATTCAAAGTACTAACCGCATACTCTATGCTATATCATTTCATGATATAGGTTCGGTGGTTCAAACTCAGCCGCGCCATTAGTCCTACTCCCATATTAGTCCAGTTTAGCCCTATATTGGTGAGTGCTCATCTTCTGAAGACATTCTTTTTGTTATGTTTTGTTATGCCATTTCTGTTTCAGACTTAGCGGATTAGTTGAGGAAGTGTCCCATCAGTCCATCTATGACTAGAGGCTTTTTTGACAAACATGTATTGGTTGACTCCATTGTTGATATACGTCACTCTTGCTTTTATTTTTATGCTCTATGGACTTCCGCATCTTTATGTTTAAGTTTTAAGTTTTCCATATTAATTTATGCTCTTGAGTTGCTATGCACATGCCATGGGTTAGCTTGGAGTCATTCGTGGTTCCAGGTCCCGTATTCAATCCAGGGTCCTAACTCGGGTCATGAAAAACTTAGTATCAGAGAAAAGGTTTAGGTGTGTCTTAGGGTGTCTGAAATCCATGTTAAGTAGAGTCTTCTCCATGGATGTGAAGCGCACCACACTTATGGGGAAGGGGCTATAAGACGTTTTAGGAAATTTCCCTTCTTTCATGATCTTTGTCGTGCGATGAACTAGCTCTCTATTCCTCTAATACGTGTCTATACGTGTTTGCAGAAATATGGTTCCATGTTGAGTCAATGAAAAAAGAAATGGAAACGAAAATGACCATGGCAATGGAAATGGAGATGGGCATCAGCCAGCTGCACCAGCTCCAGAAGACCCCTTTCCCGAGATGGTCACTCATGCCAATTTCAGGGCAGCATTTCATACTTTGGCACAGGACATGACCAATCCGGTCAATCAGCTGGTAGTAGCCCATGTTCCCCAAAATGGGAATACAGTAGCGGCTAGAGTATGAGGCCTTCTCAGGATGAACCCACCCGGTAGGAGGCATACTAGAGCGTGCTTAGCGGGTTCAGGTGCGTGCTTTGGGTGTGGGAAGCCTAGATATATGTTCAAGGATTGTCCTTTAGCTAGACAAGGTGACAACAGAAGTCATTCCCTAGCTACCACGTTAGTAGCTCCTACATCATTCCCATCTTAGCAGGGAGCCTCTTCTATTATAGTTAGCAGTCAGTGCCAAAACAGGTTCTATGCGCTTTCATCTCGTCAGGAGCAGAAGGTCTCTGCTGATGTGGTCATTGTTATATTACAAGTATTCCATCTTGATGTGTATGCATTGTTAGATCTAAGAACTGATATTTTGTGACTCCTTATGTTGTTGTTAGTTTCTGAGTCAGTCCTAAAATCCTATCAAAACCCTTCTTAGTCTCTACTCCAGTCGGTGAGTCAATTATAGCTCGATGGATATACATAAATTTCCCTATCACAGTCCTTTAGAAAGTCACCTTAGCCGGTTTAGTAGAGTTACACATGATCAATTTTGTTGTTATCATTGGCATAGATTGGTTGTATGATTGCTTTACTTTGACAAAATATAGAACCAGTATGGTAGAGTTCCGATTTTATGGTGAGCCAGTCCTAGAGTGGAAGGGTAGTTCAGTTGTTCCAGTAGGTCTCTTCATTTCCAATCTTAAGGCTAGGAAGATGATCTCTGAGGGTTGTGTGTATCATCTAGTTCGGGTCATGGATTCTATGTCCGAGACCCCAACTCTTCAGTCCATCCCTGTTGTATGGGAGTATCCGAAGGTGTTTCCAGGTGATCTACCAGGAGTTCCTCCCGAGCGAGAGATTGATTTTTTTAACGACCTTGTCCATGATATGTAACCCATGTCCATTCCTCCTTGCAGAATGGCACCAACTAAGCTAAAGGAGTTTAAACAACAGTTGAAATACCTCCTCGATAAGGGTTTCATCAGGCCTAGTAAATCCCAATGGGGTGCTCTTGTTCTCTTTTTTCGAAAGAAGGATGATTTGCTTAGTATGTGCATTGATTATCGATAGTTGAACAAGGTAACAATCAAGAACAAGTGTCCCCTCCTAAGGATGGATGACCTGTTTTACCAGCTTCAGGGTGCTACTGTTTTTCAAAGCTAGACCTTAGATTCGGCTATCACTAGCTCACAGTTAGGGAGAGTGATATTCCAAAGACAGCCTTCAGGACTCGCTATGATCATTATGAGTTTGTATTTATGTATTTTGGATTAACAAATACTCTTGCATCTTTTATGTATTTGATGAATAGGGTGTTCAAGCAGTATTTAGGTATGTTTGTTATTGTCTTCATAGATGATATCCTTATATACTCTCAGAGCGATGAGAAGCATGCCGTTTATTTGAGGATTGTGCTTCAGACTCTCAAGGATCTCTAGCTATTTCTAAATTCAACAAGTGTGAGTTTTGGCTGAACTCAGTAGCATTTTTTGGCCATGTACTATCTAGAGAGGGTGTATAGGTGGACTCTCAGAAGATAGAAGCGGTGAAGAATTGTCCTAGACCAGTCAGTCCTACAGATATTAGGAGCTTCTTAGGTTTAGCTGCCTATTACAGGAAGTTCATAGAGGGATTTTCATCCATTGCTGCACCGTTAACTAAGTTGACCTAGAAGAAGGTAAAATTTCAGTGGTCGGATGCTTGTGAGGAGAGTTTTCAGGAGTTAAAGACTCAACTCACTTCAGCCCCAATATTGACCGTACCAGAGGTACATATAGTCTTGTGTGTATTGATGCTTCTAGGATTGATCTTTCTTGTGTGTTAATGCAGCATGGTAGTAACATTGTGTATGCCTCTAGACGGCTTAAGACTCATGAGAGAACTATTCCACACATGACCTAGAATTACTTAACTTATATTGTTTTTCTTTGAATATTTGGAGGCACCATTTGTATGGGTGCATATGGATGTATTCCCGGACCACAAAGAGCCTTCAATACGTGATCACTCAAAAAGGACTTTGGTGTTTGGGAAAATAGGTGGCTAGAGCTTCTCAAGGACTATGACACGAGCATCCTTTATCATCCAGAACCAAGTCAAATGTAGTGGGGGATGCTCTTATTAGGTTGTCCATGGAATGTGTGTCTCATATCGAGATGGACGAAGGATTTTGGTGAAGGATGTCCTTGAAGCTTTCTCATTTGGGGTTCGGCTGTAATTTAATTGTGGTGTTATTTTCTAGATTGTATTAGAATCTTCATTGGTATTGAGGACAAGGCTAATCAAGATAAGGATCTATCCTAGTGAAACTAAAGGAAAGTTTGTCCAAGGAAATCGAAGGTGGAGGTTTTCTCCAAAGGGGAGATGGTGTACTCACGATATGGGGTGATTATGTGTTGTAGCTATAGATGACTTTAGAGAGTAGATGTTAGTGAGGCTCATGGATCTAGGTAATCTATCATCCAGGTGCCACCTAGTGTACCGTGACCTGGAAAGTTGATTGAGTGGAATTGCATGAAAAAGGACATAGTGAAATTTGTGCCTAAGTGTACGAATTGCCAACATGTAAGGTTTAGCAACATAGACCTAGGGGTATGCTTCTTCGAGGATATTAGCATTCCCTAATTAGAAGTGAGAAGATCATTATGGACTTCATTACGGGTTTTCCTCGTACACGTCGGCTTGAGTATGACTCTTATTGGGTGATTATGGACGGGCAAACCAAATCAACCCATTTCTTACCGATCAAAACTACCGATTCGGCTAAGGATTATGCTGATTGTACATTCAAGAGTTATTTTAGTCGCATGGGGTTTCTTTTTCCATCATCTCAAATAGGAATTTTCATTAAATATCTCTCGGTTTTGAAGTCATT
Source organism: Datura stramonium (assembly GCA_018107945.1). NCBI lineage: Eukaryota > Viridiplantae > Streptophyta > Magnoliopsida > Solanales > Solanaceae > Datura > Datura stramonium. Next base: position 121,491 of record JACEIK010000230.1, on the reverse strand, counting down.
TGAGAGGGCCTTGGTACTTAGGTAAAGCATAGCACAACCTTTCACCCACGGAACGGTGTCGGGCCGAGCGAACCATTCTAACTCTTGAGGATATGTTGAGAGCGTGTGTGATTGATATCAAGGGTAGTTTGTATGATCACTTGTCTCTCATTGAGTTTTCCTACAATAAAAGTTATCACTCCGATATTCGGATGGCTCCATTTGAGGCTGCTTTAGGGGCGAAGATGTAAATCACCTATTGGATGATTTGAGGTAGGTGAGGCTATGTTGTTAGGGCCGAATTCGGTTTATGAGGTGATGGAGAAGGTTCAACTTATTAAAAGGAGAGGCTAAAAATAGCTTAGAGTCATCGAAATCGTATGCGGATGTTAGGCGGAGAAGCTAGAGTTTAAGGTGGATGATTGGGTGTTTTGAAGGTGTTTCCAATGAAGGGAATTGATGAGGTTCCAAGGAAGGAAACTTAGTCGTTGATATGTTTTTACTTATAGGATTCTGAGGTGAGTTGGTGGTGGCCTATGAGTTGGAGCTACCAAGCGAGAGATAACCGGTGCATCTAGTTTTTCAATGTATCTCTGTTAAAGAAGTGCATTGGTGACCCGACCATAGTTGTTCCGGTTGAAAGCTTAGGTCTAAAGTATAGACATACCTATGAGGAGTTCTGGGTTGGATCCTTGATTGTCGAGTTCAAAGAAAGTTGAGGAACAAGTAGGTAGCTTTGGTGAAGGTTTGTGGAAATCGACATTTGCGGGAGATACAGATGAGAAGCCGAAGAAAATATGATGGAGAGATATACATCTTTTCCCTTCCATCTCAATTCCAACATGAGGTATCAATTTCCTCCTTAGTACTCATTCCGTTTCATGTCAAGTTCATGTGTCTAAGTTCCTTTCATGTCATTGCATGCATGTATGTTTCTTGAATACATTTTAGTCATGCATCTCAGATGCAGGAATTGATCCCTTTCAGTCGGTTTTCATCTATGGTTGTTCCGGTTTTAGGATTTGTAGCTCCCATGCAGCCCTCAACATGTTTAAATCAACATTAAGGGACGAATGTTCCTAAGGGGAGATATTGTAACACTGGTACTTTAAATGGCTCACTTGAAGGAAAAAGAACTGAAGTTGTAGGTTTGGTGTAGAGGGTGATGGAGGATCGACGGCCCGTCCGGCTTGCTGACGGCCCATCGTATAACGTGAGAGGCTTGATGGTGAAATTCGATGGCTGTTGTAATAGACATAAACTCCCTAAGATCGCGCGAGGGTTCAAGCGAATAAAATAGGAACCTGTAGCCTGGGCCACAGGATGAGTCATCCGAGTGACCCATGGGAGGACTTCCTGAAGTCGGTAGGTGACTCGTGAAGTGAGAAGGAGGATGGCAAAGGTTTGTGGTTAGGTGTGACCTCGGGAGGCATCCTAGTTGTGAAGTAGCGCTGCTGACTCTACGTGGAGTTGGTCGTGGTCGGGGCACATTTGGATGGTTGATTTTTGGGTAGTATACTTAACGAGTGGGTCACTACGAGTCATGTGGTATCCCTCATGAGTGGTAGTGATAATTTTCCTGCATTTTAGTAAAGATTGTTTCGTAATTCCTAACCCTAAGTCTAAACTACGTTATTTTAAGCTCGGTTAGGAGGATTTTAAGATTGCTTAACCTGACTAAGCAACTTCCTATTCATGCATGCAATATTTAGAAGTTCATTGGGGATCAAGCTAGAGGGTTCCTTAGACTCTTCCTCAATTCACTTGGGCTTTCAAGGGACATTGTGAAATCAAAGTACCCAGGTATGTAGGTTTATGAATGGAAATATTCTTTCACTCCCATGCCCAAATCCTCTTCTAAATTCATGAAATTCAAGGTTGATAAATCTATGGGGTTTAACCTTGTGAAATTCTCTAAGTATTATCTATCATGAGTAAATTTTATTCATGTTTCTAATATTGTTTAGATTCATGGGCACATTTTATGATGATTTCAACTTCAACGAAATTATGATTTCAAGTTTTACAATTGTTACCATTATGAAAGTTCATGAAGGTTGAGATTTTGATCTATGTTGATAGATGAAATGTTATGATGAAAGTATGATTTTGAATTACCCGTGTTTATATCCATGATTTTGACTATCAAGTCTATTTCAAAAGCATGTATAAGTTTGGGAAAACTCGTATGATCAGAAGTATTTTCTGTTACTTCAATTTCATTTTGTTAGCTTACCACATGGTTTTAGAGTCTAGACTCTCACTTTTTAGCTTGTGATATGGTTTGAGCAAAACTCATGTATTTCAGGACTATGCATGTACTATTATAATTCAGCTTTGTCAAAAGATGACGGTTCAACTTCATTGAAAAATGATGGAGAGCATATGCATTTTTTGGAGGTAGTGTCTAGCATTGTGTAGGCTAAGGGTCAGTTAACCCTGTGCCTTAGAACTACGTGCCAAAATAGGGCTTAATATTCCCAGAATTCTTTAGGACCTCCATTGTGAGTTTTTCCACCCTTTAGAAATTTGACTTCGGCTTGATATCAATATCATGGTATAGCCCTTAACCCTAGCAAGGATTTTGACGGCTCTGCCCACTTTAGTGTAATTGTCGGGACCATGTAAGCTCTATCGTGGTAATGTCGGTTATATGATGAGTCTCCTATTGTTCCTCATAATTTTAGTATGCATGTTCATCATTCATGATATTTTGTTTCTGCTTGAGTTTTGACCCAATGTTCAGTTTTACTTATGATTATTAGTTTCACCTGTGGGTCGTTCGATATAGTTATGATATTCCATTATGTTAAAATCATGTTTTGGATAATAGCATGCAAGCCCGACTCTTAGAATCTTATGATGTAATGTTTTATGATATGCATGATTTGATTTTACTTATTTAGCGGTTTTATTTGCCCATACTCGGTACATTTCAAGTACTGATCGCATACTCTATGTTGTATCATTTCATGATACAGGCTCATACATTCAAGTTGATCCTGGCAGTTAGACGAGATCCTTAGAGATAGCATTTCTTATCACATTGGTGAGTCCTCATCCTTTAAGGACCTTCTCATCGGTTATTGTCAGTATTCTCAGTTTCAGTTTATTAGTGAGTTCGTTGGGATTTTGTCCCATCAACTCGTCAGATTATGAGCTTATCAGACATAGTATGTATTCAACTTTGGATCGGTGTTTATGTATTCCATTTTTGGACATTGTAGTTATTCAGACTTCCGCTACTTCAAATATTTCTTTCCACAATGATTTATGTTAAGCTTTAGTTGTCATGTTCATGCCATAGGTCGACATGGAGTGTTATAACCCGAAAGTCAAAAAATCAGGCCAGGAGTTGAAATAGAGAAAATAGGATTATCTGCGAGATCACAAGATGGAGTGCGTCCTCACGAACCATCGGGATGACCGTGAGTCATTAAGTGACTTGTGGTGAGGAGATATATGGAGTTGGAACTCTAGTTTGGGTCACCACAGACATAACCATGAGTCGTGGTCGACCCCACGACTCATTAAGTCGATCATGTTGAAGGATAAAGTGTTTGTAATGCCATAAAACCCAAGACTAGAGGCGGGAGTTGAAATGGAGAAAATAAGATTTTTACACCAGGTCATAGAATGAGTCATGTTGTGACCCGTCAGAGGATGACCACGAGTTGTTAAATGATTCGTGGTGAGAAGGTTTGGCTTGTTAGAGGATTTCCAAGTTGGGTGACCACGAGTCGAGGTCGGCCCCACGATCCATTAGGTCACCCGTGGTCGGGGATGGCTGAAGCAAGAGGAAGTATGGGGACGGTGCACTTAACGGGTCTCACCACAACTCATTTGGGGCACCCACGAGGCATAGTGTCATACATAGTGACCCCAGTTGTTTTCCGATAGTGAGGATGGGAACCGATAGAATCGTCAAATGCCTCATGGTGAAATCTAGGTAATTTTTCTAGTGGAGGTGACGGATGCGGACCACGAGTCATGCCCTTTCAGCGGCGGCCGTCCATTCCCTCCAGCCAGTAGCACTCGTCAATTTCTCCCATCTGAGGAGTTTATTAAGGGTTTATTCGTAATTCCTATTATCCTAAGGCTAAACTGCATCATTTTAAGCTATGAATTGAGAGTTTTAAGAGGGATAAGTTAATTCTAAGCTATTCCTATTCATGCATGCAAGTTTAGAGTTTTTGGAGAGGCGATCAAGCCTAGTCCTTCAAGTTTTTCATCAATTCTTCATTAGGCATCAAGGGAGTGGTAGAATCAGTTCTTTTTAGGTATGTAGGGTTATGAATGGGTGAAATTGTTCACACCTATGCCCAATCCTCCTTAGTTTTTGATATTCTATTGAGAATTCTATGGGGTTTTATCCCAATTCTTACGAAATTCTTATGGTCTATCTATAGGTTAATACCTCTTATGTATAAATTCATGTTTTATGAATCATGGGCAGATTACACTAGCTATTTAGATTAAAATTCTTACAAACTATGCCCAAATGCCATATTTCATGAAAAGTTCAAGTTATGATTCCATTTTATTTTGATACATTAGCCCATTATGATTTATGACTTATGATATAATTTCTCTAAAATTCTCATCATGAATTTATGAATATCAAGCCTTATGTCTTATGAATATGCATGAACTTCATGATTGATTTATAATTTTGGCCGACTCACGAGCCTTATTCCATGGCCGATTCACGTATTTTAAGCATTCCTATAATTATCATGATTTTTAAACTACACTATGTATCCCATTTATATTATACTATGAGCACTATATATGTTTTGGAAGTAGTATTTAACACCGAGTAGACCCGGGGTCCAAGCATACCCCGAGTCTCGGGGCAAACGCGCAAATGTAGCCATGATGGGACCTCCTTTGTGGCTTGTCCCTTTTTCCCAAATGGGACTTTCATGAGTGATATCACACCTATTTCATGGTTCTACCCTTGGCAAATCTTTGAACACCCTCCCGACTAGGGGTTTTATAGGTTAGGCTCCATGTGTGCTCATATGGTATATGTCGGTTATAAGAATCTCCCATTGTTCCTCATGATTTTTTTGTATGGTTATGATTATATACTTTAGCTCAAATCATGGCCCAAATCTTGACTTTTCTCTTATGAATATGATTATAATTCTGCAGTGTTTTGAAAACCTTGAGCCTTATGTTTACATTATGATACTTACGTTATTGATCATGTTGTCCTACTCTCGCGAACTCTTAAGTATTTTTAACTGTCCATTTTATTATCTTGCATACTCATTACATTCCATCTTATTGCATACTTTATTTTGTATCTTCTTATGATACAAGCTTCGACATCCAGGCTTAGTCCCGCTAATCAAATCTCTGGAGCTAGCTACTCTGAGTATCTGTTGGTGAATCCTCATCTTGAGGGCCCTATCTGCTCAGTACGCATTACATCTTTGATTTGGGTGGCCGGGTTAGTTAGGGGTGTTTTCCCCTAAACCCATGAGGTATGTTAGAGGCTTTTAGACTTTGCATAGTATTCAGTTTGTCATGTATGATGTAAATCCTAGATCTGATGTTATGTTATGTTTATACTTCTGTTATCATTATTATGTTGATTTTCGTTTTTAGTGATTGAGTGAGAAGTTATGTTCATGCCATGGAGCCGACTTGGAGTTTCTCGAGATTCCTTGTCCGTGTCTCGATCCGGGCCCATGTTCGGATCGTGACAGAAGGTAGGAGGATTTGGGCAGTGCACCTGGCACGGATGGGTTCTTGTCGCGCCCCATATTTCCCTCGCGAAGCGGGACCCAACATGTGACGTCTCTTAAGGGTTTAAAAAAGAGTCGCCACCTAACAAATTTAAGGTGCGTTGAGGGCACCCATTCTAAGCAAAGTTATTTCCTAAGTCACCAGAGTTGGGTAAGGGCTTTAATTACACTCGAAAGGAAAGGTGTTAGGCACCTTTCGAGGTCCAAAAATGTGGTTTGACGTACTCATTAAATGGGAATTTTACTAAGTGAGCAAATAAATTAATTTTAACCTATAATATTTATGTTTAAACTAATTTGATAAAAAAAATAAACATTTAAACAAATAAATAATTAAACTAATAAAGAAGAAAGAAGATTGGGCAAAAATGAATAATATTAAAATACACGCAAAAGACAAAGCAAATAAAAGCAAGTAAATACATGACAAACAATAATATAAACAAAACAACCAAATAAATAATTATTTTAATTGTGGGGCCGAGCCTCGGTGAGCGCCTACACTCCTTTTAAGGAGTCAGGCCAAACGTAGTTCTACGATTGAAAAGTTTGACCTAATGGGATCAGTAGTGCAACTTAAATAATATTTGCAATCTTTTGAATTGCTCGATTATTCAGCGAGCACAACTATCATTTTCCCAACTACCCTCAAATTGATTAATAATTAGCAAACGCTCTATGTGATATACTATCGTCTAGAATTTGCCTACCCGTCCCAATCTTAAAGTCCGAGAGACATCGGACGACTAATTTGGATTTTTTTGGTCTTAAAATCCTATGGTTAAAAAAAAAGCGTCAAACAAAATAGCAATTATCTAGCGAACATATGGCGGTTTCAGATAGGCCTCTTCATTTTAAAACCTATGAACAGGATTACTAGATGAATGCAAACCTATGAACGACTTCTAAATGAATGCAAATAAGGATAGATTAAAGAAAACAGAAATATTCCCAACTTAAAGTGGATGAACATCGCATAACGATTTAAAAGATATAAATTTAAGCGATATACTTCACTCTATAGGATTATTTCCAAGTTGAATAGAAAGAGTTTGTACACCTTATATGATTTCTATAATTTACGCTAGGTCTGTTTTTAAAAGATTGCAGTAATTTAAGCATACGACATACATCAACTCAATTGTTTAAGGGCCTAAGAAACATGATATATTTAGAATTTCCAATAGCCAACAAAGAACAAATAAAATGAGTTAAGGTTTCTGTTTGAGCAATCAGATCAGGTTCATGATTATGTGAATCAATCCAAAGGATTAAATCCTAGACATGTGTACTAATGCACATATTATATTCCAGCATTTGGGCAATATTTAGGTAAACTGCTTGCAATAAAATTCCTAAACTTTGATTAGTCAGCCATATTGGCCAAGAATATATTTCGAATTACATCGAAAGTAGCATTAATTTTAATCACAAACAATGTCTAGAGGGCAATATCCAAAACAAGCTTGATTGGGTAATTGAGAACAGTTTATAACTTAATGTCCTAGATAGTTTTTTAGGATAATTATTAACCTCTAATATTAGGTATTAACTAGTTCAATAATTTCTTAACAAGACCAATTATCGGGCGAGATCCACAACCTAAATGCATATAAATTAAATTCCTATGTGCCTAATTTCTAGATACTTAGTGTTCTTATAGAGATTACCCAAGTTTAACTAAATCATTCGAAACCTATAAGCATGCTTTCTAAGTGACTTTGGCAATTAAGGAAAACAGTAAAGAAAATAAAATCCCGCCCCAGAGACCTCATTCCAATATTGAGCTTGTTTACATTATATACATATCGGCGAGAAAAATAAATACATCATGATAAATAAGTCCAGCTGGATTATAAACCCTCTCAATCCCGCGAGACTCTTCATTCCAACCTGTTAAATAAAACTAAACGACACGATTGTGCACCATACTCTATAAAAGATTGCAACTTATAAACAGACTTCATTGAACATTACATTATAACGAGATATGCACATAAATGTAAAAATTTATAACTTGCGAATCTGATGCGATAAGTAAGTTCATATAACAGAAAATTTAAATTAAAATAAGAGTGGACTAACCGATTAATTAATGCGAGAAAGCAAAGCAACAATCGGCAATTTTGAAAGAGGGCTTTCAGGATCGGAACCCGAGCCGACACGTCAAGATCACGAGGGTTCTCTTGGATCCCAGCGGTGCTCGTGTCGAAATGGGAGAGAAGTATATAAAAATGTAGAGTAATATTTTGAAATCAAGTATTGACGTCTTTTTACTATTCGCCCCCCTTTAAATGAGAGGTAGAAGGCATGATTATATAGCAAAGATAATAATTAGTCGAGGAGAATAAAAGATGAAGGAAAAATCCTTAATCACGGATTCCTTCTTAAAAAAAACATTTCATATGTAAAACCAATATACATCTACCATAATTAGTTCAATTAAAAACAATTATGTCCAAATCAGCAAAACAAATAAATGGTATAATTACGTTGCATAATTGAAGGGAATATATAAATTAACCATATGTAGATATCACAGATATATAAATTAGCCATATATACTATTCTAGATATATCAAAAAATGTATAAATTAACCATATCTTTACTATCATGACTTCCAAATACATGAATGGTAAAAAACAAATCACAGTTTGCCATATATAGGTAAACATTAGAGGCATGAAAATAATTATTCAACTAATTAAAAGAAGGAATAAATCATAGCAGATTTTTCCATGAACCGGAACAAAAGAATCAATTTAGCATGAAATCAATCAAGATTCCCTTATATAGGGCAGTAAATAAAACAATTCAAACATATTGAAAGCGCAATAGATAGTCAAGTACTAAAATGTCCTTACAATTGAAATAATTCGATTGGGATATTAAGTTTCCCTCAATATAAGGGTATTGATTGATTTAAAAAAAAAAGACGATGGACCATAGAAAGAAAATGTGAATTTCAAACCAGTTTTAGTGTAGATGTCATCATGTGATTTTGTTCATGAGATAAAAATATTCAGTGGCCAATGCCATAAAAGACATTTTCAAAAGTAAAGCAATGATTACAAAATGTTAACATGCAGGCGCGGTCAGGTATTCTGAGTAATAAAGAATAACACCATCATGCATAAAGGGCTTACGCCAACAAATAATTCAAAGCTTATTACGAATCAATTTTGAGGAGAATAAAAAGAAGATAACGAGATGATCAAGCAAAGGCGATTGAGAATAATCCATATTAATGGAACTTGCTGAATTCAAACCACAGTTAATTTACTAGAAAAATCAGAAATTCATAACATTTAAAGGGCCTACATGATTAACATGATTCTAGTAACACAACACAAATCATGAAACAAAGATTAACAATTATTTATGTTATTGGGATACAAACAGCTAACAAAACAAGAATTATAGATCAATATAGAATTAGTAGATGAAGAGAAAAGGCAGATGAAGGTCTAAAATCATACAAAGATTAGATCCAAAAATGCTACTCGACTTTCCAATCAATTTGAACATATTAGGTCTTCGGAGGTAAAAATGTAAAACTTAAATTCATCTCATGTGCAAACCAAAACGTAACAAATCTATGCCCAGATGCGCAAATGAATCCTAACTGACATTTAGGTTTTTTAGAGGGTGAGGGGAGAAAGGAAGTGGTGAGAGGGAGAGAGGAGGTTGCCGGCAGCGAAGGTGAGTTGAGAGAATCTTGAGTCTAGTTTTATCGGTGTTAATGGTGAGTTCGGCCCAGGAAAGAGGTGGTTGTGAGAGGAGAGAGGAAGAAGGGAGGGTGGAGATGCGGCGGTTGCCGATTTTTTGGTTCAACGTTTGGGTAGAAGGAGAAGGGTGAGGGTGTGTTCGGCTTTAATGGAGGTTTAGTGGTTTCATCCAGTTGAAGGTGGTGGTGTGCGGCGGTTTGTAGGTACGCTCACTGTCGCCGGCGAGTGGGAGAGAAAAGAGAGAGGAGGAGGTGGTGCGACAGAGGTTGGTTTTTGGACGGCGTTTCGATGGTTTTCCGGCGAGCAGTTTTGGTGGTTGGGAGAGGGAGCGGTGGTGGTGCCCATTAGGAGAAGGAGAAAAGAAGAGGAGTGCAATTGTCGGGTTTTGGTGGTGTTTCGGTGGCTTTGTTGTTTGGTAGTGTTCGCCGCAAAAATGGAGGTGTTGAGTGAGAGGAGAAAGGTGAAGGTTTCCAGCGGGTGGTTTTCTGGTTGGGAGAGGGAGGAGCCGGTGGTGGTGTTGCCGTAGGAGGAGAGGAGAAAGAGAGAAGGGAGGGCGACAACTTTTTTGTTTTAGGAAGAGGGGAAAAATGAAAGTGTGTAGTAGGGTTTGGGGGTAGTTGGTTATTAAAGGAAATAGTGTAGAGGTTAGTGTGGACCGTTAGATTAGATTAGATGAACGGCTAGGGACCAAGAAGTTATAAAGATGGAGGTCGGTCGCGGAGTTAATTGGGTCGTCTAGGATGAGTTTATTGGGTTAGGGATTAATTTAGGCTGAAATTGAATTTAAATAATAGCCAAATTGGTCAAAAGTGGCTAGAATTGATATAAATTAAATAGAAAGAGGCCAGATTTGTAATGGATTGGATGAAATTGAATAATATGTGGCTAAGATTTAAATAAATTGGAGGAAAGTTGAATTTAGCTGCTATTAAATTAACAAATATAAATAGAGAAATTAAAAAAAACAAAAAACCAACCAAAAAAAAATAATTTACGCGTTAATTTTTTTTTCTAAATATTTTTATTAATACATAAAACCATAAATATTAGTATACTTACGTAAAATCATACAATTAAATTATTATATTTATGAATAATTTAAAGACTAAAAATAGAAAATTAAGTTATCAAATATTATAAAAAAATTATGTATTACCACAAATAATTTATAAATTTAGGCAAATATTATTATTCACATAAATTTGTAAACTTTGGAAAATTAGATAAATAGTTTATTATTAAGTAAAGAGTACATTTGAAATAAGGGCGCATATTAAAATGACATATATTATATACGGGTAATTATTTAATATCAAAACTCAAAGTGTATGAGTCACATATATGTAACTTGAACTAATTTTTACAACATTAAGATAATAAATTATTTATAAATATAAAGTAAGTCAAATATTTGCGTGAAATAAAAGAATAAATATATACATATATAAAACGCATATTAAAAGACATAGGTAGGTCAAATTGGGTGTCCTTGTTTGCCCCTTCTTTGCCGGGGAATGAAGAATGAATTGTTGAGCAAAGAACGTTGACCTAGTAGCCCATTTGTCAGCCAGATAAAATGGTCGGATGAAATAAAATGGGTTGTGAAGATGTTGTGGCAGAGACTTTGGTATCCAAGTCGCCTACATATCTCGGGTCTCACGAGAATCCGGGCCGCGTGTAGTTCTGGATTTGGGACGAACGAGATCCCTAAAAATTGACAACACGAGGCTTGGATAAGGATGGGGTAGCACGAATTGTCACGATTTAGAATGCATTACAAAAATAAACGGGTGGGAATACGGTTCGAAGAAGAAGGTAGGGAGGCTATCATTCGTAGCTTGCTATTTCTTCGATGTTCGCGTAAATAACTAAAGCATGTGCCTCAAATGCTTCGTAAAATGAATAGATGCCGAAAATTTAAACATGATGCAAGTTCCCTTTAGACAATGAAAGTTTGTTGGAGATAACGGATGATGTCTCTAAAGACCCATGAGTGTCTTAGGCCATGATACGCGAAATAAATTTCTTTGGCCATGAAATGATGTCCATGGGCCATGAAAGATAGCGCCTTTAGACTATGACGCCTTAGGAGCATGATAAGCAGAAAATAAATTCCCTAGGCCATGAAATATTGTCTGCAGGCCATGAAAGATGATGCCTTTAGACTATGGCCTTAGGAGCATGATAGGCGCAAAGTAAATCCTCGAGGCTATGAGAAAATATTGTCTGCGAGCCATGAAGATGACGCCTTTAGACCATGATGCCTTCCGGATGAGGAAGAAATGCTAATTCAAAGAAAGTAAATTGCTCGAGAGCCTCAATAATTCAATCGAGAGCTCTGGTTTGTTCCGGGCATAGTGCAAATAAATCACGGGGCTCAAAATGCAACAAACGGGTTCCGAAATGCATAAATGGGCTTAAGATGCCAATAACGGGCTTCAGATGCATAAGCGAACCGAATGCGAATAACGGGCTCAAATGCATAAACAAGCTTAAAATGAATAATGGGCTTGAGATGCATAAACGGGCTCGAGATGCGAATAACGGGTTCCAAATGCATGAAAACGGGCTTAAAATGTAAATATCGGGCTCGAATGCATATATCTTGTATACCACGGGCTTGAAATGCATATATAAATGTATATCACGGCTCCAATACTTTAATAACGGGCTCAAATGCATATAAACCACGAGCTGAATGTATGTATACCATGGGCTCATATGTATATATCGGGCTCTTATGTATGTATATCACAGGCTCCCTATGTGTGTATATATCGGAGCTCATATGCATATGTAAAATGTACATCTAGCTCAAATGTCAAAGGCTTAAATGCATACGTAAAATTAAATCCGGGCTCAAATGCATATCACAATGTATATCACGGGCTTAAAATGCGAATATAGGCTCAAAAGTGGAAAACTAAATAGTGATGGGCGAGAACAAATCGTAGCTCGAATAATTTTGGAAGGGTAGTGTTTTACCCAAATGATGTAAAACGGTGGAACTATGCTTAGTCCTTAAGAGCTTGGGGGGGTAACGCTTGACCCCTCAAAAATCACAAAATGGGAGTAGCACAATGATAATAGGTTAAAGTAGCATAACAACAAAGAGTGAGCTTGAAAAAATGACATGATAGTAGCACTCGATTAAATAGCACCCAGAGAAGAACGCAATGGTAGCCTGCAAGCTTAAAAAAACTGGATAAAATGATTGGTCAATAAGCATGAAGTAACTAATGATTAACTCAAATAAATTTGAAACGAAAGCTCTTAATCGGATCAAAATTTGGGGACAATGCTTAGCCCTTAAAAGAAAAATTTAGGGTAGTGCTTAACCCTAGGACAATGCTTAGCCCTTGAAAATAAAATTTAGGATAGTGCTTAACCCTAGGACAATGCTTAGCCCTTGAAATAAGAATTTAGGGTAGTGCTTAACCCTAGGACAATGCTTAGCCCTTGAAATAAGAATTTGGGGTAGTGCTTAACCTAGGACAATGCTTAGCCCTTGAAATAAAATTTAGGATAAAATTTAAAAATACAATAATTATACTTTTATTTAATTGGTGAGTTTCAATATTTTATTTTAAATTAAAATTTAGGGTAGTGTAACCCTAGGACAATGCTTAGCCCTTGAAATAAAATTTGGGGTAGTGCTTAACCTGAGACCCAATGTATGCCAAGCAAATTTAGGGTAGTGCTTAACCCCTAGGACAATGCTTAGCCCTTGAAAAATAAATTTAGGGTAATGCTTAACCGAGAACAATGCTTAGCCCTTGAAAGTAAATTTAGGGTAGTGCTTAACCCTAGTACAATGTAGCGCCAGAAAATAAAATTTAGGGTAATGCTTACCCTAGGATAATGTAGCCCTTGAAAATAAAATTTAGGGTAGTGCTTAACCTAGGACAATGCTTAACAGCCCTTGAAAATAAAATTTAGGGTAGTGCTTAACCTAGGACAAATCTTAGCCCACTTGAAAATAAAATTTAGGGTAGTGCTTAACCCTAGGACAATGCTTAGCCATAAGTGATCAACATATTAATACTTAGTTTCAAATAAAAAGCGTTCAACTTTGAGTAACTTACTAGGAGGGTAGCGCTTAACCCCGTTAGTGGACAAACTTCAGGTAGCTTAATGTTGCAGTTGATAATAAATCCAGATGATGTGTAGCATGATTGCAAATTTGAATTTTGTTGCATCTGTGCTCAAAGAAAAATAAAATCATAAGATTAAAATGGGGAAAGCCGATTTGTGCGCTATTTGTCCGTTGTCATCGATCTCATGAGCTTGATGATCAGGTGGAGAGGTAACATCTTTTTTGGGAATTAGCTCATTGGCTTGGCCAGGCCGAGATGAAATTTTGAGATCCTTCTCAAAATTTCTGCCCCGATTATGGCTTGTTTCGAACTAGTGAATTTTGAGGTCTCAAAATTCACTTTGATTAGTAGGAAAAGGGAAAGGAGATTTTTAAAATTTAGACCGAACCCCATAAAGGCGCCTACGTATCCCTCTTAAACGGGAATCAGGTCCAACGTAGTTCAGATTACAAGAAATGAAAGGTTTTCGAATAGAGAATAGATCAAGTTGAGAATAGCTTTGGGCATCAAGTTTCAACTCGGGTATATGACCTTGGCATCAATCAGTGCTTGAATCTTGTCTTTCAATTGGATTATAGATTCACCCAAAGGGTATACTGCTCAGATGAACTTGTTCGGGGTCTCGCGGGCTTGCGAGATTGTTGAATCGGTGGATTTTGAAAGAAAAAAAAAATTGGTGACCTTTGGAGTCCAAGTGGAGGGCTTGAAAATGTGCATGTTGCGCATGATAGGTAGCAGGGCCGTAGAACGACATAGGGGTGATAGTATGGAGGCAATTGGTATTGGCCAGAGGTTCTTGGTATCCCCCACGGGTATTAGTAGGTGCTACAACATTCACCTCGTTCACATTCTTGTTCTCAAATCCTGGCCAAGTGCAGAAGACATGTTGATGTGACTGTAGGAGGTAAATAATGAAACATGGTGGGCGGTCTTTGCGGTGTAGCTTGATTTGAAGGAGTTGCATAGGCATTATGTGAATGTTGAATATGATTTTGAGAAAACGAATAGGATTGACCGAGAATTGTTTTGAAGATATGAGGCTTGATAAGATGTTGGAGGAAGACATATGAAAGTGAGGCTGAGTAGAAATATTAATTCTCAGCCGGCTGTTCTAACAAGTTTATAGGGTATCAGCCAGTGCATTTGTGTGAGCTCGAATAGTCGCCCAAATTTTGGTAGATGGCAGGTATGACGGACGGTTATGCACAAATCAACCTTTAGGAAGGGAATTAATCAAGATAAACAACAAACACAACAACAAAAATAATAATAATAAAATTAGAGTAAGAAAATTTAAGCATGTAGATGAAAAAAACATATTAATATGCTTCACATTGAAAATAAAAATTAAACACATTAATACGTCTTCCTAATTTGGTGCCTCTCTTTTGTGCTAGAGGTAGGCCTAACGAGTTTAAGACAACTTATTATTAAGTATCATCATCTTTAACTTCAAAAATCAACCAAAATAAACTTTATTATTATAAAAGTACAGCAATTACAAGAAACAAAACATTAAATCTTAAAAACATCTTCGTTGACATCCAACTTCTTCGGATCTTCTAATACTTCTGCCCGTATTCTCCCAAATTCAAACACCATGCTTTCATACCTACAGGCATGCACCAAACCATGCGAATCTTGAACTCTAAAGTTGGGAGACTCATTGTGCCAGCAACAAAAAGAATGGTTAGACTATCCTACCCACCGGGAGCAAAGTAGCGTTACTTTAAACAAAATTTCTCTTAAAATGCACATAATTCATGAATCGCCCAACTTTTTTTCGGGATTAAAAATAACCCCTTAAGACTTAGGGCAGTGATGAGCCTGCAAGTGTGCAGATTCGTGCAAGTAATATAGTGGCTCTTTTTAAGAACCGGAGTGTCGAACCCACAGGACGGACTGCGGGGTGAAACCTTTTCAAGTGCTAATTTACTACAACTATAATAATGAAGACAACGGTGTAAAGAAGAGTTTTTGTATTTTGGAAACTTTTTATACTAAAGTAAAATGTTTATATAGTTGAATCGAACTATGAATAATGAGCATCTTTGAGGCTACAAAAACATGTAAAAGAAACTAACTATCGATATACATGGTTTTATCTTTTCCCCCAGTTGCTAGTCGGAACTTATGCCTATGGGATAAAACTCTCGTATTTAACCCAACTTAGAATCATGAACCTTCAACCTACATTTTACGTGATAAGAAGAAATTCATGTTCTAGCCATACAAAACCGATTCCACCATGCATTGACTAATACGACTTTGGATTTATATTTCTATCCTGAAGGTGATCAAATTCCAATTTTTCCCAAAACCCAAGAAAAGATCATATCCTATTAATTCACAACTTTCAATTTCTTGCCCTCTCTCCGGGTGGCTTAGGACTTTTTGGATTTACATTAACATTGGCAGAATATTAACGTAGTAAGAACAAGAATTAAATAGAACAACCATAGAAGAAAAGATGGAAAATAAACCAGCAATTCAGACAATAATCACATTTCAATGCAATAGTTCATAACCTCGGCTTAAAGAAGGGAATTAGCCACTCATTTGTGGATTGAACATCATTAAATGAATGGAAATCATGCAAACAAGTGAAAGAAGAAGAAAAGGTGAAAGAAGTACCTAAATTTTCGTCCTCAGCGCACTGTAACCCACGTTCTTGCTCCACCAAGTCAGAATAATTAAAAATGAACCTAAGTGTTCTATTTATACTAGGGATAATTTTTCCCGAATAACAAGCTTAGCGTGTCACGGAGTGCATCGCGGAGCAGCCTCATGACACGGTGCCCAGCTGTGAAGCTCTCACGGAAATTGTCCCCCCAGGTAATTGCTCCCCAACGTGGCACGGCATGCAACATGAGCATGCCCGGCCGTGCCCACGGTGCCTGTCCCAGCGGACCTCTCTGGAATTTACAAGGTCTGGGGAAATTAATCCCAACGTGGCACGGCTTTGTCCTTGAGACCTTCTTTGGAATTTCTTGCACTTTTAGGCGAGCGGTGCATCGCGATGGCAGCGTGTCACAGCTCCATCGGAGCCCTTGTATTCCTTAGCTTCTCCAAACGCTTCCTTGCTTTCGTTCTAGAGTTCATCTTGATTTCTCCCAACATGTCATTTAACTCCACAAAAAGTGTGTTTTCTTTTGCAAAACAACGTAATCATGTTAGTTGAAGTATAAAATCACACTTCATTTGGATACATGAGAATGTACACATTATTGGAAGCAAACAAAGCAAAAGCTATACATTTGAGTATCGATTTGGCATATAAATATGCCCACGATCACCACCCACACTTAAAAATCTTGTTCGTCCTCGAACAATACTTGCCCACCTCATGAAATTGATGTCCCATCATGGCTACTTTGGCTCGACAATCGAGCTACAGTTGCCTAGATTATGTTCTCAACAAATCATCAAGAAAACATGCAGTATCATCATTACAACGACACTTAATAAATCAAGACCTCCTAGCAACAAGAATCGACTCTCGATATCGACAAACTCATGCATATTAGGCGGCCAAGATGTCAGGCAATTTATTCTATCATCAAACATGTGCCCTCCACAACATAAGAGAGATTCCCCTTGTTTTAGTCACATGAACTCTAAAGAAATTCATGTCGGGGTATTTATATACGCATGATTTCACTCACTCTCCCAAAAAGAATTCACATGCATTGTGTCTGAACCATAAGCTTTGCCTCTAGTGTATTACTCCACTGATATAAGGATTGTGTGATGTAAAGATCACGTAGGACTTAACGGTTGTAGTGTAAGCTATGGAACTAGTATATCTTGGGCTAACCAAGAGTAGTTACTAACTCCCTTAAGCGCTTTTTCACACATCCCATCACATTCGGAAATATTTTCTCCTTCCTCACTCCTTCTCTTGAAGTTTATCTTTTATGTTTATCACCCATTTCTTTAACACACCCAGTAATGAAGAAAAATAATGAGTTATACAACTTTCTCTCCTTCAAATCGCCCATTTCACCCTCGACTCTCTTTCTTTTTTTCCTTTCTTTCTCTTTCTTATCACTTTTCTTTCCTCCCTTCTTTTCTTTTATCATTTCACTCCTTAACACCATGGGAAAATTAAGTCTTTGCAGGCGCTTAAGAGCTTCGGATTTGGTTTGCAGGACCATGAAAAGAAGGGGTTGCTTGATTCACACCCTTTTCGACAAAGAAAACGAGGAAAAGAACACCAAAAAATTATAAAGGCTAAAGGCTCAACGGGCTAACTAGGATTTAATCTTCAATGTGGATATGAAAAGGAAAACAAGAAAAACTTTTGGTTAACAAAAGAAATGCCTACATCCTTTCCTACACTACACTTCTTCATTTAGTTTAGTACACACACCGAGGTAAGTTCTAGACAATCACAATAGCATGGAATAAACAAACCTCACTATACACTCGATGCAGCTCAACTCAGACAGAGCTTACAGGTTCTTTAATCATTAATCACAGAATTCAAAATTAAGCCTCGGTCACACCGAAGCGAATTCTATGGCATAAGTGTCTCACATATGTACAAAAATTTGCATTCTTTCTTCCCGAATCATCTTTTACTCTATTATGTACAACTACTTGCAATTTCGTAGCCATAGAGTAACATGCATGGGATACAACCAACAAACCAAAATTGGAAATAAAAAGCTACTCCTATCATTGCATTTCCCTTAAGGAAAGTGCGTCATCCATCCATCGCGAGGAGCGGTCACTATTTACGACTTCGGTTCAATGGGACTCTTCTACGGCAAAAGAACCGAAAACAAACTCAGAGAAACCCAAAAGAAAAACTAGTTACAGAAAAATTTAAAAATATCGATAATTTCGACAAAGTTATTTACACCACTGGCTAAAAACATTCAACGGCACACACACACGGCTTCACAGCAACAATATTTACAAAAGCGAACATACACATAAAAACGAGTCACATTAAAACAATCACAGCAACAAAACAGCAGAACATACGATAATATACAAGACAAGGCGAAAAATTGATAGCACCACTATTCCTCCCACCCCACCCTTCAAAAATCAGACACTTTGTCCCCGGTGTTCATACATTACAACGAGAAGGTGGTTGTGACCTCACGATCGATCAAAGTATTCCACTTCTTCATCGAATGTGCTTGCCGCCTCATCCCCCATGTCTGAGTCTCCACCATCGTCCTCCTCCGACTCAAGGTCGGAATCCTCGCAGCGTGTCTCACGTCGAGTGGGGACATCATCATCTACGAGGCTCCACAAAGTTGGGCCCACAGGCAGTGCCACTGGCGTTCGCCAAAGGGTAATCTGATCCGACTGCCACAGCTCGTCCTCCGTTGTCGGTCTCCCGCCTATGCGTAGGCTGGAGCATTGCATCGAACATGCGGGACATATGTGGTCATCACGAGCATGTCGCTCGGCCAATGTAGAAGCAGGCCATGAGTGACATCAGGCGCCTTCGTTTTTAACATCTATGGCACACCTCTCCACCTGCGGGATGTAGTCTGGGCCTCTTCCTCGACCTCAAGGCCCCTCGGGAAACGTGGTCAAGCAGTCCACGAGTAAATTTTGTGCCTTGATGCAGTCGGGCCCTTTCATAGCGGATATGATCACTTCCCCGACATTGATCTCCCAGCCCTTTCATTAGGGCATATACTAAGCATACACGATCCCAGGTCATCCGTCATGTGCACCCCGGAATGCAGGAGCAAGTGATTTTAGCGAGATCCTGGCTTCCCTGTCATTGTGCATAGGCGGTCGATGGTAGCCCCTCTCCTTGTGCATGCTCCAACGTCAGGTAGGCAGGGCTCCACACAATGTGCGTCTGATATCCGCATAGGGTGGAGTGATATTCAGCTGTCGGGTATGTGGGCGTCCGTATTTTGCGCCCTAGGATGGCATTGAGTGGAGAGGCTCCAATGTGACAATCTGGCCCCTTATTTTTGATGGTGTGACTTCGGCGTCGGGTTTCGGTTGGCATAGAATTCCCGGATTAAGTGCAGATTGCTCATAGGCTCGTCAAAAATGAAACGTAGCCCAGCAACGTCAATCCGATGCACCATCGGGAACTCCTACGTGCCAATGGGTCCCATGCAATGTGCTCCTCAGGGGGAAGTATTTGTTCTCCCTTGTGTTTGGTGTACCACTTCTTCCTTCCTCGGTCACCCATCGCGTTCCCTATTGGCGGCGCACGTGGAACTGCAGTGCTGCTGGAGACTGCTGCTCTGGTCTCAGCCTCTTTGATCGGCGCGTGTTGATGCGCCGCACACCTTTGTCACACACTCCCGACATTATTTCTGTCAAGAAAGCAGGCAGTCTGTGTCGGGTCGAGTTAAAATTAACCCCGACTAAGGTTGGGTTTTGGCTCAGCTCACCCACACTTAGTCTTTAGCTCACATTATGCATTTTGGCAAGATCACATTTGTTTCTAATTTACAAAAAGATAACAAGAAACTCGGAACAACAACTAAAAGAAAACAACCTGGGTGCCTCGTGCCTTCTTAAAATTGACGGTATCACCTCTATGTACTACTCCAGACTTCATTTTAGCTAATTCCAACATACTATCGATAATCATTTCATCACACAGCACTGCTAAAAGATAACGAAAAACAAGAATATTCTACAAACTCAACCTAAGCAATTTCCCGATTTTTATGTGATTAAATCAAGTTGTTTGAAATTTCACCCAGTCGCTCCCCGATAATTTCATCATTTCTTGAGCATAATACAATAAGCACAACACGATTCAATTCACCCAACATGCACAACACAACAATTTCTCAAATTTCAACCTCAAATCAATTTTTCTTCCGATTCACAACCCAACCCTAGTTACAATTTCACACCAAATTCAATTAAGCATGTAATTCTCGCGTTCATATGATCTACTTGATACTACGAACAACAATCAACAACTCAAGTAGTTTAACTCAATTTATATCTAGGGCGTGGTTTTCCCTATATTTCATGTGTAGAAATCAAAATTTTTTTAGCAAAGTGAAGTTGAGTTCAAGAACATACCTTTAATCCGATGATATCGAAGAAAAGTTGATGAATTTATACTCCTATTGCCGTGACACGTTGAGGGGAGGGGATTTTGGGGGTTTTGTCGCGGAGGTGTGAGAAATTAGAGAAAATGAGGGGAATTTGGGGTTTAAAAGTTAGTTTTTCTGTGGTCCTTGCATTGACCCGGTGTGACCCGAAGCGATTAACACGTCAACGTGTCACGGAGGAAGTAACGCCGGAGCATGCCCTCCCGTGACACTTGAGCCATCGCGCGAGCATTCTGGAATTTGTAAAATTCCAATTTTTGCCTTCAACGTGTCACGGAGGAAACGTGGAGGCCCTCCTCACGTGACAGGCCATCGCACGAGCTCCTTTGTTTTGCCACTTAAAAAAATTTTCTCTTACCTCGTTTTCCTTTTCACTCCTTTGCATTTTTTCCCTCCGATCAACCTGTAAAACATCTTACCACAGGAAATCGGTTAGAATTCCACGGGTTGAGGAACAAAATAATTTTATTTTTTTCTAATTTACACTACTATACATAAAAAATAAATAAAAATAAAAATCTTTTCTTCTTTTTCTTTCTTATGTACAATATACAATTACAATTCACGGGTTTGCCTCCCGTGCGGCGCTGGTTTTACCGTCTCGGCTCGACGTGTTTAAGCTCATTACGCTTGCTCTAGGGTGACGGACGTTTTTCTCAGCATACTCACCCTCATCAGAAACTACCTTTATCGGGGCTCTCCCATTAATTCTACCGTGTTCTCGCCACTGGCGACATTCGGTTGCTCCAGAAGTGCGTTGATCAATGCGAGTTCCTGCATTACTGCAATAGGGCTTGGTGGCCTTGTACACATCAGACACCTCCCACCTTGTCGTAAGCACACTTAGTCAGCTGGCCTGCAGCTACATCTATAAGCGCTTTCCCAGTTAAGAAGAGCGATCCCAAAATAAATGGAGGACTTCGCGTACGGCTCAAAAATCGGCACGAAAAATCCCATAGGGAAGATTAGAGCCGACTTGCACTAGCACGTCCTCCACAATACCATCTGGTCTTGCTAAGGAATGATCCGCGAGCTGCAAAATCAGCTGTTGTAGGTCTAGGTCTTCCTAGACCTAACTTCTTAATCTAGAGGTTGGCATCAAGTTAATGCTCGCCCCCAAATCACACAAACCGCGAGCTCGGATACTTTGCCCGATTGTTATTTGAATTTTGAAGCTCCCAGGATCTTTGAGCTTCGTGGGCAGCCGGTTTTGTATCCGGGAAGTGCACTCCTCTGTAAGGGCCACCGTGGCATATTCGGTAAGCTTGCTTTTGTTTACACGATGTCCTTTACTCTATTCAGCGTACTTAGGCACTCCTGCAAAATATCAACAAGAGTAAGATTAATGTGTACCTGTTTAAGCACCTCCATGAATTTCTTGAAGCACGCCTCCTCCTTGTGCTTCCTTAATCGTTGAGGAACGGGGTGGAGGTCTTCGATTCCAGCATCTTTGTGTTTCCCCCTCTCATCATTCTGCTCCCTCTAAACACCTTTGCTCCCATTGTTGAGGTGGTCTTTCGGGTTCCACCTCCTTCAACTGCAAACCACTCCTCGTGGTCACTGCATTTACCTGCTTAGAGGGTTAGGATCATGTCACTGGGAAGTCCTCCTCTAGGCCTGGTGTTCTGGGCTCCAGCAAACTGCCCAAATTGATACTCTAGTGCCTTGGTAGCTAGGCGGATTGTTCTTGACTTGAGGTGCCATTTGACATAGTCAGCCTGCAATTGAGCTTGGCTAGCTATCAGCTGCTTGAACATCTCCTCAACGCTGGGTGATGGTGGTGGAGGAGGGGCATTTTGTTTCTATATTGTGATTAATAGTTACGGCCAGCCCTCAGCGGTTAGTTTGTCCACGACTCGAACTCGCCCCCGATGGTTGTTGCTACCCCAAGAGAAATTCAGGTGATTCCTCGAGTTAGAATTGTAGCTGTTCCCATACTCTTGGTGTTGCTCCTTTGCGCATTACCAACAAAGTTCACCGAAGTCTGGATTTGCTCCACAACACTCAGTGAGTGTTCATTGCTCCCGCACACTTCACACCAAATGCTTGCTGCTTGCATTCTTGGGGCTTGAGACTGGCTCAAGTTCATGTTGCCAAAGTGGGTGTTTAATTGATTCTGCAAGGCAGCTATCTGTGCAGCGATAGCTGTAAGCCCCATCCACTTCCAAGACTCCAGCCACTACCTTTCCTTGCTCCTCCCTTGAAGAGTCGCATTCCACTCCGGATTTCCTATAAATACGATTAAGCAAGAAAGTATAAAGCTCCTCTTAAGTCTTTTCTAAAGCCTGTCCCCCAGCTGCCAGATCAGCAAATTTTGTGTGGGGGTTTCCAAACCCTCTATAAAAGTGTGCACCCAGCACATCATTTATTGGATTGATGGTGATGAGGACGATCCCTCAACAATGATTTGAATCTCTCCCAAGCATTCACTGATTCTCTCCCTTCTCTTTGTTTGAAACTTAGAATTTGAATTCTAAGCCTTGCTGTTTTGCCGGAAGGAAAGACTCGGATCAAGAACTTCTTTAAGATCATCCCATGTGGTTATAGAGTTTGGTGGCTCAGCTTTATTACATAGCTTCTCCCGAAGTGAAAATGGGAAATAAGCTGACGTAATCTGGTGACACTCCGGCCGAAGGATGTAAGTGTCACTTATCTTCAGAAAATTCTGAAGATGTTGTTGTGGATCCTCGTGAGGGAGACCTGTAAACTGCCCACTTGTGTGCAGCAATTGCACCATATTCTGTTCAAGCTCGCACCTCCCTCCTGGCTCGGAGTTTGCGGATGCTAGATGTGACATTACTAGCATGGGATTGCCACATCGCGAACCGGCACGGCTGCTAATTCCTCGGGCACTAGTGCTGCCCGCACAAGTAGTGAATTCTGTGGTTGCTCCATAATAGTTTGTGAACATTTGCAATTTTCTCTCTAGAGCTTCTCTCGTTGGCGATGAAAGCGCTCTTTCCCGGCTCTAAGGATGGATCCACCAAGCCTTTGTCTCTTGCGAGTGTTCAACGAGAATCTGTTATCTGCAAAAATACAGGCAAGACCAAGTTGTCAACAATAAAATATTGAAATAGCAAACTAGCGTTTAAGAAAAATCAAAATTTCACCAATTGCTGGGTCCCGCGGCGCCAAAAACTTGATGAGCCGCAGAATTAATACCCAGGTCGTGCAAATAATATAGTAGCTCTTTTTAAGAACCGGAATGTCGAACCCACAAGGACAGGACTACGGGGTGAAACGTTTTCAAGTGCTAATTTACTACAACTATAATAATGAAGACAACGGTGTAAAGAAGAGTTTTTGTATTTTGGAAACTATTTTTATAACAAAATAAAATGTTTATACGGTTAGTCGAACTATGAATGTGGGCATCTTTGAGGCTACAAAGAACATGTAAAGAAACTAACTATCGATATACATGGTTTTATCTTTTCCCCGGTTGCTAGTCGGAACTTATGCCTATAGGTTAAAACTCTAAATATTACAACCTGACTTAAGAATCATGAACGCTTCCACCTACATTTAAGTGATAGAAGAAATTCATGAACACAACCCATACAAAACCGATTCCACACGTGACTAATACGACTTTCAGGTATATTTCTATCCTGAAGGTAAATCAATTCCCAATTTCCCAAACCAAGAAAAGATCATATCCTATTAATTCACAACTTTCAGTTTCTTTTGCCTCTCGGGTGAAACCGGACTTTATGGATTTACGTTAACGTGGCCGAGATATTAACGCGTAGTAAGAACAAGAATTAAATAGAACAACCACTTAGAAGAAAGAATGAAATAAACCAGCAATTCAATAGCTCACATTTCAATACAATAGTTTCATAACCTCGGCAAGAAAGGGAATTAGCCACTCATTTGTGGATTGAACAACGTTAAATGAATGGAAATCATGCAAACAATTGAAAGGAAGAAGAAGGGATAGAGAAAACCTAAGAATTTTCGTCCTCAAAAGTGCCTGTAACCCAATTTCTTGCTCCACCAAGTTAGAATAATTAAAAATGAACCTAAGTGTTCTATTTATACTAGGGATAATTTTTCCCCGGAATAACAGAAAGCAACGTGTCACGCGGAGTGCATCGCGAACGCACTCCGACACGGTGCGAAAGCATTAACTCTGGAAATTATCGCCCGAATGGTATCCCTAACGTGGCACGACATACAGCACGGAGGCATGCCCGGCGTGCCACGGTGCAATCGCGGACCCTCTACGGAATTGCAAGTGCAGGAAATTAATCCCAACGTGGCACGGCCTGATCGCGGACCTTCCTGGAATTTCTTGCACTTTTAATTCCCAGGCAGATTGCATCCCACGATGGCAGCGTGTCACGGCTCCATCGCGGAGCCCATGTATTCCTTGCTTCTCCCAACGCTTCCTTGCTCGTTCTCGAGTTCATCTTGATTTCTCCCAACATGTCATTTAACTCCACAAAAAGTGTGTTTTCTGCAAACAACGCTAATCATGTTGGTTAGTATAAAATCACACTTCCGCATAATTTACATGAGAATGTACACACATTATTGGACAAACAAAGCAAAAGCTATACATTTGAGTATCGATTTGGCATATAAATATGCCCTTGATCAGCAAGTTCCTATTTAATCTTGGCGTACCATGGGCGTGCCCGATTTTCAAGTTTGAAATGAAGTGCAAGCCTTACTAAAGTACGGTTACGGACTAGGAGTAAGAGTGGGGTTGACACGGTTCCCTCAGCGGGACAACTATAGAAGTGAAGCACATGACCGTCAGTACCACCCGTTGATCGACCAAATCATGGAGCAATCCGAGGTGTTTTTATAGTGAATGAGCCGTGAAACCACGCAACCGTTATTGTGTGTGTGAAGGTGTTAAATTCCCAAGTGGGGGAAATATGAACTAATATGCCAATAAATAAAAAGTACAACATTTTATGAATTAATTATTACATATGAAAAAAATAAAAAATAACAAAAATAAAAAAAACAAACGGTTAGTAACTTCAAAACAAAAATCATAAATATCAACAAATATAAGTGAAAGTAAAATAAATTAAATAGGACGGTTGCATAAAATCAAGCTCAAATAGACTCAATTAATAGACACGTTTTGGTATAAGCCTAAAATCTCAGCCCAGTCGCCATTACATCGCCCCATTTTCCCTGGCGGAGAAGCGGGACGCAACATGTGACGTCTCTTAAGGGTTTAAAAATGAGAGTCGCCACCTAACGAATTTAAGGTGCGTTAGGGCACCATTCTAAGCAAAGTTATTTCCTAAGTCACGAGAGTTGGGTAAGGGCTTTAGTACCTCGAAAGGAAGGTGTTAGGCACCTTTTCGGGGTCACAAATGTGGTTCCGCAGTACTCATTATTAAGAGGATTTTACTAAGTGAGCAAATAAATTGATTTTAACCTATAATATTTATATTTAAACTAATTTGATAAAGAAATAAACATTTAAACAAATAAATAATTAAACTAATAAAGAAGAAAGAAGATTGGGCAAAAATGAATAATATTAAAATACACGCACAAACAAAGCAAATAAAGAAAGTAAATACATGACAAACAATAATATAAACAAAACAACCAAATAAATAATTATTTAATTGGGGTCGAGCCTCGGTGAGGCGCCTACGTATCCCTTAAGGAATTAGGCCAAACGTAGTTCTACGATTAGAAAAGTTTGACCTAATGGGATCACTAGTACAGCTTAAATAATATTTGCAATCTTTTGAATTGCTCGTATTCCTTGAGCACAACTATCATTTCCCCGACTACCCGCCCTAGTTGATTAATTAGCAAACGCTCGATATACTATCGTCTAGAATTTGCCTACCCGTCCCAATCTTAAAGTCCGAGAGGCATCGGACGACTAATTTGGATTTTGGTCTAAATCCTATGGTTAAAAAAGAAACGTCAAACAAAACAGCAATTATCACAATGAACATATGACGGTTTAAGATAGGCCTCTTCATTTTAAAACCTATGAAGCAATTACTAGATGAATGCAAACCTATGAACCTGACTTCTAAATGAATGCAAATAAGGATCGATTAAAGAAAACAGAAATATTTCCAACTTAAAGTGGATGAACATCGCATAACGATTTAAAAGATATAAATTTAAGCGTGTAAACACTTCACTCTATAAGGATTATTTCCAAGTTGAATAGAAAGAGTTTGTACACCTTATATGATTTCTATAATTTACGCTAGGTACCGTTTTTTAAGATTGTAGTAATTTAAGCATACGACATACATCCAACTCCAATTATTTAAGGGCCTAAAACATGATATATTTACAGAATTTCCAATAGCCAACAAAGAACAAATAAAAAATGAGTTAAGGTTTGTTTGACAATCGGATCGGGTTCATGATTATGTGAATCAATCCAAAGGATTAAATCCTAGACATGTTACTAATGCACATATTATATTCAGCATTTGGGCAATATTTAATTAGGCTTGCTACAATAAAATTCCTAAACTTTGATTAGTCAGCCCATATTGACAAAATATATTTCGGAATTACATACGAAAGTGGCATTAATTTAATCACAAACAATGTCTAGAAGGGCAATATCCAAAACAAACAGGTTAGTGTGAGAGCAGTTTATAACTTAATGTCCTAGATAGTTTTAGGCTAGTACCTCTAATATTAGGTATTAACTAGTTCAATAATTTCTTAACAAGACCAATTATCAGGCAGATCCACAACCTAAATGCATATAAATTAAATTCCTATGTGCCTAATTTTTAGATACGCGGTGTTCTTATAGAGATTACCCAAGTTTTAACTTCATCATTTCAAAACCTATAAGCATGCTTTCTAAGTGACTTTGGCAATTAAAGGAAAACGGTAAAGAAAATAAAACCCCGCCCGAGACCCCATTCCAATATTGAGCTTGTTTACATTATATACATATAAGCGGAAAAATAAATACATCATGATAAAAATAAGCGGTAGTTATAGCCCTCCAATCGACAGACTCTTCATTCCAACTGTTAAATAAGACCAGCGACACGATTGGCACCATACTCTATAAAAAGATTGCAACTTATAAACAAACTTCTAATTGAACATTACATTATATGAGATATGCACATAAATGTAAATTTATACTTGTAGGAATCGTGCGATTAGTAAGTTCATATAACGAAGAAAATTTAAATTAAAATAAAGGTGGACTAGCGAATTAATTAATGCAGAGAAAGCAAAGCAGCAATCGGCAATTTTTGAAAAGAGGAGCTTTTCAAGGATCGGAACCCGAATTCGACACGTCAAAATCACGAGGATCTCTTGGATCTGGCCGGTACTACGTGTCGAAATGGGAAGAAGTATATAAAAAATAGAGTAATATTTTGAAATCAGAAATGTTGCCGTCTTTTTAGCATTGCAGCCCCCTTTAAATGAGAGGTGAAGGCACATGATTATATAGCAAAGATAATAATTAGTCGAGAATAAAAGATGAAGAAAAAATCCTTAATCATAATTCCTTCTTAAAAAACATTTCATATGTAAAAAACCAATAAGCATCTACCATAATTAGTTCAATTAAAAACAATTATGTCCAAATCAATAAAACAAATAAATGTTATAGTCGTTGCATAATTGAAGAGGGAATATATAAATTAACCATATGTGAATATAGATCTCTTAAATTAACCATATATACTATTCCTAGATATATCAAAAATGTATAAATTAACCATATATATGCTATCCACGGCTTCCAAATACATGAATGGTAAAAAAAAATCACGAGTTTGCCATATATGGTAAATATTAGAGCTGTGACAATAATTATTCAATAATTAAAGGAAGGAATAAATCATATAAGATTTTCCATGAACGGAACAAATGAATCAATTTTTGCATGAAATCAATCAAGATTCCTTATATGGAGGCGATAAATAAAACAATTCAAACATATTGTTGCAATAGATAGTCAAGTACTAAAAATGTCATACAATTAGAAAGTAATTCGATTGGGATATCAAGTTTCCCTCAATATAAAGTGCTTGATTGATTTAAAAAAAGACGATGGACCATAGAAGAAAGCAATGAATTTCCAAACCAGTTTAGTGTAGATGTCATTATGTGATTTTGTTCATGAGATAAAATATTCCAGTATTAATATATAAGACATTTTCAAAGTAAAAACAATGTTATGATATTAACATACGAGGCGCTGATCCCGAGTAATTACGAGGAATAAAGAATAACACCATCATGCATAAAGGGCTTACGCCAACAAATAATTCAAAAATTATTACAAATCAATTTTGAAATAAAAAAGAAGGTAATAACAGATGATCAGGCAAGCTGATTAGAGGCTCAATACACATATTAATGAGACTTGCTGATCCAAGCCACGATTAATTTACTAGAAAAATCAGAAATTCATAACATTTAAAGGGCCTACATGATTAACATGATTCTAGTAACACAACACAAATCATGAAACAAAGATTAACAATTATTTATGTTATTGGGATACAAACAGCTAACAAAACAAGAATTATAGATCAATATAAGAATTAGTAGATGAGAAAAGGCAGATGAAGGTCTAAAAATCATACCAAAAACGGATCCAAAAATGCTACTCGACCTTGATCAATTTGAACATATTAGGTCTTCAGGTAAAAATGTAAAACTTAAATTCATCTCATGCAAACCAAAACGTAACAAATCTATACTTAGATCTGCAAATGAATCCTAACTGAGGGTGAGGAGAAAGGAGATGGAGAAAGGGAGAGGGAGTTGTGGTGAGTTGAGAAAAGCGCTGAGTCTAGTTTTATCGGTGTTAATGGTGAGTTCCGGCGAGGAGGAAGAGGTGACTGGTTGTGAGAGGAGAGGAGGAAGAAGGGAGGTGGAGATGCGGTGGTTCGCGATTTTTTTGGTTCAAGTTTGGGTAGAAGGAAAATTTGAGGGTGTGTTCGGCGTTAATGGAGGTTTAGTGGTTTCAGCCGGTTGAAGGTGGTGGTGTGCGACGGTTTGTGGCTGCACTGCTGCCATTGCTGGCAATGGAGAGAAAAGAGAGAGGAGGGAGGTAGTGCGACGGAGGTTGGTTTGGATGGCGTTTGATGGTTTTTATTGTGATTTTGGTAGTTGGGAGGGGAGGAGCCGGTGGTGGTGTTGCCGGCCGGAGGGGAGAAAGAGAGAAGAGGAGGTCTAGTGTCGGGTTTGGTGTAGTGTTTCGGTGGGCATTTTGTTGTTTGGTAGTGCCGCAAAAATGGAGGTGTTGAGTGAGGAGAAAGGTGAAGGGTTTTGGCGGGTGGTTTACAGTTGGGAGAGGGAGGAGCCGGTGGTGGTGTTGCCGGCCGGAGAGGAGAAAGAGAGAAGAGGGAGGGGCAGCAGCTTTTTTTTTTGTTTGAAGAGAGGGGGAAAAAATGAAAGTGTAGTAGGGTTTGGGGGTAATTGGTTATTAAAGGAAATAAGGTAGGGTTAGTGTGGGTATTAGATTAGATTAGATTAACGGCTAGGATCCAAAAAGTTATAAAAGATGGGTCAGGTCGCGGGTTAATTGGTGGGTCGGATGGGTTATTGGGTTAGGAATTAATTTAGGCTGAAATTGAATTTAAATAATAGCCAAATTGGTCAAAGTGGCTAAATTGATATAAATTAAATAGAAAGAGCTTGATTTGAAATGGATTGGATGAAATTGAATAATATGTGGCTAGATTTAAATGAATTGGAGGAAAGTTGAATTTAGCTGCTATTAAATTAACAAATATAAATAGAGAAATTAAAAAAAACAAAAAACCAACCAAAAAAAAATAATTTACGCGTTAATTTTTTTTTCTAAATATTTTTATTAATACATAAAACCATAAATATATTAATATACCATTAAAATCCTTACAATTAAATTATTATATTTATGAATATTTAAAGACTAAAAAATAGAAAATTAAGTTATCAAATATTATAAAAAATCATATTATTACCACAAATAATTTATAGAATTCGAGTAATATTATTATTCACATAAATTTATAAAACTTTAATAAAATTAGATAAATAGTTTATTAAGTAAAGAGTACATTTCAAAATAAGAGCGCATATTAAAATGACATATATTATATACGGCGTAATTATTTTGAATCTCAAAACTCAAGAATTAATATGGGTCACATATATGTAACTTGAACTAATTTTTTACAACATTATGATAATAAATTATTTTATAAATGTAAAAGTAAGTCGAATATTTGCGTAAAATAAATAAATAAATGTATACATATATAAGCAGCATATTAAGGCGTAGGTAGGTCAAATGGGTGTCTCGCGGTTACCGCGACTCGTTTTGTGCACCCTGTAGTCATGGTGTGCCCGTGGTGAGCCCGGGTGAGTTTTGGTATTGAAGGCAGGAAGGTGACTACGAGTCATGGTCACCAGTGAAAAGCCGTTAGGTACCTCGTGGGGACCCTTTGAGGAAGCTGGCCAGTGTACTTAACAGCAGGATATGACGACTTATGCCCGGTGGTCACGACTCATCCAGTCCTCGTTGGGGCGACGGTCGGTTTCGCAAATTTAGTAAGGGCTTATCCGTAATTTCCACTCCAGTCCTAAGGCCTAAACAACGTCATTTTATGCTATGAATAATGAGTTTTAAGAGGGGTAAGTTCATTCTAAGCTATTCCTATTCATGCATGCAATTGTAGAAGTCTAGGGAGGGATAAAGCAATTTTCTTCCAAGTTCTTGTCAATTCTTCCTTGGCAATCGGAAGTTGCAGAATCAGATTCTCTTAGGTATGTCGGTTTATGAATGGATGAATTTGTTTACACTCATGCCCAACTCTCTAATTCATGAAATTCTATTGATAATGCTATGAGGTTTTATCCTAAATCTTTTGAAATCCTTATGATCTATCTATGGGTTAATATCTTTCATGTATCAATGCATATTTTATGAATCATGGGAAGATGTTATGACTATTTCGAATTATAAACTTATGGATTCAAATTTCTGAGAACTATGCCCAATTATACATGTTTATGAAAGGTCAAGATATGATCCCTTGATGCTCTCAATCTTAACTACTTAATTATGATTTATGCTTTATGATATGATTTCTCTCAAATACTTATCATGGATTTATGATACATCAACATATACATGTTTTACAAGTATGCTTGGATTTCATGATTGATGAATTTATGACTCTTGGCCAATTCGCCGGCCCTGTGTGGCTAATCATGTATTTTCAATAGGGATCAATGATGTTATTGTTTATGTGGCCATGGAGCAGGGCTCAAGTTTCACGGTTACTATAGAGCTAATGTGCATGTTTTTGGGAGAAGTGTCTAGCAGCTAGGAAGCCTTTGACGTTCAAAGGACTACATCGATGTCTCAGAACTACGTGCCACCTTAGGTTTATATATATCAAATTTTAATTGATCCCCTCTTCGTGATATCACATACTTCCGCGTCCCTTGCACGGCAAGCCTGGGGCGACTCTACCTACTTAGTGAATAGTTGGGGCATCATGTAAGGCTCTACCATGATGGTGTTGGTTATGAAAGAGAGTCCTCCCCATTGTTCCTCATTATTTATGCATGATTATGTTTATACACTTTGGATTAGGTCATGTTTAATTAGGTTTCTCTTATGATTATGATTATGAATTATTTACGAT
The DNA here is from genome assembly GCA_018107945.1 of Datura stramonium. Taxonomy (NCBI): domain Eukaryota; kingdom Viridiplantae; phylum Streptophyta; class Magnoliopsida; order Solanales; family Solanaceae; genus Datura; species Datura stramonium. The sequence goes on along the minus strand of JACEIK010000230.1, from coordinate 89,227 downwards.
TGTTTTGAAAACCTTGAGCCTTACGTTTGCGTTATGATATTTATGTTACGATCATGTTTTCCTACTCTTATGAAAATTTTATGTATTTTAACTATCCTTTTTACTTACCTTGCATACTTTGACACATTCCACGTCTTGCCACTTGCTCTCTATGTTATGCTCGTCTCATAATCTGGTCAGTGATCTTTCTCGTGACATCCTTAGCCCCTACTTCCCCACTCGAACTGTCCAGCTAGCATCGGTGAGTCATCATCTCCGAGGACATTGATGTCATTAGTTTTTATGTTTTATTCGGTTTAAGACTTGTGCGGAGTTAGTTGGGGGTGTTGTCCCATTCAACCCGTCGAATATGTTAGAGGCTTTCGGTATGCGTAGTAATCGGCACAATGATGTATGATATGAATTTCGATTCTAATGTTATGTTATGTCTAGAATTCGCTATAATTATTATGTTAATTCGTCCATTTATTAGTTTAGTTAGATGTATATTCATGCCATCGATTCACTTGGTGTCTCTCGGGACTCCTTGTTCCATGTCCCAATGCAGGCTATGTTCAGGTCATGACCAACATGGTATCAAATCAATAGGTTTTGAAGTGTCCTAGGGTGTATGACCGCATTAAGTAGGGTCTTTTCATGGGTGTGAAGCACACCACACTTATGACGAAGAGGCTATGAGACATTTAGAAATGTTCCCTTCTTTCATGATCTAAGTCATGCGGTGAAATGTCTCGCTATCCTTCTAACTCGTGTTATTCACTTGAATGCGAATCATGCCTCCACATCGAGTTAATGGTTGAAGAAATGGAAATGGAAATGGCCATGGCAATGAGGATGGAAATGAGGACGAGCACCAACGGGTCCCACCCCGGCCCGATGAGAACCATGCACCGAGAGATTGTTGGCCTTCATCTGGAGGTAACCATTCAAATGTTAGCACAGGCACGGCCGCCCCGGAGTTAACGGCAAGCGTAATATTACGCAATAGAAATGCGGTGTTAAGCGGGTTAGAGACTTTCTATGGATAGACTCTCCCGAATTCCTTGGATCGAAGGTGGACGAGGATCCATATGATTTCATTGAAGATATTCTATAGATCACCCAGATTATGAGGGTGAATGGAGAGGAGAGTGTGCCGATTTTGCCTCATATCGGTTAAAGGGGTCCTCACATATTTAGTTCCAATAGTGGAGATAGTAGGCGGATGACGAGCCATGTCGGTTGGGATGAGTATCATGTTGCTTTTCTTGATTGGTTTCTTCCCTCGGGAGATGAGGGAGATGAAGGTGGTTGAGTTTTGAATCTTAAGAAAGGGAAGATGATGGTTCAGGATTAATTGGATTTCTGCGTCTATCTAGGTATGCACTGCGAGTTGGTGGCGGATCGAGGCCCGTGTGAATAAGTTCATACACGGGATAACAAACTCCTTGGTCAGGATTTTCAGTTGTGATGCTTCTCCGGGATATTGACTTTGCCCGGATAGTCGTAAGGCGGTAAATGGAGCGGTACATACAGTAAAAGCTGAGCAAAGGCCAGGGACTGTTATCAGTTCTCAACTAAACTGAAACTACATCAACGATCACAAAAGGCCTTTTAGCCTCAGTTTATAAAATAAATTGTTTGTATCCACATCCATACCTGAGACCACGAGGCAGAAGCCTTACCAGTTGAGGGATCTTAGCGCATGCGACAGCGCTTGCCAGCCTGTGGGAAGTATGGAAGAGTCATACGGGAAGATGCTTGTTGGGATTCAGGATATCTGTTATGGAGTGCGGTAGATCAGGCTACATGTGCTGAGAGTGTCCCTTGGCTAGACGGGGTGATCGTAGAGGTTGTGCTCAAACTACCAAATCATCGCGGCACCGGCACACCCCGGCTGTGACACCGGGTACATCCACCAGTGGAGGCAGCGGCAGTGCTAGGAGCGTGGTTTCATTCCTTGCGTCTCGCCAGGAGCAGGAGACTTTACCAAATATGGTGACACAGTATGTTACAGTATTCCATCTTGATGCATATGCATTTTTAGATTAGGGAGCTACCTTTTCTTTTATGAAACCTTATGTGTCTTGTAGTTTCGGAGTCAATCTAGAAATCTTGTTAGAATCCTTCTCAGTCTCTACTCCAGTCGGTGATTCAGTTATAGCATGACGGGTGTATAGGAATTGCCCTATCATAGTCCTTAAGAAAAGTCACCTTAGCGAGATCTAGTAGAGCTATCCATGACCAATTTTGATGTTATCCTCGACATGGGTTGGCTATTTGCATGTTATGCCTAAATTGAATTGTAGAAACCGGGCGGTAGAGTTTAGATTTCGGGTGAGCCAGTAGGGTGGAAGGGTAGTTTAGTTTTGACTGAAGGTTGTTTATTTCTTACCTTAAGGCCAGAAATATGATCTCCAAGGGTTGTGTCTACCATCTAGTTAGGGTTGTGGATGCTACATTTTGAGACTCTGACTATCCGGTAAGTTCCGATGGTATGTAGAATGCAAGTCTTTTGATGATCTCTTTAGGAATCCTCACGGCGGGAGGCAGGTTTTGGTATGACCTTTCCCACGATGCGGCCTATATTGATTTGTCCTCCTTGCAGAATGGCTCCAGGCGAGCTAAAGGAATTGAAGGAGCAATTAAAGGATCTCTTAGACAAGGGTTTCATCCAGACCGAGCAAATCCCCATGGGGGTGCACGGTTCTCTTTTGTCAGAATGAAAGATGGTTCTCTTTGTATGTGTATTGATTATCAACAATTGAGCGAGGTCACCATCAAGAACAGGTATCCCACTCCCAAGGATTGATGAGCTGTTTGACCAGCTTCAGCGTGCCAGTTGCTTTTACTGATGATCTGAGATCCGGATCTCGCCATTTCGAGGTTGGGAGAGTGATAGTCCAGAAGAAATCCTTTAGGATGCGGCATGGTCAGTATGAGTTTGTAGTCATGTACTTTGGTCAAACGAATGCTCCTGAAACTTTTATGGGTTTTATAGATAGGATGTTCAGGCCATACTTAGATATGTTTGTGATATTATTTATCGATGACATCACGATACACTCTCAAAGCGAGGAGGAGCATGCCCTTATTTGAGGTTGAATACCTACAAACTCTCAAGGATTGCCATCTTATGCTAAATTCAGAAAGTGTAGGTTTTTTAATTGAGTTGCATTTTTTTGGTCATGTGGTGTCAGCGAGGCTGGGTGGACTCTCCAAAGATAGAAGCGGTGAAGAACTGGCCTAAACCAGTTAGTCCTTCATACATCAAAGTTTCTTAGGTTTATCTAGGTACTATTGGAGATTTGTTGAGGTTTTTCATCCATTTTAGCACCATTGACCAAATTGACTCAAAGAAAGTGAAGTTCCAATGGTCGAGGCTTCGAGCTTCCGGGAGTTGAAATTGACTCACGGCCTGATGTTAACCCTACCCGGTACTGATGAGTTTGTGGTGTATTTTGATGCTTCGAGGATCGTCCTGGGTTTGTGTATTGATACAGCATGGCAAGGTTGTACATATGCTTCGAGCGTTTGAAAAGTTCATTAGAAGAATTGTCAGGCTCATGATCTTGAATTGGTGGCGGTGGTATTTGCCTTGAAGATATGGAGATAGTATTTTTACAGGGTCCATATAAATGTGTTTATGGATCAAAAGATACTACAATATGTGTTTTACCTAGAATAATCTAAATCTATGCCAAAGGAGGTGGTTGGAGCTACTCAAGGATTATGATATGAGTTTCCTACCATTCGGATCGGGACAATATGGCATAAAATGCACTTAGTAGACTCTCTTTGGAGAGTGTGTCCCATGTAGATGAGGGGAGGAAAGGACTGGTGAAGAATTGTGCATCAACTTGCACGATTTGGGAGTTCATTTGTTTGACTCGACTAATGGTGGTGTTATAGTTGAAGCAGTGAGAATCATCCTTAGTGACTGATGAAAGTTATACAAGACGAGGACCCTATTTTGGTAAAGTTAAAGGAAGTCGTTCAAAATCATAAGGTAGAGGAGTCTTCTCCAAAGGGAGATGGTGTGCTTCGATATCAAGGTCACTTGTGTGTCCCAGGCGTTGATGATCAATCATATGTTTGTATGAGAGCTCACGGTTAAATATTCTATATATCCAAGGTACCACCAAGGTTATGCGAAGTGACCTACGAAGTCTATTGGAGGAATTACATGAAGAGGAAATCACATTGAGAATTTGTAGCTAAGTGTCCAAATTGTCCAGCAAGTGAAGGTTGAGCATAAAGAGCTAGGGAGGTGTGCTTAGCGAGGACATCGGTATCCTTACTTGGAAGTGGAAGGAAATCAATATGGACTTCATCACAAGGTTGCCTCGCGCCCAGCCGATAGTATTACTCCATTCCCAGGTGGTAGTGGACAGGTTTACCAAAGCCGCTCATTTTCTACCTATCAAAACTACAAATTCGGTGGAGGATTATGCAAGCGCATCAGAGAGCTAGTTCGATTCCATCGAGTGCCTTTGTCCATCATATCGAGACGAGAGAGTACTCGGTTTACTGTAAGTTTTGGAGATCATTTCAAAAGGGACTTGATGCCTCGGTCAAGCTCCAGTACAACATTTCATCCGCCAATCGATGGTGCGTAGAGCGGACTATCGGACTCCGAGGACATGTTGAGAGCGTGTGTAATTGACTTCAAGGGTAGATAGGATGATCATTTTCCTCTGTTGGTAAACATACAATAACGATTATCATTCTAGCATTCAAATGGCTCCGTTTGAGGCTCTCTATTGGCGGAGATATAGATCACCTATTGGTTGGTTTGAAGTCGGTAAAGCTACGATGATAGGACCAAATTCATTCCATAAGGCCATGGATAAAGTTCGGCTCATATAGGACGAGTTGAAAATAGCTCCAAAGTCACCAAAAAGTCCTATGTGGATGTGAGAAGAAGAGAACTTGAGTTTGAAGTTTATGATTATGTGTTTCTAAAGGTGTCTCCCATGAAGGGAGTGATGAGAGTTGGAAAAGAAAAGGGAAACTCGGTCCCCATTATGTTGGCCCGTCTTAGAGATTGTGAAACGGGCTGGCAAGGTGGCATATGGGGAGTTATCCTCAAGTGCTTCAATCTTGATTTCCCATGTATCGCTCTTAGGAAGTATTTGGGTAGTCCAGGCTCCTAAATTGTTCCTATGGATAGTGTCGGTGTGAAAGACAACCTTAGTGATGAAGAGGAGTTCCAGAAGAGATATTGGATCGCGGGTTCAAATCTAAGGAACAAAGAAGTAGCTTCAGTTAATTTTTTATGGAGGAATCAGCATGTTGAGGAGCTGCGTGGGGAAGCCAAAGAAAATATGATGGCTAGATACCCACATTTATTTCCTAAACAGGACCCAGGCTTGAGGTACCGGTTTTGCCCTAAAACTCTATTCATTTCATGTTCGGTTCAAGTGCCCCAATTTATTTTCTTGGCTCTATGAATAGCATGTATGATACACGAATTTAGTTCAATCATGTAGTTAAATCAGGTTGGTCATTAAATAGGTCTTCGGCTTATATGATCGGTATTTGAGTATAGGGATTGCATTTCTCTGCTTTTCTAGATGATTTTCAACATTCGAGGATGATGTTCCTAAGGTGGAGATATTGTTATACCCCAAAATCCCAAAGATCAAACCCGAGAGTTGAAAACGAGAGAAAATAAGATTTTTGCACCAGGTCGCCGTTAGTCATCTTGTGACCCGTCGGGATGATCACCGAGGTCGTGCGGCTGAATTTGTGAAATCGACTTGAGTTGGAATTTTGGTTTTGAGGTCACCGTGGACATGACCATGAGTCATAGTCATCCACATGACTCATTGAGTCAGTCGTGGTCAGTGATTAAGTAAAGGTAGGAGGATTTGGGTAGTGCACCTAGCGGGTGGAGTTACCACCTGACTCCATTGGTGCACCACAAGTCGTGGTGTGCCCGTGGTAAACCCAGTGAGTTTGGCCGGTAGAAGGCAATGGAAGGTGACCATGATTCGTGGTCACCAGTGATGGATCGTTAGGTCCCTCGAGGGGACCTTTTGAGGGAAGCTGGCCAGTGTACTTAATGAAGGAGATAACGGCCACGTCTAGTCCCACCGTCGAGGCCCCTTGGAGTCAATGTTTCTCTATGAATTTAGTAAGGATTTATACGTAATTCCTATTATGCTAAGTCCTAAACTACGTTTTTTAAGCTATGAAGAGTGAGTTTAAGAAGGGTAAGTTCATTTCCAAGCTATTCCTGTGCACGCAAGTGTAGAAGTCTAGAGAGGAGAACAAGCTCAATTTCTTCAAGTTCTTCTAAATTCTTCCTTGGGAAACGAGAGAAGTTGTAGAATCGGATTCTCGGGTATGTAGGGTCATGAGTGGGTGAATTTGTTCACACCCATACCCAACCTCTCTCTAATTCATGAAATTTTATTGATAATGCTAGGGTTTTATCCCAATTCTTATGAGAAATCCTTACTTAGTCTATCTACAGTTAATCTCTTTCATGTATCAATTCATATATTATGAATCATGGGCAAATTTTATGACTATTTCGAATTATAAACTTATAGTTTAAATTTCTACAAAACTATGCCCAATTATGCATGTTATGAAAGGTCAAGCTATGATCCCAGGATGATCTCAATTTTAACTAGCCCAATTATGATTTATGCTTTAAGATATGATTTCTCTCAAATACTTATAATGGATTTATGAGATATCAAGTATATACATATTTTACAAGTATGCATGGATTTCATGATGGATGGATTTATGACTCTTGGCCAATTTATGGGCCTTGTTCATGGCTAATTATAGTTTCAATGGGGACCAATGATGTTATTATTTATGTATTTGTGAACTTCATGAATGATGCTACAGTTACTATATGAGCCCTAATGTGCATATTTTTGGGAAACGTGTCTAGCATCAGTAGCCCGACATTCAAGTGACTATGATGGTACTATCAAACTACATTATTAATGTGGGTTTATCATCTCTGTTCAAATTTTAATGAGTCCCCTCTTCGTGATATCACATATTGCGTTTCTTGCCCCTTTGATCACAGGACGACTTTGCCCACTTGAGTGAGATAGTTGAGGGCATTATGCTTAAAGCTCTACAATAATTGTGTCGGTTATGAAGAGTCCTTCCATTGTTCCTTATGATTTATGCATGATTATGTTTATGCACTTTGGCTCGAGTCATGTTTAATAAGGTTTTTCTCTTATGATTATGATTATGAATGATTTACGAATGTCTTGAAAACCTTGAGCCTTATGTTTGTATTATGATATTTATGTTACAATCTTGTTGTCCTAGTCTTATGAATTTTTATGTATTTTAGCCGGCCGTTTTACATACCTTGCATACTCGGTACATTCCATGTGCGTGGCATCTCTATGTTGTATCGTCTCATGATACAGCTCAAGGATCTTTCTTAGCAGCATCCTTAGCCTCTTCCCCACTCAAACATGTCCAGCTAGCATCGGTGGTCCTCATCCTCCGAGGACATTCGGTATTCTTAATTGTTATGTCTTTCTTTAGTTTGAGACTTGTTAGGTTAGTTAGAATTGTTTGTCCCATATTCCCATCGAATATGTTGGAGGCTTTCAGAATTGGTGTAGTAATCAGCTTGTAATATATGATGTGCATTTCGGTTCTGATGTTATGTATGTTTAGACTTCCTTTATAATTATTATGTTAATTCTTCCACCTTTATCGATTGAGTTAGATGTACATGTTCATTCCATGGGTTGACTTGGAGTCTCGATCCGAGCCTATGTTGGTGGGACATGGAGCCCATTATGGTTCTAGGTTATGTTCTAGATCCGGGCCTATATTCGGGTCGTGACATCCATCAGTCTAGAAACAGGCTGTCACGTGTTTCATCGGGGTGAAACCACATTTCCCAGTGTGATGGTTTGTTTTGATGAACCATCGTGGAAGTGAAAAGCACTGTCACTTCCACCATTGCTTAGGCCTGTCCGGACCCCTCTTTAAGACAAGGCTGTTGGAGAGATTGACGAAACATCGGGCATGTGACGGCCCGTCATGTGTGCCATTGGGGCGTCAAGTTGTTGAATTCGGCGACTTCTAGGGGCAATTTTGTAATATCTCAAGTTTATAATACCTAAAATATCATCGTTTGGGCTCTTTAATGAGTGTTTTAGGAGGGTTTAACCTAGACTAAGCCATTGTGTTCTTATTCATGCTTTGAATTCAAATTCCCTTCCAAGATTAGTTAGAGTTCTTCCTCAATTTCTTCCCCAATTCTCTTGGGCTTTCCTGAACTAACTTAGAAATCAGATTTTTCAGGTATGTAGGGCCATGAATGGGGGATTTCTTCCACCCTCATCCCCAAACATGACTTCTCAAATTCATGAATTCAAGTTCTTAATCAAAGTGTATTGATTCTAGGAGTTTTAACCAAATTCTATGAAATTATCTATGCTATCTTTATGGGTCTAATCCCCTCATATTCTAATGTATAGTTTATGTCTAATGGGCATATTTTATCCTCAATTTGATTATAGCTTCATGATATAAATATATTAGTAATTATGCCCTATTATGCAAGTTTTGTGGTCGAGCTTATGGTTCATGATTTCAAGTATGATGATTATCTAGAATACATGAATATTTATGAATTGTCAACTTATGATTCCATGACTTTGACTTATGATCTAATTCCGAAGTATGCATGATTTTATGATTTAGGCAAGCCCTTACAAGTTAGAAGTATGTTTATTATGATTTAGCCAAGGCAAATAAGATCGGTTACGATATGATTTGGAGTCAAGACTCCCAATGCAACTTATGATATGATATGGAGTCAAGATTCCCAATATTCCAGAATTCAAGCTATGTTTTGAGAATATGATTATATGAGGAATATGCATGTTTTGGGAGTAGTGTCTAGTGATGTTTCCACCTGATTTTTATGACACTTTCGAAACTTAAAACCAAGAAACTATGCACATTTCAGATATGTTTATGTTGATATGATACGTTTGTGTTAAATATTGCTGGAAAACCGTCTGGAATGGGAAATAGGAAAAGTATGGTAAAGTGGATAAAACGGAAAGTGATGCCCAGGCCACGAGTCATTGTCTAAATGCATGACTACCGTGCACAAGATAAATGAAGCAATGAAAGTTTGTGAAAAGGAACTGTGCACATCACGAGTTGAAGGCATGACTTGTTATATCTGTTAGCGAGTCATTGCCAATCGTAGAAGACTAGAAAGATGATTTCGAAAAATACCCGGTGAAGTCAATGGAGAGAATAACGAGTCATTCGATGATTGCGACTTGTCATGGGAGCACTAGTATGAACCGTCGTATGCACTGGAATATTGGAGAACCAAGACCACGAGAGGCCTAACAGCTCGAGCCCTGACAAGACGAATCGTTAGGTGAACCGTCACCAGGCTTGGGCCTGCTAGAGGATGAGGCGAATTTTCACTAATCACGGCTTCGTTAGGAGACCTAACAAGCTGTTACTTGGCTCGTTACCCCTGCCGACCTGGTATCCAGTTTTAGTTAGGATAAGATTAGTTTTGAATTATAAATACAATATTTATTTTATTTTTTTTATTTTTTTTATTTTTTTTATTTTTTTTATTTTTTTTATTTTTTTTATTTTTTTTATTTTTTTTATATTATTGATATTGTTTGTGTTTTTTTAAGTTTGATTTTTGATTAAAATAACATTGGAGTTTGTTATCGGTTTGGAGTTTTATTCAATTCGCGTAGTTTTCTTCTACGAATTTGTTGTAAGTTACAATTATGATTTGTGCTATATTTTTTTGTGATTATACAAGCATGAGTAGCTAAACCTATAACTAGAGGGGTGTGGGAACCATGATGAATTAACACACATAGTTAAAACAGTTGATGATTCTTGAAACGAGGGTTTAATGCAAGTATTGTTCTTACCTTGATTTAATTATTTCTTAACGGTTGCAAACCTTATAGCTTTTCTTATTCTGTCTAGGATCAAGGGGGTAATGAATGGGATAAAGGGGGTTAACAGGATTTGGAGGCTATCAACCTATTAATATCTTGAACTTGCAGGGATAGCTAATCTTATATTAAGGTTAAGGGTTAATTAAGCATATACAAATGATAAAAAATTACTTAAAAAAACAGAAAAACTAAAAAAAATAAAAAAATTTAATTTAACTAACCAATATTGCATGCTAAAAATCGGAATAGATCACTAGTGTAAAAGCCTTGTTGTTATGAATTCATGGGGAACACAATCCTAATAACTTGTCGATTGAATACAAACTGAAATTCACTTAAACTTTTACTAGTCTCTACTCTTGTTTATTATTTTGTTTTTCTATTCTTTCCCCCCTAGGAAATAAGTCAGCTGATAGTAATAGTTATTCACATTAACTCAAGTTCTTTCCATACATTAACTCAAGTTCTTTCCATATTCCATGTGGGATCGACCCCAACCCTTGTTGGGTTCTATATTTGACATCGACCGCTTTATATCTCAATTGCGAGGTGTAATTTGGGCGACATCAAATTTTGGCGTCATTGTCGGGGAATACAGCTAAGGTTTTTTTTAATTATGTTTGCTTTACAGTTGGTTCTTATTTCCTTTTTATTTTTCTTTTATTTTTTTTGTTTTTAACAGGTTTTAGGTTCATGCATGCCCAGTACTAGGAGCGAAGTAAAATCCCTGGTTCAAATCGATCACGAACTTGAACAAACACTGATAAATCTGAGAAGAATGGAGAACATACAACAGCAAGAGACAGTGGACCAAGCTAAAGCTAGAGTGTTGGCTGAGGAACAAGCTTGGGCAAGAGATAAAGAGTTAGCAAGGGTTGTTGAAGAGCAATGCCTAGCTGCTAAAGTAGAGCGAGCTAGAAGGAACAGAGATCCAGAACAATAGAGACACCAGTATTTCGATGAGGATGATGATGCTGATATTGACGAAGCCGGTGCCATAGGAGCTATTATCCCTTCCCTTTTTCCTGCTGGGGAAAAGTTTAATATTACCAGTACTATAATCCAACTGCTCAACATGAAGGGGATATTTGCAGTCATGCAACTGATGATGCACATATTCACTTAACCAATTTCATGGATATCTGCAAATCATATACGCAATTAGGAGTGAGTTAGGATGCGATATGGCTGAGGTTATTTGCTTTTTCATTAGGGAGTGAGGCAACGCTATGGTTGGCAGAACTGCCCAATGATTCTATCACTACATAAAGGGAGTTGAAAAGAGCTTTTCTTTAAAGATTTTTCCCGACTTCCAGAGCTTTTCAACTAAAATATGAGATATACAACTTCAGGCAGTTAAGTTCTGAGGCATTTCACGAGACATGGCTGAGGTTTAATAAGAAGCTCAAAAGGGTTCCCAACCACAGGATCCCAGATGATGCAATGCTAGAAATTTTCTATAGGTCTCTAAATGCTAACACCAAGGCAATGGCTGATATCGTGTCTGGCAGAACATTTATGAGTCACACTTATGCAGAAGCTGCTAAGCTACAAGATAGAATCACTAAAACCAATCACGCATGGCACACAAGAGAGTCGGAGACTCCGGCTGGTACTTATGCGGTAAGTATCTTGCGAAACAGAGAAGGAAGGATGAAGAGCGATATTAGGATATTTCTGAAATAAAGACCGCAATGGGGCTGCTTGCTAAGAATTTAATTGGAGCTGGGACTGAGAAGGTAAATGTTGTGGGTTCTCAAGGTAAGGCTCCGAGAAATAAATGAGGTGAATCAGAATCTGAGGAGGAAGTTAATAATCCGAATAATCAAGGGGCAGGTTTCCGGACTAACACCCAAGGGTCTAACCAAGATTCTTGGCATCAAGGTCAGAGGAACCAAGGTCGGACTACTATAGGGATAACAACTACAATAGAGGCCAATATAGAGACAATGGAGACTGGAAGAAGCGTGAGGATTATATGAATGACAGAAGTGGTCTATATGTTCCTTTAAGGAACCATGAGCTAGATTTTAGTGGTTCAAGGGTTGAAGACATGTTTTCCAAGGTACTTAAGCAGATGGAGGCAACAAATTGCCATTTAAAGGAGCTCCGCACTGATATTTCGGGTATGAATAAAAAGATGGAATCACATGCCGTGGCCATTAAGCAGATTGAGCAACAGCTGAGTCAGATGTTGTTGTGATGAACCAGAGGCATAAAGGCACACTTCCCAGCAATAAAGTGCAAAATTCAAAAACTGATAGTCATTGCATGGCGGTCACTACTAGGAGTGGGAAGGCGACAGTTGATCCTTCGAAGTCGGTTGTTAGTGATGAGACAGTAGAGCCCATACTGATTGATGATGATAGGATGAAGGATTTCTAGGATCGAACTATGGTTGATGATTCAGTGGTGAAGACTGCTCCTAGTAATGCAAAGGAGCATGGATTTGGCAATGAGAAGGAGAAGGAGGCACCGCAAAGGTTCACACCGATCCCTAGACCTCCTCCCACTTTTCCACAGTGGTTGAAAAAAAAGGTCGAAGATGGGAAGTATCACAAATTCATCTCCATGTTGAAAAAATTATTTTTGAACATCCCATTAGTCGAGGCACTTGAGCAGATGCCCGACTATGATAAATTCATAAAAGGACCTTGTCACTAGAAATAGGACTTTGAGCTTCGAACATGCAAATAATTTGCACCATTGTAGTGCAATAGCATCTCGTTCTCTTATTTAGAAAAGGGAAGACCCTTGAGCATTCACCATACCATGCACTATTGGAGCCTTTAACTTTGCTAAGGCGCTATGTGATCTGGGAGCTAGTATTAACTTGATGCCGCTTGCAGTTTTCAGAAATTTGGGCTTGGGAGCCCCCAAACAAACTACAAAGTGACTTTTGATGGAAGATCGTACGGTGAAGAATCCGGTAGGAATTCTCTATGATGTTCTAGTGAAGCTGGAGTCCTTTATATTTCCGGTCGATTTTGTCATCCTAGACTGTGAAGTTTATTTTGAGGTCCCCATTATCTTGGGGCGACCATTCCTCTCTACCGGACGTGCTCTTTTAGATATGGAAACTGGAAAGCTGAAATTTTGGTTGAACAATGAGGAGGTGACATTTAATGTATGTCGATCAATGAAGAAGCCAAATGACATGAGGATGGTCTTAGTAATTTATGTTGTGGAACCTGAGTTCCCAATTATGCCTATGGAGGAGTTATTGATTCTTGATGACTTAGCAGTAGTATTGATGAATGTTGGTGCTAAGGATATCCATGGGGGTGATGTGATAGTCAATGCACTTGCTGGTACGGGGTCATACACTTATGCCCTAAAGAAGATTGATCTTGAACTAAAGAATTGGGTGACCCACCGGCCTAGCCATCTATTGAGGAGCCTTCGGTATTAGAGAAAAGCACTTTCGTCTCACTTACAGTATGTATTTTTGGGAACTGGTAACACTTTGCCGATCATTGTTGTAGCTGACTTGGAGGAATGGCAAGTGAAGGCTTTAGTCTCAATTTTGAAGAGATATAAAAATGCAATCGGGTAGACCATTGCAGACATTACTGGAATTCCAACCGGTATTTGCACTCATAAGATCCAGCTAGAGATAGATTGTATTCCGAGCATTGAGTATCAGCGTAGGTTAAATCCACCTATTCAAGAGATGTCAAGAAGGAAATCATCAAGTGGTTGGATGCGAGTGTGGTTTACCCTATTGCTAACAGCAAATGGTTGAGCCTAGTTCAGTGTGTACCGAAGAAGGGAGGAATCACAGTGGTCCCAAATGCTAACAATGAGCTCATTCCACTTAGACCAGTCACCGATTGGAGAGTATGCATAGATTATAGGAAGTTGAAGCGTTGGACTCAGAAAGATCACTTTCCTATGCTATTCATGGACCAGATGTTAGACCGACTTGCAGGCAGAGGATGGTACTATTTTCTTAATGGTTATTTGGGGTACAATCAGATTTTTATAGCCCCAAAAAAAACAAGAGAAGACCACTTTCACCTGCCCATATGGAACATTTGCTTTTAATAGGATGTCGTTCGGGTTATGTAATGCGCCTACCACTTTTCAGCGCTACAAGATTCCCATATTTTCTGACATGGTGGAAGACATCATTGAAGTCTTTATGGATGACTTTTCAGTGATGGGTGATTCATTCGAAGATTGTTTGGCTCATTTGAGCAAAGTGCTGCAACGATGTGAAGAGGTTAACTTGGTGCTTAACTAGGAAAACTTCTATTTCATGGTCAAAGAAGGTATAGTGCTAGGGCACAAGATTGTGGTAAGGGTATTAAGGTGGACAGGTCAAAGATCGAAGTAATTGCTAGTCGACCACCTCTAATATTTGTGAAAGGTATTCAAAGCTTTTTAGGGCATGCAGGGTTTTACAGGAGATTCATCACATACTTCTCAAAGATTTCACATCCTTTGTGTAAACTTCTTCAAAAAGAGGTGAAATTTGTTTTTGATGAGGCATGTCTGAAGGCATTTGAATTCCTAAAAGAGAGATTAACCACTGCCTTGATTATAGTAGCACCGGACTGGTCTTTTCCATTCGAGATTATACGTGATGCTAGCGTAGAGGCCATGGGAGTTGTGGTGGGTCAAAGGCATGAAAAGATTTTCCATCCTATTTATATGCTAGCAAGGCTCTAAATGCAGCTCAGAAAATTACACCGTGACAGAACAGGATTTGTTGGCTGTAGTTTTTGTACTTGAGAAGTTTTGAGCATACTTGCTTGGAACTAAGGTGATAGTCCATACAGACCATGCAGCTTTGAGATATCTGATGGCAAAGAAGGATCTAAGCCACAGTTGATTCTATGGGTTTTTCTACTATAAGAGTTCGAGTTCGAGGTAAAATACCGGAGATCGAAAACCATGTGGCGGATTACTTATCAAGATTGGAACCTGATGCAACACTTCGAGATGAGCGTGACATAGATGATGCATTCCCCGATGAGCAGGTTTTAGCAGCCTCAAAGGATCTCATCCCATGGTTTGCAGACTTTGCTAATTATCTGGTGAGTGATGATGTACCGGAGCACTTATATTTTCACCAGCAAAAGAAGTTCATGTCTGATGTGGGGAAGTTTTCTGGGATGAGTCCTATCTATTTTGCATATGTGCTAATGGGGTGATTTGGAGATGCGTGCTCGAGATAGAGATGTTGAGTATACTGGAGGCCTGCCGCTTATCCCCTGTCACGGGTCACCACAGCCCATAAAATTCTGCAATGTTGGTATTATTGGCCAACCATTCACTAGGATGCACATGATTTCACAAGGGCATGTGATGCATGTTAAAGGAAAGGAGGAATATCATGGTGACATGAGCTTCCTCTTACACCCATCCTGGTTATTGAGCTATTTGATGTGTGGGCATTGATTTCATGGGCTCATTTGTGATTTCAAATGGGATGAAGTACATACTTGTTGTTGTTGACTATGTTTCGAAATGGGTGGAAGCAGTTGTGCTTCAAATAATGAAGGGAAGAGTGTCACGACATTCTTGAAGCAGAATATATTTGCTAGATTCAGGACTCCTAGAGCCATCATTAGTGATAGGGATTCGCACTTCTATATTTGGTTGTTTCGTACTTTATTGAAAAAAATGGGGTAAAACACAGAGTGGCAACACCCTATCATCCACAGTCTAGTGGGAAGGTTGAAGTCACAAACTGGGAGATAAATACCATTTTGGCAAAGATTGTGAATGCCATTCGAACAAATTGGGCTAGGAAGTTAGATGATGCTTTATGGGCTTATCGGACTGCATTCAAGACTCCTATAGGTATGTCTCCATATTATCTTGTTTATGGGAAAGCATGTCATCTTTTGGTTGAACTTGAACACAAAGCTATGTGGGTGCTCAAGAAGTTGAATTTGAACTGGAGTTAAGCTGCGAACTTAAGGCTTGATCAGTTGAATGAGCTAGATGAATTTCATTTTAAATCCTATGAAAGTTCTGAAATTTATAAACCAATAATGAAAATTAAGTGTGACCGGAAGATCGAAAAGAGAGAGTTCAGTCCGGGTGACATGGTGTTACTATTCAATTCTAGACTTCTCTTGTTTCTTGACAAGTTGAAGTCCAAATGGTTGGGGCCTTTTTGAGTGGTTCAAGTATTCTCCCATCGGGAAATTGAACTGGAAAATCATGAAGGAAAGTGCTTTAAAGTTAACGGTCAACAGGTGAAAGCATATCTGGGGAGAAGCGAAGAAATAAAGCTAGTGGATCTCTGGGCTCTGGGTGAAATCTGAGTAACCCGGGGACTTGCATCGTGCTACGAAGTTAAATCAAGCGCTGCATGGGAGGCAACCCATGAGGTGTTTTTGTGAAGTCTGAGTAGTCAAAATACTTGCGTCGTGCCGCGACCTCAAATTAGGCGCTTCTTAGGAGGCAACCTAAGTTGTAATTGTAAGAAAAATATAGTGTTTACGTTTGTTGATGTGTGTAGGTGATTAAGATGGGAAATTTGAATTTAAAACCTAAAATTTAAACTTTGAGTTATTGTTGCCAAAAAGCACAGAACGAGTCATCATCAGACCAAATGACTCGTTAAGTGGATCGTGAGCACTGCCATGGAAAATAGTGTAGGCAATGGTTGACAAAATGAGTCGTTGTTAGTGACAACGAATCGTGGGGTCTTCCATCAAGTCTACTGGATCAAATATGGAATTAAACTAAAAAGGTGACAATGACTGACTTAACGAATCGTTGGGAGACCAAACGATTCGTTAAGTGGCCCATAGGGAAGCTACCATAGTTCCGGGCCTACGACTCATGCCACGACTCATTGGGTAGCACCATGAGTCGTTAGGTACCAGGTAAGATATTAAGCTCAATCCAGTGCACTAAGAGTCAAATGATTCATTTCACCACATAACGATCCGTTATGTGGGTCGTGGTGTATTAAATGATAAATAACGCCCAGCCCGACCCACATTTAAATAGGGCACAAATTTAATTTTAAATGAATAAAGCACTGGATTTTGCCCATTGGAACCCCTCACNGCACGGTGGAGTAGGCACAAGGAGAGGGGCTACCATCAAACATTGCCCTACTCTCAAATGAATAGGGAAGCCAGGATTTGGATGAAAATTGTGTGCTCATATCACTACTTCCACTCAAGTTTCCTTCTTCTCCTCCTCCCAAATAGCCACCCACTGAAAAAAATTCAAAATCGCACTCACGGCATTCACGACTCACACAGTCACATCGACTCTACACTCTGCTCAACAATTATTGTGTCATTCTCATTTATAAATTGTGAGTATCTATATGCTTAGAGTAGAAATATTGTTTGACTCATTCCTTTTTGAAATTTACATTTCTTGATTGATGATCCATACTGCTAGAAAACCCTAGGTTGTGTTTTTTACTTAAAATCAAGATAAACATGGAATGCAATGTTGTAAAAATTTTGTTGTTTTTGTGCTAGTGGGATTAATAATATCAAGTGATGATGAATATGGTGTGAGTTATTTTACCCACTGTACGTAAAACTCTTAAGCATGAGCCATGTAACGAGTCGTGGTATCACCTCACGACTTGTCATATAGCTCGTCTTGAGTGGGAATTGGTCTAGGTAACCAGTGTACATCACAACTGGTCTAACGAGTCATTGCATTAAGTAATGACTCATTGTGACCATTTGTTAAGTCCACTGTTCCAACAAATAAAAACACAGCCTGGAGACACTCACGAGTCGTGGCCAGTGGCAACGACTCGTTAAGTCACTCGTCCTATCTGTAGAAAGACAGTTAAAAGTTGATTTTGTTTCATTTCACTCGACATACTAATTGTTATTCCATAGGTACAATGGCTCTAAAGCTTACACTAAATAAGGGTCCAGCTATGAAACAGGTGTTCGAGAGAAGTCAGCCATCATACCGCAGACTTCGGCACGAGCCCTCCTCCTCTGAAGAGTCGAGTAGCTCGGAGGAGGAATATGAAGTGTCAGAAGAGAAGTTGGTGAGAATATCCACCAAGTCTAGGACACAACGATCTACAAATCTAACAGCCCTGTTTGATGCTCCAACTCAACTGGAAAGAGACCCACCAAGCCGAGTAGATGATAATGCTGGGGCCACAGTCCCGATTACCCCCCAAGGGTACCACAGCTGCAGCAAATGTAGAGGGAGTGGATGAGTCACGTGCCCAATAGGGAAGTACAGATGATGAGTTGATAGGGAAGTCCAATACATCTAATGATCAACCGTGTCAGCTGCGGCAATGGTGTGTTCGCGGTATGAGGGTAATTTACAACAGGGACATTGCTCTGAATGAAAGAGGCCATCCAAAGAGGAGCATCTACGAGGAGCCTAGACTGGTCACCACGGGGCTCAAGGACCTCCCTGAGCTACAGGATTTGTGTAATAGATACAAGTTCGGGTGGTTAACTGAGCCATCCTGGAGCTACAGCCCTTGCCTGATCAGAGAGTTTAATGCAACGTACGCAGCCACGTTACAATGTTTGGCATTGGGAGGCCAAGACTTGAAGAAGAGACCCGCGTTGACATAGGTGTTGGTTGGGGAGACGCCTGTAGATATCTTTGAGAGGACCATCCCCAGACTGCTCTATGATCTAAACTATCATGCCCCAATGAATACAACCGAGTTTGATCACAGACTATCAGAGCTCAAGAAAGTCAAGACCAAGAAGCTAAATAGTGTTGAATGAATTAGACAGTACACTTCTCTATCACGAGTCATTGCCACAAGGGGTCCGCTGGTTGAGTGGTTGCATGGCACCGAGTCCCAGATAAAAAAGGCCACTTAGAACATCCAAGCTAAATGGTGGTGAACATTGGTTCGGCACAGGCTGGTAAAGACCAGCAATGATAATGTCCTTTCACCTAACAGAGCTGCACTGGTAGCTAGCATCATGGTGGGGTATGCCATAAATTTCCAGCGGTATATTATTGAAGATATTCAAGAGCGAATGATAAATGATAGCACTACCATTCCCTTTACATGCCTCGTTGATAGACTTTGTCAGGAGTCAAAGGTGCCAAAGTTACCGTAGGTTGATTAGTAAGTGATGTTCCATAAGATCACTGATATCGAGTTGATAAGATATGACACAAACCCAGTATCGAGAGTGAGGAGTCAGTCCGTTAAATCCGCTGGAGTTACTATACTGGCAGAGGAATTGAGTAGTGGTATGCAGACTGATTATTCATTGTTTACTAAGATTGTGGTAGAGCCTACATAGGAAAGAGAGATTGGTAGCCAGCCTGAGGCTATAGATGCAGCCGACCTCCCCGCACCTGCTGAGGTTCCCGAGTCATCATGCACAACAGCAACACCTCGACCACCTATTGCACCCTCAAGTTCTCCTTCAACCCATTTAGTAACTATTTCCAAAGAATTCTTGACCGACATGGCTAGACGACTGGCAAAAGCTGAAAAACAACAAGAACACATGGCTATATAAGTTAAGGTACTAATGGAGAAAATTAAGCCATGGGTTACAAAGGAGTTGGAGGCGCTCTCAAGATCAGTGCATGGCTAGTTAGATGATTTTGAGAGATGCATTGATGAGCGCCTTGCATAGTTACAGGCGCCTGAGTTGGCTAGGTGGTATGCAGAGGTAGAAGCACTCCGAGCAGAGGTGCGGGAGTTGTTCGCAGAAAGGTAGCTGCGATACCTCCACCTGTGCTTCTAGTGATTGAGGATGAGAGTGAAGAAGAGCTACCACCGATATTTGACTTCATCACTGAGGATCCGGTGCCACAAGATAAGGGCAAGAGGCCCCGTGAGGAAGAGAGTTTTGAGGAGGATAACTCTCTGCTCAGTCAGCGAAAGTGAGAGTAGAGATAGATGGAGATAGCGCTGCATTTATCCAGAGAGGAGGCTCAACAAAGGTCCGCAGTTGAGGCAGTGAGAGTTCGTGGAGAAGGGACGAGCTCAGTTGCTTCTAACAACACACCGGGTAAAGCCGATCATATCGGAGAGGACACTGGAGGAGTATCTGCACCCTCCACCAACCAGGTCACGTACACCTAGGTCGCACAGGTATTTTCCCCATTTCCATGGTTTTGTTTTATATATATGTGTCGAGAATGACGCATGCTTTTTTTGATGAGGGTGGAAGGGATACCTGTATATTTTTGCTGAACATAACCCGAGGGTTTTTCTTGCTGAATACCTTTTCCCTGGGGTGTTCCTTATCTAGTAGAATTGACACATTTACGTTTTTATGTTTTTGTGTTTGTTTGTGTCAGTCGAAATAAAATTAGGTGAACTTAAGGTAATCAAGAGCATGAATTTTTGAATTTAATTGAATGGCATTATAACTGTAAACATGTTTACCATTGTATGGTTGTACCTGAACTAGTAGTTAGTAGAAGTGATGATGTTGTCCTGTGCTATGTGTGAGCGAGATTTAATAGTTAAATTCTGTTGTTTGTGTCAATCTAAAACTTTCCTAGTCAGTCGTATCGAGATAGAGGATGGAAAACTAGGAAAGGATCATAGGAGATTTTTGATTAATTAGTCCACTTTAGCCTTAAAAGACCTACCAAAATAAAATAAATTTCCCTTGATCAAAATTCTGAGCTTAAGTTGACCTTTCTTTTTGTTAACACAAATTAACCGTCCTTCTTTGATTTAAAATGAACCTGTTTTGGCCCTGGTCCCTCCTTAGACACTGTGAACCTCAGCTTAGAAAAATTGCCCAAGTTAAGGGTGGCTATTATAGAGGTGATTAAGAAAAGTAGGGTGGAATGAGATTGGCTAATGAAAATAAAAGAGTAGGTGCGGTGTGCGTAATGAAATAAAATAAAGAAAAAAAACAAAAATGTTGGTAAAGAGAAAAAGAGAAAGAAAAGAAAAATGTCAAAGTAATGAATACTTGAAGGAAGAAACACTGCACACGTAGTTGCAAACGAAGATAAAAGAAGAAGAAAAAAGGGAGAAAATATGAAAAGAAGGTTAAAAGTGGAGTCAAGTTGTGTGTAGTGCCAAGGAGGATTCAGCTACTAGTCCCATATGTACCATACTCGAACCCGAGCCTTCGTTAAAAGCTTAAAAAGTCCTATAGTGATCCTGGTTACCTGTCTGAAATTCGAGGTATTGAAAGTAAAGGCAAGCCTATGGTATTGCATGCACACAGTTAGAAATTCTTTGTGAGCGTCAGTTTAATTTTACCTAGTCCCAAGAGAAATACATTGATACGATCATATACACATGAGTGAGTGTGGGACTTCTTTGAGGTGAGAGCACTTGGTAAACAAAATCGTCTGCAAACTGTCCGGGTCAGTGCTATCGATTTATGTGCATGGTTGCAAGTGACAGTATTTTTCCATGTTTCGATTCCACTATGTCATGGTTGAAAATTTTGCATATGCATTATGATTTGAGTTTGTATGATAAAGGAGGGGTAGAAAATTTGACTTGATGAAGAGTTGTGACTCCGTAAGTTTCCTAATGTTCTTTTGATTGAAGCGTCAAAGTAGTTTATTTTATTTTATTTTTTCCTGAGAACATGTAAAAGTTCTAAGTTGAGGGTGTTGATGTGCTGTGATTTTACGGCACTTTCGACGCTTAAAACCAAGAAACTATGCACATTCCAAGTATGTTTATGTAGATATGATGTGTTTGTATTAAATGTTGCAGGAAAATGGGTTTGGAACGGGAAATAGGCAATGTAAGGCAAAATTGGACAAAACTGAAGGCTGATGCCTAGGACACAAGTCGTTTTCTCAATGCATGACTCATTCCTTGAGTCGTGGGAAGCAATGAAATTTTGTGAAAAGGAACCAGTGCACATCATGAGTTAAAGGCATGACTCGTTACATCTTGTAGCGAGTCGTTCAGCCAATCGTGAAGACTGGGAAGATGATTTCTAAAAAATATTATGTAAGTTATCCAAGAGGATATTTATGTACCTAAAAGGAATTCGAATTGCATTGAAAGCAACGAAAGACGTAATGAGTC
The DNA here is from genome assembly GCA_018107945.1 of Datura stramonium. Classification (NCBI taxonomy): domain Eukaryota; kingdom Viridiplantae; phylum Streptophyta; class Magnoliopsida; order Solanales; family Solanaceae; genus Datura; species Datura stramonium. The sequence continues at coordinate 67,324 of JACEIK010000230.1, read as the reverse complement.
GTCGGATGATTGGACGACTCGTCATGAGAGCACCGGTATGAACCATCGTGTGCACTGGAATTCTGGAGAACAAAGACCATGAAAGGCCTAAGGACTCGTGCCCTGACACGACGAGTCATCAGGTGACCCTTCACCAAGATTGGTCTACAGCCAATGACGACTGATTTTCACTGATCACGACTCATTAGGATACCTAACGAGTCGTTACTTGGCTCGTTACCCCTGTCGACCTGGAATCGAATTTTAGATAGGATAAGATTAGTTTGGAACTATAAATACAATATATAGGTTTATTTTTTGGGAGAGTTATTTTTTTTTACCAAATTTGACGTGGATTCTAGTGTTGTTAACGATCTTTCTTAGTTCAAGAAACAAAGTTTGTAATTTTGTTCTTGATTTTGGGAGTCAAATAACATTGGAGTTTTGTTCATCGATTTTGGAGTTTTATTCAATTCACTTGATTTTCTTCTACGAATTTCTGTAAGTTACAATTATGCTTTATTCTATATTTTGTGATTGTGATTATACAAGCATGAGTAGCTAAACCCATAACTAGGATTGTGGGAACCATGATGAATTAACACACATAGGTAAAACACTTAGTGATTCTTGAACGACGTTTAATGCATGTATTGTTTTTACCTTCATTTTAATTGTTTCTTAATGGTTGCAAATGTAAGAACTCGCCTTATTCTTACTTAACAGATCAAGGGGGTAGTGAATGGAAAAAAGGGATTAACAACGGAGATTTGAGGCTATCAACCCTCATCTAATAGCTTGAACTTTTCCGGGGATAGCTAATCCGATATTAAGGGTAAGGGTTAATTAAGCATACACCCGTATACGAACCAAGTTGCGTGGTGATAATCATCTAGATAGGGGACCAACCATTTAGATGAACCTAACTCACCAATATTGCACGCTAAACACCAAAATAGATCACTTGTGTAAAAGCATTGTGGTCATGAAGTCATGGGGAACACAATCCTAGTAACTTGTCGATTGAATACAAACCGAAATTGATTTAAACTTTTACTAGTCTACACTCTTGTTTATTATTTTGTTTTTCTATTCTTTCCTCCCAGTAAATAAGTCATGTGATAGTAATAGTTATTCACATTAACTCAAGTTCTTTCCATATTCTTCGTGGGATCGACCCCAACCTTTGTTGGATTCTATATTTGACATCGACCGCTTTATATCTCAATTGCGAGGTGTAATTTGGGTGACATCATTTAGCACCGAGTAGGCTTGGTTCCCGAGGTTCTTCGGTCTATTAAACTTTTTGCCAACATAGGTATATATATATTTGGGACCTCTCAAGTGAGTTTTCCCCAGCCCCAAGGGGCTCAGCTTGATACCGATATCATGGTTTAGCATCCTTTGCCCTAGTAAGGTTTTGGAAAGCTCTGCCCACTTGAGTGTGATAGTTGGGGCATCATGTAAGCTTTATCGCAATGGTGTCGATTTATGACGAGTCTCCCATTGTTCTTCATGATTTCAATTACTCAAGTTCATGACTTATGATATCATGCTTTACAGCAGATTTGACCAAATGACTAGTTTATGAGCTTTTGCCTATGATTTCAAGTATGACAAGTCATGTAATTTCAATTTTTAAATCATGGGTCATTATGTTCAGTTATGATAACCAACTTACCATTATGTGTATCTCCGATATATCTTTTAGCATGTAGTCCTTACTCTCATGATCTTTTGATTTATATGCATGATTTCATCTAACATTTTACTAAGAATGTTTTACTTACTTTACATACTCAGTACATTCAAATTTTGACTGCATACTCTATGCTATATCATTTCATGATATAGGTTCGGGCGATCAGACTCAGCCGCGTCATTAGTCCTTCTCCCTTATCAGTCTAGTTTAGCCCTATGTTTGCGAGTCCTCATCTTGAAAGGACATTCTTTTAGTTATGTTTTGCTATTTCATTTTAGTTTCAGACCTAGAGGATTGTTACGGATGTTTCCCATCAATCCATCTATGACTAGAGGTTTTTCAGACAAACATGTATTGGATGACTCAACAGTTGATATATGCTATATGGACTTCAGTGTCTTCATGTTTAAGTTTTAAGTTTTCCGTTTTAATTTATGCTTTTGAGTTTCTATGCACATGTCATGGGTTAGCTTAGAGTCATTCGTGGTTTCAGGTCTCATGTCTCCATCGGGGGTCCTAGCTCAAGTCGTGACATAGGTGCACCCTATGGTAATGTACTCGACCTGATAAAGCCTTCTTGAGCAAACCTTTCAACAACTCATTCAATTCCCTTAGCTCTGTAGGATCCATTATGTAGGAAGGAATAGATATTAGTTGAGTGTCAGGAGGTAAATTTATAGCAATATTGATTTCCCTTTCTAGAGGGACTGCTGGAAGTTCATTTATAAAGAATGTTGGAATTCATTAACCAGGGGGACCCACTAAAGAGTCATTGGTCCACTTTTCAAATCCTTGACTCAGACCAAGCGATAAATACAACCCTTGTAGATTATTTGCTAGGATTTAAGGTATGAAATAAACTTATCTTTTGCTATTACCGCATTTTCTTTCCATTCCAGAACTGGCTTGCCCAGAAAATGGAATCTAACAATCTTTTCGCGGTAATCTACATTAGCATAACATACAGCTAACCATTATATACCCATTATCACATCAAAATTGAACATGTTTAGATCGACTAAATCAGCTAAAGTAAGTCCATTGCAAACTAACACTACATGATTTTGATAAACTTTTCTAATTATGATGGATTTTCTTGTCAATGTAGAGATAGCAAATGGCTTTTACAATAATTCTGGAACCACCTAAAATTTACCAGCGACCAAAGGAGTAATATAGGAATGAATGGAACCAGGATCTAATAAGGCGTAAATAGCATGAGATAAAATGGTCAAAATACTTATAATAATGTCAGGTGATGACTCCTGATCTTGTCGACCACCCAAATTATAAATTTGATTTTGAACATTCCCTAAACCTAATGCTTCTCCTCCTCCCTTGCCTTTGTTGCGACCTAGAGTAGCTTGAGAATTAGGTCTAAGAGGACGGACAAAAGAAGATGAAGCTAATGTTGGCCCCGAGGGCTGAGCTATATCACTTCTACTTCTATAAGGACAATAGCGCATAATATTCCATGGATTCCCATAATCGTAGCATATATTTTTCCCCTAATCGATATTGTTTAGAATGTGCTCTACCATACTAACCACATAATAGTAAAGATGGTTTCACCTATCCTATATAATCCTAACGATGAGAGCTAGAAGGAGCTAAACTCTAATCAAGTCTCTGACTCTGACTATGGAGCTAAGGTGGGGGACTATCGGCAGGACAAGCTGACTGCTTAAAAGGTAGGGACCTAGGATCATCGTGGCACTCTCTATAAGACCCAGTAGATCTGCCTCTCTCCCTCTCTACGAGTATCCTAAATATGGTGAGTGAGATCTGTTATCTGAGCATAAGCCAAAATTCATGAAATATGAATACTCTTCTACATAGCCACACCTTTATAATCTATTATCAAATGGGGTCTAAGGCCTACTAAAAATTGGTGCACTCTAACCCGTACAATCCATACAATATTAGGGGTATACCTAGACAATGAATTGAATCAATGGCTACATGGTTGTATGAGGCCTAGAAACTGATAAAGTATGGCCTCTAGGACTTCCTAGGCAAGGTAATAAGCTAAAATGCCTCTGAGAAATCCTCCCATTCAACTAGATGTGCATCCAGTCCTCTGATAGTTCCAATGCACTATACCAAAGAATAGTCACATCACGTAGCTTTAAAGATGTTGTCTTTACTGCCTCTGTAATTGAAGCATGAATCACATGTAATACTATGTACAATTGGTGAATGAAATCCTAAGGGTCCTCAATAGGATCAGACCTTGTGAACACGGGAGGACTCAGACTGAGGAACTCTCAGGCCCTACTACTCTCTGAACTACTACCTCTAGTGTTTGTCACTATTTCTATTATTGTTCATATACAAATATCATTTGAGTCAGAAACCGGAATGCACGTCTAACACCTTATTCCTCTGATTCAGATGAAGGAATAATAGGTGTTGGAGGGTCTGCAGTTTTAACTTTCTCAGGTGCCACCAGAGAAGGTGGGGTTGGATGCATGGGATCTCTATTAACACTAATCCTAGCTGGAGCAGTAGAAGTAGGGATCTCTGGAGCGGAGGATTCGCTCTGAGCCTCTAGTTTATCTGTTTGTTCAAAAGAGGGGTGACTTGTGCCTTCTCTGACATTAATATCAAGTTGCTGATGAAGTGTGAGTTTACAACACTTTAGACACTTAAAACTAAGAAAATAGCATGGACTTAGGTATTTTTATAAGGATATGAGACACTTTTACTTTGATTGCAGGGAAAATAAGTGTTCGACGCAAAATATGCAGAAGAGGCCTAAAAATGTAAAAAATCTGCTAAGTACAAGTCTTAATACTAGCCGTACCTTAATTATACGAGCCGTACTGAGAATCGTAGTGAAAGTCAGAAGGATGGAATAAAAGGAAGTCAACATACAACTCTTAGTATGAGCTGTACCAAGATGGTACGAGCCATAACTGGAGTCATAGAATTTTTCAGAAAAAATTGCACAAAAGCAGTCTCTTGGTACGGATGGACTCACGAATCATAGAATTCACATACGAACCATATCATGAGCCATGGTGAGATTCAAGTGATTCTTTAAGACTTGGCTGAACATCAAACACAACAGGAAGTACGATTCGTAGGAGGAAGGTGCGAGGTTGTCACGACCCGAAAAGAGGCCCAGATCATAACACGGGATAAGGAGCCCCGAGAGACCCCAATTCGACCCACGACATAAGCATACGTCTAGTCTCAATCAAAAAACTAAATAGTCACAATATAATTATAGAGTAAGTCTAACTTGAACATAACATAAGAATACCAAACTCGAAGCTGAAAACATACATATGTCTGAAAAGCCTCTAAACACGACGAGCTAATGGGACAAGACCCTAACTAACTCAACAAAACTGAAACTGAAGTACATAAAGAGATATGAATATTCTAGTCCTCGGGAAATGAGGACTCACCCATAATACGAGTGCTATCTACGATAAGTTGACTACGAGCGGGGTTGAATTTGAGAGCTAGGCCCTTTATCATGAGACGATACAACATAGAGTATGCGATCAGTACGTGAAATGTACATAGTATGCAAGGTAAGTAAAACCGCTAAAGTAAATAAAATCATTTAAAGACAATGCATAATGTAACATAACATAAGAGTCTGAGAGTAGGGATTTCATGCATTCTTTTTGAAATCATGATCTCTTCATAACATAACATAACGTAACTTCATAACATCATAACTGAATCGATTGACTCAAAGCGGAATTATTACATTTATAAGCAAAGTTGAACATTGAGTCAAACCTACTTTAGAACATGCATTTACATAAATCCCTTGAGTAATGAAACATGCATATCTGAAATCATGAGAAACAATGGGAGACTCGTCTTTTAACTGACATGCCACGATAGAGCTTATGTGGTTCCAACTATCACACTCAAGTGGGTAGAGCCGTCCAAAGCCTTACCAGGGCTAGGGACTACCATGATATAGATATCAAGCCGAAGGCCTATCGGGGCAGGGAAGCTCACAAGGGAGGTCCCAAAGTCATAATGTATAAACCTATATTAGCGCGTAGTTCTGAGGCAAAAGGTGATCAACCCTTAGCCTTCTCGGTGCTAGACACTACTCCCAAAACATGCATATGTTCTACATCATTTTATAATGAAGCTCAACATCTTTTATTGATGAAGCTCAATGATCAATTACATTTCAAATATGAAATCATGCATATGAGAAGCTTTAGCAAAACATACCACAAGCTGAAACCATAATTGGGAGCCTTCGCTCCAAAATCATGTGGTAAGCTATACATAGGAAAACTCTAACTCAAAATGTACCACAAGCTGAAAATATAATTGGGAGTCTTCGCTCCAAAACAATGTGGTAAGCTTAGTTCGGGAAAATCATCATTCATAGTTAACGTGTGGGCATAGCCCAAAGCTTTATTATACATAGAAATACTGAATTCTCATCGAAATCGTAATTGTAAACATGGGTAGCTTCAAAACATGCTTTTCATCATAATATCTCATCATCATCATATATTCATCACAAATCTGATCTTTCATTAACATCTCATCCATAGGCTTTGACTTCATTAGACTAAAATCATGATTTTTAATTGAAAATATTATTAAATTTGTCCATGCTTTATAATTAAATAATAGAATCATAATCATATCATACCCATGTATAGAAATAGAAGATTCATGCATTTAGGTTAAAACCCCATAGATTTTACATAGAATTTCATACTTTTAGAGAGAGATTGGGCATGGGTGTGAAAGAAATCACCTAGTCATATCCTTACATACTTGTTGGTAGCTGATTCTAACACTTCTTCGAATGCCCAATAGAGAATTTAAGGAAATTGAGGAAAAATAGCTTGATCACCCTCTCAAACTTGTCTACCTTGCATATATGAATTAATAAGGCCTAAAATGGACTTAACCCCTTTAAAAGTCACTATTCATAACTCAAAACGTCGTAGTTTAGGTCTTCGGAATTTAGGAATTACGAAAAATCCCTTACTAAATTTGTAGAAAATAACTGTCAGGTGGTCCCAATGAGGGACCTCATGACCCATGGTCCTAGGTCACGACTCGTGGAGTCAGTCGTGAGGTACACTATCTGAGCCTCAACTAAAACTTTCCCTGTAAAGACCATGACTCACCCAACGAATTGTGGGGATTGACCACGACTCGTGGGGTCCTTCCGACCTCCTTTCTTTTTCTTTTTTTAATCTCCCTCCCCATGATTGACCTAACGACTCGTGGGTCCTGGCCACAAGTTATGTTCATGCCCATGGGGTCTCCTCTTCTCAAACTTTAAATTTCTTTCCCTTGCCTTCCCCACAAGTCTCATTATGACTCATGGATTGATCTCACGAGTCTCACCACGACTCGTTCTGTGTTTGGTGCCAAATCTCAACTTTTTCTCCTTTTAAACTCCCGGGTCAAATCTTTGGGCTTCTGAGGTATAACAATATCTCTCCCTTGGGAAATTCATCCTCGAATGTTGGAAAACACACAGAAAAGCAAAGAAGATGCAATTATCATATTCAAATACTGGTCATTTAAACAAAACTGACGAAATGACTACCTCCGATTCAAACTACACAGCTGTACTGAATTCACGAATCATACATACATCCACATACATGAAAGAACTTGCGCACATGAACTAAACATGAAGCTAATTAAAGTCTGAGTGCAAAACTGATACCTCAAGCTGAAGCTGAGCCGGTAGTGAATAGATATGGGTATCTAGCCATCATATCTTCTTCGGCCTCCCACGTAGCTCATTCAACATGTTGATTCCTTCATAACACATTCACTGAAGCTATTTCCTTGTTCCTTAGCCTTCGAACCTGACGATCCAATATTTCCACCGGAACCTCCTCATAGCTAAGGCTTTCTCTTACACCAACTCTGTCCACCGGGACAACTAAGGCTAGATCACCCAAACACTTCTTCAAAAGCGATACATGAAACACAGGATGCACATAAGCTAATTTTGAAGGCAACTCTAACTTATAAGCCACCTTTCCAACATGTCTCACTATCCGATATGGGCCGATATAGCGGGGACTAAGTTTATCTTTCCTCCAAATCGCATCACTCCCTTCATGGGAGCTACTCCCAGAAATACCTAGTAATTCACCTCAAATTCTAATTCTCTTCTTCTCATGTCCGCATAATACTTTTGGTGACTTTGTGCAGTTTCAACCTGTCTCATATCAATTGAACCTTTTCCTTTGCTTCATGAATCGAATCCAGCCCATCATTGCCGCCTCACCAACCTCAATCCATCCGATGGGTGATCTACATCTCCACCCATAGAGAGCCTCGAACAGCGCCATCTGAATGCTAGAGTGATAGTTGCTATTGTAGGCAAACTCGATAAGTTGAAAATGCTCATCCCAGCTACCTATGAAGTCAATCACACTTTCCCTCAACAAGTCCTCGAGGGTCTGGATTGTCTGCTCCGCTTGACCATCCATTTGCAGGTGAAATACTATACTGAGCTTAAACCGTGTACCCAATTTTTTTCGAAAAGACTTCCATAACTGAGAGGTAAATTGTGTACCTCGATCTGAAATGATGGATAAGGGAACTCCATGCAATCGGACCAACTCCTGGATATATAGTTTAGCATAATCCTCCACCGAATCAGTGGTCTTAACAGGTAGAAAACGTGCAGCCTTGGTCAATCTGTCTACCACAACCCAAACGGAATCATATTGTCGACAAGTTCGAGGCACACCTGTGATAAAATCCATATTAATTTCTTGCCACTTCAAAGTAGGAATGCTGATACCCTAAAGTACACCTCCCAGTCTCTGATGCTCAACCTTTACTTGCTGATAGTTCGGACACTTGGCTACCAATTCTGCAATATCCTTTTTCATGCCATTCCACCAATAGATTTCCCGTAAGTCACGGTACATCTTGGTGGAACCTGGATGGATAAAATACCTGGATCCATGAGCCTCATGCAACATTTGGCTCCTCAATTCATAAACATTTGGAACACATAAGAGACCCTAGTATCAAAGCACACCATATCCCCCTTGGAAGAAGACTTGTACCTTCTAATTTTGAACAACATCCTTCAACTTTACCAAAATTGGGTCCTCATATTGTCTAGCTTTCACATTAGTCACCGAGGATGATTTTGAGATGTACTGCACAATAACACCGCCATCGGTCGAGTCGACCAACCTAACTCCCAACCTAGCGAGTTGATGTACATCTTTCACCAACACTCTTTTCCCTTCATCCACATGGGATACACTCTCCATAGAGATTCTACTAAGTGCATCCGCTACCATATTAGCCTTACCCAGATGACATAGAACACTGATATCGTAGTCATTGAGTAGTTCCCACCACCTCCTTTGTTGAAGATTGAGATCTTTCTACATGAACACATATTGTAAACTCTTCTGGTCCGTAAACACATACACGCGTACCCCATACAAGTAATGTCGCCATTCTTCAAGGCGAATACGACTACGGCAAACTCAAGATCATGGGTAAGATACTATCTAGAGGCATATGCTATCACTTCTCTATGCTTCATCAATACAAACCCAAGTCCAATCCTTGAAGAATCACAATACACCATGAATCCATCGGTACCCTTGGGTAGGGTCAACACCGGTGCTGAGGTAAGTCGGGTCTTCAACTCTTGGAAGCTCTTCTCACAAGCCTCTAACCATTGGAATTTCACCTTCTTCTGGGTCATTTTTGTCAAAGGTGCTGCAATAGANCCTCCGCTAGTAACCAACCAAACCCAAGAAACTCTAAATATTTGAAGGATTCACCAGTCTAGGCTAATTTTTCACCGCCTCGATTTTCTAAGAATCTACCTTTATTCCCTCACTTGACACCACATGGCCCAAAAAGGCTACGAAGTTCAACCAGAACTCGCACTTGTTAAATTTGGCATATAACAGACGATCCTTGAGAGTCTGAAGAACTACTCTCAAATGAGCGGCATGCTCCTCTTCGCTCTGAGAGTATATAAGGATATCATCAATGAAAATGATCACGAACATGTCCAGGTATGGCTTGAACACCCTGTTCATCAAGTCCAAAAAAGCTGCAGGAGCATTCGTTAGTCAAAAGAAATAACTACAAACTCATAATGACCATACTGTGTCCTGAAGGCTGTCTTCGGGATATCACTCTCCTGAACTCTGAGCTGATGATACCCAGATCTGAGATCTATCTTTGAGAAACACTTGGCACCCTGAAGCTGGTCAAACAAATCATCAAAGGATACCTATTCTTAATGGTGACTTTGTTCAATTGCCTATAATCAATGCACATGCAAAGAGAACCATCTTTGTTTCGTACAAATAAGACTGGTGCACCCCATGGAGACTTGCTCGATCTAATGAAACCCTTATCTAACAAGTCCTTCAACTGCTCTTTCAACTCTTTATCTCGGCTGAAGCCATTCTGTAGGGAGGAATAGATATAGGTTGCATGTCGGGAAGAAGGTTAATACCAAAATCAATCTCCCGCTAAGGAGGAACACCTGAAAAATCATCAGGAAAGACCTCTGGATAGTCACGTACTACTGGAATTGACTGAATAGTCGGGGTCTCGGACTTAAGATCCTTAACCCTAACTAGATGGTACACACAACCCTTAGAAATCATCTTTCTAGTCTTAAGGTAGGAAATGAATCGACCTACAGGCACAACTGAACTACTCATCCTTCTAAGAATGGCTTGCCCGGAAATGTGAAGTCTACTGCCCCGGTTGTACAATTAACTGAAGCATAGCATGCAAATAGCCAATCCATACCAAGAATCAAATCAAATTTAGTCATGGCTAACTCTATCAAATCTGCAGAGGTGACCTTCTAAAGGACTGAGACTAGGAAACATCTATACACCCATCTAGCTATAACTGAGTCACATACTAGAGTTGAACGTGAGAAGGGTTTTGACAAGACTTCATGACTGACTCCAAAGCTATTATCTACATAAGGTGTTAAGAAGGACAGGGTAGCCCCAATATCTAACAAAGCATAAACAACAATATGGAAAACTCGTAACATACTAGTGACCACATCCGGGGAGACCTCCTACTCCTGACGTGATGCTAAAGCATAGAATTTGTTCTAGCACTGATCGCCAGTTGTGTTAGTAGATTCCCCCTAATATGCTGAGCGTGCTGGAGGGGCTGCTGAACTAGAAGCTGGGACTCAGCGCCCAACCTAATCCTGTCTCACTGCTGGACAATCTATAGGCATATGTCCAGGCTTCCCACACTAGAAACAAACACCTGAACCTGTCAAGCACTGGCCTATGTGTCCCCGACCACATCTGCGACAAGTTGGAATGCTAGCATCTGTGGGTTTGCTGCTCTGACCCCTCGACCTTGATGCTCGCTCTATCTGATCATGTCTAGGCCTGGATGGCACACTCAATGCCAAAGATGCTGGAGCTGATGATCTCTTGTGAGTCTGTTGTCGGTGCCCACCACCTGATCTTGGTTGGGAGAATCTGTAGTCATTGATCCTAGCCCTCTTAGCTTCCCTCTACCTCAAATGTGCCACCTCCATCTGCTGGGTGTACAACAATATCTATGGAAAATCCATATCCTGATGAAGCATGGTGGTTCTATAATCCTTGTCCAAATAACCCGCTACTCCATGCACGAACCTTCTCACTCGCGCCCTCTAGTCAGCTACTAACTCTGGGGCATATTTCAGTAAGCAAGTGAACTCAAGGGCATACTCTTGTACTGTCATCCTCCCTTGCTTCAAATTCACAAACTCAGCTGCCTTCAGCTCCCTTATCTCACGAGGGAAGAACCGGTCTAGAAAGGCAACGTGGAACTTTTCCCAAGTGAACGGACCTGCTCCGGCGACCCTTCTATACTTCCATTGGTGTACCCAGATATGTGCGACCCCGTTCAACTGGTAAGAGGCCAACTCTGCGCACTCAACTATATTCACCCCTTTGACTTGGGTGATCTTCGCTATCTAATTTATAAACTCATGCGGGTCCTTATCTACCATAGACCCAAGGAACTCCAGCGGGTTCATCCTCAAGAGGTCTCTGACTCGAGCCGCCGCTGCATTGCCATTTTTTGGAACATGTACAACGGCCTGCTGATTGACCTAAGTGGTCAAGGCCTGCGCAAGAATTTGAATAGCAACCCAGACCTCAGTGTGAGCAACTAGCTCTAGAGCCTAGTGCTCCTGAACTGGTGGGGCTTGCTGGTGCCCATTAGCATTCCCATCCTCGTGGCCTTCACCATTCCCATTTCTCCTACCATTCATTCTTCGAGGAGCCATGATTCTGCAATCGCGAATAGCACGAATGAGAAGGATAGAAATACTTTTCATCGAACGACATAGATCGTGAAAGAAGGGAACATTTCCTAAACGTCTCATTGCCTCTTCGTCATAAGTTTGGCGCGCTTCACACCCATGAAAAAGACTCTACTTAACGCGGCTTTCAGACACCCTAGGACACTTAAAATCTATGGCTCTAATAGAAAGTTTATCATGAGCCGAACAGAGGCCCGGATTATAACATAGGACAATGAGCCCTGAGAGACCCCAAGTCTACCCATGGCATAAGCATACATCTAGTCTCAATCAAGAAACTAAATAGTAACAATATAATAATAGCGGAAGTCTAACTTGAACATAACATCAGAATACCAAATCAAAAGATAAAAACATACATATATCTGAAAATCCTCTAAACATGACGAGCTGATGGGACAAGACCCCAACTAACTCAACATAACTGAAATTGAAGTACATAAAGGAAGCTGAATAGTCTAGTCCTCGAGAAATGATGACTCACCCACAATAAAAGTGCTATCTCCGATAAGCTGACTAAGAGCAGGGCTGAATCTGAGAGCTGGGCCCTATATTATGAGATGATACAACATAGTGTATGCGGTCAGTACGTGGAATGTACCGTTTATGCAAGATAAGTAAAACCGCTAAAGTAAATAAAATCATTTAAAGACAATGCATAATGTAACATAACATAAGAATCTGAGAGTACGACTTTCATATATTCTTTTTGAAATCATGATCTCTTTATAACATAACATAACATAACTTCATAACTAAATCGATTGACTCAAAGCTGAAATATGACATTTATAAGTAAAGCTGAACATTGAGTCAAACCTACTTTAAAACATGCATTTACATAAATCTCATGTGTAATGAAACATGCATATCTTAAATCATGAGGAACAATGGGAGACTCGTCTTTTAACTAACATACCACGATAGAGCTTACGTGGTCCCAACTATCACACTCAAGTGGGTAGAGCCATCCAAAGCCTTACCAGGGATAGGGACGATACCATGATATTGATATCAAGCTGAAGGCCCATCCGAGCAGTGGAAGCTCACAAGGGAAGTCTCAAAGTTATAATGTATAAGCCTACGTTGCCACGTAGTTCTAAGGCACGGGGTGATCGACCCTTAGCCTGCTCGGTGCTAGACACTACTCCAAAAACATGCATATTCTCAACATCATTTTATAACGAAGCTAAACATCTTCTATTGACGAAGCTCAATGATCAATTACATCTCAAAAATGAAATCATGCATATGAGAAGTTTTAGCTCAAAACATACCGCAAGCTCAAAACATAATTGGGAGTCTTCACTCCAAAACCATGTGGTAAGCTATACATAGGAAAACTCTAACTCAAAAATGTACCAGAAGCTGAAAATATAACTGGGATTTTTCACTCCAATACAATGTGGTAAGCTTAGTTCGGGAAAATCATCATTCATACTTAACGTGTGGGCATAGCCCAAAGCTTTATTATACATAGAAATACTTAATTCTCATTGAAATCATAACTGTAAACATGGGTAGCTTCAAAACATGCTTTTTAACATAATATCTCATCATCATCATATATTCATCACAAATCTCATCTTTCATGAACATCTCATCCATGGGCTCTTACTTCATTAGACTAAAATCATGATTTTTAATTGAAAATATTATAAAATTTTCCCATGCTTCATAATTCAATAATAGAATCATAATCAAATCATACCCATGTATAGAAATAGAAGATTCATGCATTTAGGTTAAAACCCCATAGATTTGACATAGAATTTCATACTTTTAGAGAGAGATTGGGCATGGGTGTGAAAGAAATCACCCATTCATATACTTGCATACCTGTTGGTAGCTAATTCTAATACTTCTTTGAATGCCCAATAGAGAATTGAAGGAAATTGAGGAACAATAGTTTGATCACCCTCTAAAACTTGTCTACCTTGCATGCATGAATGAAGAAGGCCTAAAATGGACTTAACCCCTTTAAAAGTCACTATTCATAACTAAAAACGTCGTAGTTTAGGCCTTAGGAATTTAGGAATTATGAAAAGCCCTTACTAAATTTACAGAAAATAATTGTCAGGTGATCCCAACGAGGGACCTTACGACTCGTGGTCATAGGTCACGACTCGTGGATTCAGTCGTGAGGTAGACTATCTGAGCCTCGACTAAATCTTTCCCTTCTTGGACCACGAATCGTGGGGACTAACCACGACTTGTGGGATCTTTCTGTGATGTCCATTGCCTCCTCCTTTTTTCTTTTCTTAATTTCCCTCCCCACGACTAACCCAATGACTTGTGGGGCCTGGCCACGAGTCGTGGTCATGCCCGTGGGTTCTTCTCTTCTGAAGCCTTAAATTTCTTTCCCTGGCCTTCCCCACGAGTCACATCACGACTCGTGGGTAGATCTCACGAGTCTCAACACGACTCGTGGGTAGATCTCACGAGTCTTACCACGAAATGTTCTGTGTCTAGTGCCAAATCTCAACTTTTTCTCAATTTCAACACCTGGGTCTGATCTTTGGCCTTTCGAGGAATGAAAGAGGCATACCACAACACTCATGGAAAACATCAGAAGATGTCAGAGTTCTCAGGGCCAAACCACGGATGCATTGTACGACTCATAGGACTATAGTATGAGTCGTACCAACCTGCCAACACATAGACAAATCTACAACATCCAAGGACATATGAGAAGTAGGTGCGGCCGTACAAGGCTGCTATGAGTCGTAGGTTCAGTCGTGATACAATCAGCGCCAGATATAAAAAATTCTATTTAGCTTAGGAAAAGGTTTCTAATGTCTATATAAATATCTTTTACGTTTTATTTTAGTAGAGAACATAGAAATGAAGTAATAGAGGCATGTGAAGAATATTATTTGTGAATTTTTATCAAGTTTTAGAGAGAAAGTCTTAGGATCAAATTCTTGATTTTATCCATTGTTCTTGAGATTGTTCTTTGATATTCAAATCTTTTTTTATTCCAATTATTGTTGTAAGTATTTAATTATGTGTTTGTCTATGAATGCAAACTATAATTTTACAACCATGAGAGGCTAAAACCTCCAAACTAGAGGTTGTGGGAACCATGGTCGATTAATGAAATAGGGTTTCACAAAATTGATTCAAAGCCAATGATAAACATTTGTATTGTATTCTCTTTACCTTAAAATATTTCTTAATGGTGTACAATGTTAGGACTTTCCTGAATTCTATATTTTCTTGAGCCTAGAGAGGTAGAGATTAGGAAAAGAGAAGTACAACAAAGCCTTGGTCTTTATGGTCATTGTATGAACATGAGTTGTGGTCCAAGGATAGTTAAATTTGGAACAAATTGAAAACAGTTAAATTGAAATCACTCATGAGACCTAACCTGGTCATTGAGTATAGTCATCAAATAGGGACGAACCAGTCGTTTGGATGAACCCTAGTTATCAATTCGATAAGTATAGTATCGGGATAGATCATAAGTGTAAAATCATGTTACACCCTGTAAGTTTCTAGCACTTAGTTGGCCTATTCGAATGTTGGTTGGGAGTTTTAGAATGCCATACGTGCGATGAAAGGGCCCGGGGAAAGGACGAATGGGTGCCAAGTTAGATTTTCGCAAGAGGAGGCCGAACCGTGCTACCCAGAGGGGCAATGTGGCATGGAGGCACCTCCTCCGTGATGGCCAGCGTGGCACGGAGCCAAATTGGCGCGATGGCCAGCGTGCCACATTGCTATGCAACTGGCTTCAAGTATATAAAGGCCTCAGCCTTTAACTTTAAGTCATTTTCACTTCTAAAACGATCAGAACAGGGGGAGGACGAAGGGTTCTCCTAAATTTTCATTCGATTACACCGTCAAAAGTTTTCCGAAGTCAAATTAACTTCGGGTATCGAAGTATAAAGCTGCAGGGAGCATTCCTACGGAGTTAGTTTCGCAAAATTTTCCCGGCAAATCATCGTCCCGCCGAGTAAAAGTGATTGGAATTGCTCCAAACTAGTGTTAATACACTCCTAGGCCTAAAGTGAGTATTTCTCCCTTCTAGATTCTCGAGAAAT
>JACEIK010000229.1:394130-461444 GCA_018107945.1 Datura stramonium | reverse complement strand
CCAGCGACCTGCACTTATACCTGCGACCTGACCCATAAGATCTCATTTGATCTCAACCGTCCAAAACTCTGATATCACGGACTAAAACTAATTCTCTCATCTTTCCTATTTTTACCTACCAAAACCCTAATCAAACTCTCATTCTTCTCTCCCTAGAGGCAGCCGCCGGACCTTCTTCCCCTTCTCCCATCTCTCCCCATCACCACCTCCGGTGAAATGCAAATTCCAAATACCACCCCCGGCCACTGCTCCTCTTCTCTCCCCTCTCACTGCTGCGACCATGAACAATCGGAAACCACCACATCTCCCTCTCTCTCAAAACATATTAGTCGGCTCTCCATCACAGAACCGGACAACAATCTCGATTGCCACTACACTGGTGAAAACCGCACAACCCTTTCTCTTCTTTCCCTTCCTCTCTATTTTTGTCTACCGACCACCGTGAACAACCAGAAACCCAAACGTCCGCTTCCATTTTTATGTTCTCCATCCACTTCCAAGCCACCATAGCATCGTACAACTCCTATCTCCCTTCTCCCTTGTATTCAACCTCCAAGCCACAACCTCCATTATTTCTGGCAAGTCACCGAAATCCAAAAGTTCTGACAAAAATAGTTGCACCTCTTCCATCTTCCTCCGATGGACCACCTCGCAGACCACCGCATTTCTCCTTCTTCTCTCTGAGAACCAACAACCAAAACAGTAGCCACTGAACCCAATTTACTCGATATATGATGGGTTATTACAAATCCATTTTTTTTCATGATCTATTGATATTAATTTACTTATTTATTATTGAATTGGTTATCTCTTTGTCTCTATTAATTCCCTTTTGTTCCAGTTTGAATATCATGTCTTGGTTGTATGGAAAAGCTTTAAGTTCATGTTAACCCTAATACATGATAAAGTCGACTTAGTTATCTATGTTGTGATCATGCTCTAGATATAAACACATGCCTGTATGGTTCAAAATATTAGCATTGGTCTATTCTTGGTATACTCTGATAATCTTGAATGATTGTTGGCCTTCCTTAGTTAATTTGATTTCTTGACGGACCTTCTATATGTTGAAGTATGGAACCTGGGATACCTTCTATGATAACGTTTCACATGTTTGGTTGTCTTATTTGAGAATATGCTTTTATGGTAGTCTGCTTCATATATTTCCTCCTCAGATCGAGCTTGACATCATCTTCACACATCAATCATGGTAAATCTAATTATTATTAATATTTACTTGTATTTGGTAAAGTTTTGGATTGGTTGTATATCATATTAATCTTATCGCTTAGACAACTTTTCCTACTAGCCTATTTGGTAAATTTCAGTCGCCCCTGGTTATATATTTCCTTGAAAAATCAAATCGAATTCCTGACAGCTCCTAGATGATTTTAGAATTCTCATACTTGCATATTTAATTTGACATAATTTGTTTCCTTTCCATTCAAAGTTGATTCATGCCAATAGTTATCTGTAATTCAAAACATATTTTCACTATACCAATTACTTCCCCTTCCTTCTCGAGTTTGACAGTTTTATAGGCCACTGTAGTAACTTGGACTAATATGTTATTTTGTTTGGAGTTCTGATCATACTAGTCTTTGTTAGATATGATAATTTGAGATCTGGTATTTGTGTAATTGACCTAAACGTGCAGTAAATTTCTCATCCTTTTCTATTGGATAAATCATGACAACTTGATGATCGTTTTTCCCTTCTGTTTAAGGAAGAATTATATGATAACTTACAACTTTTCATTTTGCGACTTGGTAATGGCAAGATATTTTTATTGATTAATATATATGGCCTTATTCTGTTATTGGTAATAGATTTTTCATTATTATTAACGACAACCTTCAGCTCTATATTCTGGATAAATTAATATAATCTCATTAATTGATTGCGTTTATCTCTTGTAAGGAAAGTCGTGTATAATTGATTCATCTTGTGTCTCTTAAACAAATTATTTGACAGTTATTGTGCATGTGAATATGGTAATACTAGTTATTCTTACTATAATTGTATAACAACTTTAGTACATGTTTAATTTTGGTAAAACTTTGATAAGTATTACACCTAATTGATTCCGTCTACTGCTTAAGGAAGTAAATTTGTCTTGATTGATTATTTTGAATAATTACTTCTCTTTTTTTTTAACCTTTGAAACTATCATTGGTATATATATTCCCTTCCTTTTCTTTACTTATTTGGACAACTTTAATGCATGCTTTTATGGTAAACTATGATTAGGTTCTGCCCTGATTGATTCTTTTATGTTAATTAATGATAAGATTGTCTCTGTTTCTCTTTGAATTAACAGACAGACCTTTTACGGTAGACTGTGACATGTGGATGCTTCTTATTTCCTTAATTAATCAAAGATGAGTTGCTACTTGTTCTGCTTCGGCGTTTTGTCTATATTCGACAAATCCAAATTTCTCTAATGACCAGTTATTGACTTTGCATCTTTTGAAAGGTCAACACAGCCTAGTATACAAGTTTTGGCAAATTTTAATTTATTTGACCGATTCTTTTCTTATTGTAATGAAATCCTAATTGATTATATTCTGATTTGGTTAATTAAGGAATTATTTTATTTTTTATGTATGTTTTCCCTCTGATTGATTCTGTTACTGCCCCTATGTCCTTAACTGATCCGTGACAGCTTTAGCATTTGTTTATTTTTGGAAAACTTTGATAACGTTGCACTGATTTATTTTGTCCATTTTGTTTAAGGAAATAATCTCTTTGACTAATTATCTCCTTTCCCTTTATGTCCCTAATTGATTCAGTTGTATTAGTTAAGGAAAATAATTTCTTTGATTAATTCTTTCTCTTTTACTTCCTTTGATGGATTATGAATTTAGTGTTATATAAACATGCCCTTCTTTCTCTTCAAAGGGTGAAAAAAGATTGATAGAAAACCCGAAATTACTTTATTTTGGACTTCTTTGTTCTTCTCTCTACTAATTCTAATTCTTCTATTCCTCCTCAACACAAGCATTGCTCGGAATCCACAAGATTCTTATGATCTTGATGTGTTGAGATTTGGTTCTCAGTTACTGAAAGGACTCTTTCGAAATTCCTAATATTTATTACCTTGTTTGCTGGAAATATGATATTCATTATTCATTAACCGGTGAGTTTACTTGCCTGTGCTACTTTCTATAATACAACATTTGAATTCGCGACTTGCATCATGCTATAATCAATGTGAATTCTTTAAGATGACTTTGTGTGTTCTTTACAACTTATAATATGTTCTTGAATGTTGTAATCTAACATGTTTATTTTGTAAGATATTTAATTAATTAAGTTATAAGTTATGGTGTCACGCCTTGAGTCTACACCATGGAAGGAACACAGTACTTGGAGTCACAAGTAACCCCAAGTCAACCCTTGGTCTATGATACACTAGAATTCTTAGTAAATATAATAGCGGAAGCCTTAAAATAATAATGTAAGACAATCATGAAAGAAATTCTGAATCACATAGCTTAAAACATCTGAGCAATAACAAAAAAAAACTAAAACCATGCTTGTGTCTAAAAGCCATCTATCTGAGGAGTTGCTGGGACAAGCCTCCAGCTAACTCTAAGTCTAACTGAAATAATAATAAAGGAAACTGAAATAAATGAAATAACGTCCTCGAGAGATGAGGACTCACACTTTTGCTGCTGGGAGAGAGACCTGAACGAAATCTTCTTGGGAAGATCCGAGCGAAATTGGCTAACGGCGCTGGGTCTAAGAACCTGCGGAGCGTATCATGAAATGGTACAATATAAATGTATGCGTCAGTACTTTTAATGTGCGAGTAGCGGAAGAACATAAGAGAATATAAAAGACTAAAATGACATGTATTGACCAACTGATATACGAGGCTGAATAGCGCAATAGGCGAGATGGTCAAGATGACACGACTAATGGTCAAAGACATGCCCTAGGAAGGTTCTGAGTCTGAGATACTGTGCTGAACTTATCTAAACTGATAGAGCTGAAGCTAAACCAAACTACTTATATTGAGACTAGGCTGAGGGCGACTAGTGGGAGAGTCTACCTGCTTCGACATATAACCACGTAGGCTAGGCGTGGAGTCCGATGTATACGCCCACCGGTAGGATCCGATATACCTTGCCGGTGTATAGAGGCATGAACTGGGTGATCAACAAAGTCTGGGGCCAATCAGGCCAATAAGTACTGTAACCTACGCCTTAATGTAGTTTTGGGAACACAGGTGTGCTAGAACTATTACACTCCGTAAATTCCCGACATATAGATGGCCTGTTGCGTGTTGGTTAAGTTTTAGAATGCCATACATGCTAGAAAAAGGCGGGAAAGATCGGACAAGCGCCAAGTCGGCGCGTCGCAAGGAAAGAATAATCGACTTGTAAATCGCATTCCCTGAATGCAACTTATAAGTCCCAATTATATAAGTCCCAATTATAAACTTCGGTTTTAAAGTTAAAATTCCTTATAATTTCCTATAGAAAACAGAGAGTAATAAGAGAGAGGAAAGCAGATTCCTTAATAATATTAGTCCGATTACGCCGCCAAACCGAGTCCAAAATCAATTAACCTCGAGATACCGAGAGTGTTAGCGGCGAGGAGCATTCCTGCAGTTTAGTTTCGCGAAATTCGGCCGACAAATCGTCGAGCTATTGAGATAAGGTAAGTGGAATTGCTCCAAATTGGTGTCAATGTGCTCCTAGCCTTAAAGTGAATACTTCAACCTTCTGGACTTTAGAAAGAGCAAGTTTTGACCGTCTTTCAGTAAGCCTAGTTTAGGCTATAAATATATCGAAAGTGACGTTGTCCTTCAAGAATATGATGTATTTAGTACTAATTGTATATGTGAATAGCAGATTGGAGAAATAGCTGGAGTACTGACCGAGCTTCGTCCGACGGTCGGATAACTCGAGATTAAGGTATGTAAGCCGGTTTCTTTGGCAAGTTAGTAACTTTAGCCTTGTATATCATAATGGAGCTACATGTAGAGCTCCCGGAGTTGAATGTTGGTATTGAGTAAGTTCAGTAAATCGGTTTGCGTTGCCATATCGTACTCGATCCGAAAGTTAGTAAAGCATGCGCCAAGGGCTGAGTTAGCATTCAGTTGTTATAGCCTATTGTATGATTAGCAAGCATGTTGTTAGAATAAAAAGATACGGATTTTCAGAATAAAAGTTAGTAAGTAAATCAGATAGACAACGGTATTATGGCTACAGACTAGCCATCTCAGACAGTTTTAGCTCTGAGACTAGCCATTCGAGACAGACAGAGATATTGGCTACGGATTAGCCATTCGGGCGAGATAGTATCACGGCTACGAGATTAGCCAAGCGAGTTAGATAAAGATTACGAATCGGTATAATCGGTAAAGAATCAGTATAATACAGAAAGAGATCGAATAAGAACTCAGATTTCAGATAGTTTTCAGTTACATGCTTGCTATTTATATGTGCTATTTGTTTGTTGAGACTTGATGTGTCGTGAGGCACCTTATTGAGCGTCCTGCCGCCACAGGTTGGTAATCATGTCGCCCAGGCGGGTAAGGTTTACACGTCACTCCAAGGAGTGGCATGCCGTCCCAGCTTGGACGAATGGATGAAACTTTCCCCATATCAGTCTGATCAGCACTACAGTACATACGTACATTGAGTTGTGTCAGTGCTTGTCGATCAGATATTCCTGATGAGTTGTGTCCGGGGAATAGATACAGGTTGCGTGTCGAGAGAGCCCTGTTAGTTTGTGTCCAGGGACAGATCCTTTACATTACAGATACAGTTACTGGAGTCTACCGGACTCAGACACAGTTATTTATATCGGAGCGCTATGGCCCGAGCCGAAGCCCAGGGGGCCGGTAGAGGTGCTCCTAGTGAGCGGATGAGTGGAGTGACTTATTTTGGCTGGTTTTGGCCGGGTAGGGGTATATAGATTGTTTGCTTGCTTGGCGCCATCCGGCTTATGGGGGTTCGTATTGGCTCTTGCTTGCTACTTGTATATCTATTTATGTGCTATATACTAGTTAATAGACAGCAGGCCGTCGCGTCGACAGGTACGGCTTCTGCCACTACCCGATCTGAGCTTGATTCGGTTTATATCAACTTCTTGATTCAATTATCTCACCTTACGAGAATTGCTAATTATGCTATCTATATTCAGTTGTATTATTTCAGTTGCTTTGCATACTCAGTACCAGTGGTACTGACATCAATGGGGCGCTGCATTACTTGCTGCGGTACTCGTAGACGAGGCGATCACCGGCGTGATTCCGGCCAGCTATAGGGTCATCGGCTCCTGTTATCCGGGCTTGATTTTCCAGAGAGTTTAGTTCATTTCATTTTGTTGTATAGTATGGAGTAGATCGGGGCCCTGTCCCGATCATTTTTATCAGTACCATAGGAAACACAGATTTGTATATATCTATCTCCACAGTAGTCGGTGAGACGGTCGTGTGAGGCCGTGCATTGTGTTTAGTTGTTTAGTATTCTTGTTTATGTTGGCCGTGTGGGGACATAGTCTGATAGTAGTGGTGACCTTGCCGGTCACGTAGTTGTGTTATTCTCATATTTGAGTTTCAGATGAAGACAGCATGGTGGCCTTGTCGGCCCGCATGATTCCTTGTTTATAAGATGTTTAGTTGGCGGAATCTACTTTTACAGGTGGCTATAGGCCCGGTCGGCCGAGGCGTAATTTCTGGTCGTTATATAGCCCTTTATTTCCGGAAATCGAGAAATAGAGGCTAGCCAGGCACCAGATGTGCCTAGGCCCACCAGTTAGCAGTCCAGGTCCTACTAGGGCGGTGCCAGTCATAACCCCCCAAGGCGGGGCGTGACAAACTTGGTATCGGGCGAGTCGTGTGGGGAATTCTGCAAGCCGTGCTAAGTAGAGTCTTGTCTATGGTGTGTTGTGCACCACATACTATAGGCGGAGGCTGCGAGCATGATAGGATAGTTACCTTCTTTCTCGGTGATCGTGCTATAGAGCGGTACAGTATAGGGTTGAGTCCCTAAAAACTTACCATATTCTTTGGTTACGAGATACAAAGGTAGATCAGCAATACTCTATTTCGGGAAAGAAGATTGGATATAGCGGCAGAAGATGGCATCAGCGATTTACAGAGATAATTACAGCGGCGGGAGGAGGCACCGGAGACCTCCATGCATTGATACCTTTATCGGTACTATTCCCAGTATACGTTGATAACGTCAGAATAGGAAGTCAAAAGTATAATATACATACGAGAGTTGACTTATTTATTAGATATGTAGATACGATTAAGATAATAGACAATATCAAATTATCGAGATAAGTGTGAGAAAGAGAGGAAATGTAGGATTCCATATCCATCTTTCCAGATGGGGGTACAGTTATATGTTCCTGTTTTGTTGCAATAAGAAAAGGCTATTCCCACCTCTTGATTTTGATCCCAGTACTGTAAAGGGGCATAAGAATTTTGGTGAGGTTGCCCAAATCAAGCGGTAAGTGAAGACGGATGATTGATTCCGGTAAGTGTTAGAGAGTGTAAGGAGCCCCTATGATTACGTAAGTTGTGCAGACCCTCATGGTAATAAGCCATAAGAGCAAGTAAGACTTCTAGTTTACTGAAAGCAGGTGTAAAAGACCTGTCAGTGATGAATGCCTAGTAATAGCCAAGTTCGAATTGAGAAAAAAAGGCCAAGTCCGCCATAAAACGCTAACAACAGCAAGACATTCCTTCAAGATAATAGTTATGGTTTCGGTTGTGATACCGAAAGGTAGAGAGGTCATGTGAATTAGATGGGTCTGACTGCAAGCCAGAAGAAGTATGAACTAAGACTTGACCAGTAACACGATTAGCAATGAAAGGCAGGTACTTGAACCCCGAGCTCGCTTAAACAAGATAAGGGGAAGAAGCGAGAATACTAGATTTGGGGGGAAAAATTAGAATCACCCCCAGATTGATAGAATATCGTGTGTTAAGGACTAAGCCTCGGACTGATAGTTAAGAGATAGTAAGATTGCGGTTCAGAATGCCGCAGTATGTCGCTTATGGAAAAGTTAAGAAATTACCGATCAAGCGACTCTAATCTATTGTGGCCTAGAGATAAGACCAGTGACAGTCATAGACTCTCAATATAATGCCAAGTAAGGCCACAAGATTCAAATGTTGACCCACATTGCAAGAGTGAGCGGAATTTCAAACAGCGAGACAATAACTAAAGTGTATATGCTTGTTGCTTCAGAAGGGGATGAAAATCTAATGAAATTATAAGAGAGGTCGGGAGATATCATTAGATCGTAAAAGGCGGTAGATCATGTACAGTATGGAATTTAGCAAAGCATGTCAGAAATTACGTATCACTACAAAATTCAGTATGTATTGTACGTAGTTATTGATATATATATATGTACAGATAATAGATATGTTGTGAGTTGTTGCCAATAGGGGTTACAATCACACGGATTCTTCGATTAGTGCTAGGAAGCATATACAGAGTGCTTTGCAGGACCCCTTGCCAAAAAAGCCAAAAAAAAAAAGAGAGAAGAAAAAGAGAAAAGAAGAGAAGGGGGCGAGTTAAGTCTGACTTACGTATGAAGCCATAGAAACTATCTCAATTCTCAGTACTAAGTTAATAGACTTATATGTTGTTGCCGAGATCTAGGCTTTAGAAACACAAGAGTTAGTAGCCTGAATCGGTGGTGAGATGATAAGGATACGGTTAGACGGTCAACGACCAGTAGCCTGTATTAGCAGGAAGCATCCCTAGAGATCAGTAATAGTATCGCATGTGCCAGAACCAGAATTAGAACCGAATAGGCATACTTCAAGGTTAGTATGCAATTATTTTCCAGTATATTAAGTGGTCATACATCATTTTCCAGTCTTGTAGGTAAGTCAGCCTTAGTCAACCTAGCGGTTATTATGTGGAAACACCCCGTAAGTCAGCCATCCCAGTCAGATAAACCATGGGTACCCCAAGAAAGGGTCCACATGCATTGGTGATGAGACTAGTACTTAATTTGGTTCTCGTATACTCAAATATAGAGCCTTAGCAGAAGGACGGTTTCTGAGAATGACTCATAAGATCACAATTTCCCTAGAGGCATTAGTATAAATCCAAGTGGATACGCACAAGGCGTAAGAAATTGGTAGTACTCTGCTAGCACAGTGTTTACCAAGGTAAGGAGATCAGTAGACTCCCCGTGAAAATCAGAGATTGATTGCACGAGAGTAAGTCCGATTAAGCCGGATTCTGCAATTGTCCTAGTAGAATAACAAAGCGGTTAGATGCCCACAACTCCGCAGTTATGTATGAGCTACAGATGCTCGAGTAGGACATTTCGGGCATTATTAGACTACACCACATTCAGTCATTCAACCCAGCTATTCCAGTTACCCAAGGTTGTGCAGGCAGATTAATAGAGATCATGATCATTATCGGGATCCTGCGATCGAGATAAAGGCACAAGGTGCGCGGGCGGTCGTTTAGGTTATCCCGGCAATATTGCCTTAGCATGTGGCTAGAAGGCCAGATAAGCTCTAGCTATATGTTAGATTAACTGTCAGTTTCTCTGGCATGATAAGCCCGTATAACCACGATTATGTGCCAAGTTCTTTGAATATGAATATGTTGTATCGGTCAGAAGAAAACTAAATAGCAAACGCCCTTAGCTATAAATCTATTAGAGTCTGGCGTGTTGCTTGGCAAACAACAGAAATTATCCAGAGAAATACATTAATTAGCCGGCCTAGCCGTTTGTGTAGCAGAAACGAGAGAGGGACAACGGAGCGGTAGTGAGAACACCTTGGAGTATGTCGTCATTAGTTGTGGAAGTGAAAGAGCGGCAATATAGAGATCCTAACTGTAGTCCAGCTTAAGGACAGTATTCCATGAGAAAAGCACCGAATTTCCAGATAACAGAGATAGAAGTGCTGCGTTGTAAAAAGGCCATGTTTGTGTTCCGAATGTTTGAGCTTCCGCCGGCTGATTATGAATGAGGTACATTCGCCCGCTATTCTCTTCACCCGGCGCGACGAAAATGTACCATGATATCAGGAGAACTCACACCGGAGGCGGAGGTATGAAAAAGAGGAATTGCCGTTTGTAGCCCCAGTGTCTAACTGCTAACAGATGAAAGCGGAACACCAGAAATCAGGCAGGTTAACTCAAGACATATTTGTGCCTCTCACGGAAATGGGAAAGCGTGAACATGGATTTTATGGCAAGGATTACCGTACCAGACATGGAGCACGTTCCATTTGGGTGATAGTTGGCAAGGTTGACAAAATCAGCTCATTTCCTGCCGGTGAAAGCTACTTTCTCGGCCGAAGATTATGCCAAATTGTATATCGGTATAGTCAGATTACGAGTGCCAGTATCTATTATTTCGAACCAGGAGCACAGTTTATAGCTAGATTTTGGCAATGTCGTTTGAGAGTGCAGGAACGCAGATTAGCAGTACAACATTCCACCCTCGAACAGATGGGCAGGCTGAACGCACTATTTCGACGCTCGAAGACATGCTGCGAACGTACGTACTGGGTTGGAGGTATTTAGGACGGCATTTACCGTTAGTGAGTTTGCTTATAATAATAGTTATCGCTCGGCTATCCAGATGGTGCGCCTTTGAAGCACTATATGAAGAAAATGCAGATCGCCGGTTGGCTGGTTTGAAGTAGGAGAATCAGCGTTGATTTGGGCCAGACATTATTCAGCAGTCGAGAGGAGAAGGTAAAGCATCGAACGCTTGCGGCTGCACAGGCCGCCAAAGTCATATGCAGATGTGCGGCGCGAGACACGGAATTTGATGTAAGCGGCTGGGTATTTTGAAGTATCACCGATGAAAGGGGTGATGAGGTTCGGCAAGAAAGGTAAGCTCACGTCCAAGATTTGTTGGGCCTTATCAGATTCTGAAAGATGGCCAGTGGCATATGAGTTGAACTTACCTCCAGAATTAGAATCCGTCCATCAGGTCTTTCATGTATCCATGCGAGGAAATGCATAGGAGACCCGTCGAGCAGTCGATCAAGGATATCCAGGTTACAGAAAAGCTGGCCTATGAAGAGGTTCAGTAGCTATCTTAGACAGACAAATTCATGAATTAAGAACTAAAGATATTGTGTCTATCAAGTATTGTGGCATGCCAAGGGAACCGAGAGAATGACAGGAGGCGGAGGAAGATATGAAAACCAAGATATCCTCTCACTTGTTCCAAGCCTAGTCAGGCAACAAGTATGCTAGTATTGTTATTTTATACAGTGCCCTATAGTATATGTATAAATGAGATGATCGATTTTAATCTTTCATATGAATACTATAGTATTGTGTGGAGTACTTAAATTGGACTTTCTGCATTTCATGTTTTTGGGATAATCCATATTACGGGAAACTTGGCGAAATTTTCCTAGAAATAAGTTTAGTAAGTTGAGAAGTCCTCTAGATGGCAGTTTTTCATTAGAGACCCGAATGTTCTTAGGGGGAGAGAATGTTACACCCAGAATTCCCATGTACATAGATGGCCTATTAGCGTATTGGTTAAGAGTTTAAAAATGCCATACATGCTAGAAAAAGGCCCGGGGAAAGATCGGACAAGCGCCAGATCGGCGCGTCGCAAGGCAAAATGCGACTTGTAAATCGCATTCCCCTGAATCGACTTATAAGTCCCAATTATGTATAATCCCAACTTCAGTTTTTAAAAAATTTCCTTATAATTTCCTATAGAAAGCAGAGGTAACAAGAGAAGAGGAAAACGAGATCTCCTGCTGGCAATGAAATCCGATTACGCCGCCCAAGCGGTCCAAACTCAATTAACCTCGAGATACCGGGTATTTAGCAGCGAGGAGCATTCCTACGGATTTAGTTTCGCGAAATTCGGCCGACAAATCATTGAGCTACCGAGCTAAGGTAAGTGGAATTGCTCAAATTAGTGTCAATGTGCTCCCTAGCCTTAAAGTGAATGCTTCTCCCTTACGGACTTTCGAGAATAGCAAGTTTTTGACCGTCTTTCGATAAGCCCACAAATTTAGGCTATAAATATATCGAAAGTGACGTTGTCCTTCAGAATATTGATGTATTTAGTACTAATTGACGTATATGTGAATGCGGTTAGGAGAAATAGGTAGATGCGGCCGAGCTTCGTCAGAGCGGTCGGATAACTCGAGTTAAGGTATGTAAAGCCAGTTTCTTCGGCAAGTTAGTAGCTTTAGCCTTGTATATCATAGTAGACTCTGTAATAGAGCTCCCGGAGTTGAATATTTGGGTATTGAGTAAGTTCAGTAAATCTGGTTTGCGTTACCATATCGTACTCGATCGAAAGTTGAAAAGCATGCGCCCAAGGGCGAGTTAGCATTCCAGATTCAGTATAGCCTATTTGTATGATTAGCAAGCATGTTATTACAGAATAAAAGATACAGATTTTCAGAATAAAGTTAGTAAGTAAAATCAGATAGACAAAACGGTATTATGGCTACGGGCTAGCCATCCCGGGCACATGGCTACGAGACTAGCCATTGAGACAAGATGAGATATTGGCTACAGATTAGCCATTCAGACAGATAGTATCCGTGGCTACAAGATTGGCCAAAACAGTTAGATAAAGATTACAGAATCAGTATAATCGGTAAAGAATCCACAGTATAATACGAAGAGATCGAATAAGAACTCGGATTTCGGATAGTCTTTTCGGTTAAACATGCTTGCTAAACATTGTACTATTTGTTTGTTGAGACTTGATGTGGCGTGACGGCACCTTATTGAGCGTCATTGCCGCCCCTGGGTTGGTAATCATTATTAGCCCACTGAGCGGGTGGGTTTTACGTCACTCCAAGGAGTGGCATGCCATTGACTTGGGCAGAGAATGGGATGAATCTTTCCCCATATCGATCTGATCAGCACTACAGTACAGACAGCCTATTGAGTTGTGTCCCAGGGTACTGTCAGTACAGATATTCCTGTTGAGTTGTCCAGGGAATAGATACCGTTTCTGTTACAGAGAGCCCTGATGAGTTGTGTCCACAAGGACAGATCCTTCACTATTCTGGTCTGATGCAAAGTCCTAGGACTTCCCGAACACGGTTATTTATATCGGAGGCTATGGCCCGAGCCGGGAGCCCAGGGGCCGGTAGGGGTGCCTGGTGAGCAGATGAATGGGTGACTTATTTTTGGCTGGTTTTGACCCGGGTAGGGTATATAGATTGTTTGCTTGCTTGGCGCCATCCGGCTTATGGGGGTTCGTATTGGCTCTTGCTTGCTACTTGTATATCTATTTGTGCTGCTATACTAGTTAATAGACAGCAGGCCGTCGCGTCGACAGGTGCGCTTCTGCCCTACCAGTACAGAAAGCTTGATTCTGGTTTATATCAGCTTCTTCAGATTCCAATTATCTCCTGCCACACAAAATTGCTAATTATGCTATCTATATTCGGTTGTATTGATTGTATTATTTCGGTTGCTTTGCATACTCAGTACTAGTAGTACTGACACCAATGGGGGCGCTGCATTACTTGCCTGCAGGTACTCGTAGACGAGGAGGCGATCCCTTGTGATTTCCAGCCAGCTATAGAAGTCATAGGCTCTGTCATCCAAGCTTGATTTTGAGGTTTAGTTCATTTCATTTTATTGTATAGTATGGGTAGGTCGGGACCCAGACCGATCATTTTTATCAGTACTCATAGAGGCTTGCAGACTGTATATATCTATCTCCCTGTGGTCGGTTGAGCTGGTCGTGTGAAGGCAGCTGCATTAGTATTCGATGTTTTAGTATTCTTGTTTATGTTGGCCGTGTGGGGCCATAGTTGATAGTAGTGGTGACCTTGCCGGTCACGTAGTTATTCAATATTCTCTATGATTGAGTTTCAGACGACTTGACAGCATTAATTTGGCCTTGTCGGCCCGCATAGGTTCCTTGTTTATAAGATGTTTCTGGTTGCTTTGAATCTACTTTTACAGGTGGCTATAGGCCCGGTCGGCCGGTGTGTTCGGCCGTTATATAGCCCTTTGTTTCCAGAAATCAGAAATAGCGCTAGACAGGCACCAAACGTGCCTAGGCCCACCAGTTAGCAGTCCAGGTCCTACTAGGGCACCAGGTTCCAGTCATACCCCCAAGGCGGGGCGTGACAAGAACCCGGTCGGCTTCAGTGCTAAGTCACTGCTCACTTGGATTATCTAAACTAAATACTAAGTTAATAGCTCAAAAGTGGGGTCCAAGACTGGTCAGAGATGCTTAACTGGAAGCACCCCGAGAGAGTCTTATTAGACTGGATTCTGAAACTGGAGTTCCTAGACTGGTGAGCTACTTATCTACCAAGCATATTAGTCTAGGAAATAATTGTAACTTGATTGGGGTCCTACGGCTATTCGGGAATTATTACGTCACAAGAGTGTCATGAGCCTAGTGGACCAATGAAACTGATTTCTGAGTCTGATTCTACTAAGCTTTGGGGAGTATCATAGACACCTCAAGGACTTCTGTAGTCATACTGATCAGTTGACAAAATTCTGAATATTTTTGAGGAGATTCTATGTTCTAACTGGCCCGAGCTACTAAGAAGCTATGAGAGAATTCAGCTTATTCAACAACATAGGAATCCACAATATGGAAAAAATTTGAAAAAGGAAATTCTCATCTAGCAAGCTGAATTATAGTTTTCTCATTCGTGCCAGGGCTGAAATCATTCCTACCAAGGGAGTAATTACTCAACATCTAAACAATAAGGAATATAAAAAATCAGCCCCTGACACACTTCTAAACCATGGGGAAATTTAATGTATAAATACATTTCATTCGAAAACTCGGGGCTTAAAATTCACTTTTGTAGGAACATCAACAATTTGGTCAAGAACTAAGGAAGATCATATCAGCAATAGGCATGAATATCATTCTAGGTGAAATCAACGAAAACAAACATGTAATCTTTTCATACTCGAAAACTCAAGGCTAAGGGCGATAGAGAAACTATAAGATGATTTTGGGGGACACAAGGGAAGAACTATTCCCTTGTTGAATTCCCACATACCTGACTAAAAATTCCCAAGAGAAGAAATCGAATACTGCAATGGAGGAAAACCTAAGCTTGCTTGAGAGTTTCTTGAGAGGGAGAGCTACGATATTTTTGAGAATGTACGTGGGAATGTGGGGAGAGGCCGTTCATTCCCACTAATAGGTCTAAAAATATTTCTAAAATAGCGTGGATTTAAGTTTAGAAGTAGGGAATTACTAAATAACCTTAGAAAATCACAGGGAAAAACTGTCAGGTGGTCCTAACGGGTGACCTAACGGGTCGTGATCAGTGACCACGACTCGTGGTCACACTAGTTGAAGTACCTTTACTGCAAAAATCCTTTGAAGGCCACCATGAGGACCTAACAATCGTGGTGAGTGACCCGACTCGTGGTCACCTGTGTCGTGAACCACACTGTCCCTAAGAAGTCTAAAGCTCCCACAGGTAACACCATGACTCGTGGTGTCCCACAATGAGTCGTGGTGAGGACTGGGTGCAATTTACCTATCCCTTTCATTTCTCAACCCCTTCCCACATTGACTTAACGAGTTGTTAGGTTTCCTAACGACTCGTTAGGGGAAATCGTCCTGGCTACATTTCCTGTAGACTGCAGATTTTCTGATTTAAGTCTCAGGATCTAATCTTATGAGTTTCCGGGGCATTACAATATCTCCCCCTTGAAAAATTCATCCTCGAATGTTGAAGAAACATACGGAAGCGAGGGAATAACAATTATAATGATTAAATACTGCTCATTTAACTCCAAAACTGACAAGATGAATACCCACGTTTCAACACACATAACTGAACTGAATTCACCTTTCACACATACATCCAAAATCCCTTAAAGAAACTTAAACATAAATTGAACCCAACAACTAAATCGGTTTCTATTCAAACTAATATTTTAAGGCGCCAATAGAGTGGAGTGCAGATCAAATGCGGGTATTTGGCCGCTCATATACGCCCGGCATCCGTAGCTCCTCAACCTGCTGATTTCTCCATAAGACCTTAACTAAGCTATTTCCTTATTCCTTGGCTTACGAACACATTTCAAGGAGATGCAGGCCCAGTACCTCCTCATATGAATACTATCCTTTATTTCTACACTTTCCAATACTTTCCACTGAAGTTGGATCTCCGATGCACATCTTCAAAAGTGACACACATGAAACTCACAGTACGGACCAACTTTATAGAGTAACTACAGTTCATAAGGTACTTTTCCAATTCGCCTCCGAATCCTAGGGTCCTACATACCTCGGTGAGCTTTCTTCTTTCAAGATCTCATCACCCCTTTCATGGTGAAATTTTCCAAGTAAACCCAATCATCCACAACGAACTCAAGATTCTCTTCTCCTCATCATCCACATAAGATTTCTGACGGCTCACAAGGCTATTTTCAATATTTCTACGATGAGCTGTACCATACCTAACTTCATGAATCAGAGTAAACTTTGATTATGTAGCTTCATCCACTTCAAACCACCTGATAGGAGATCTGCACATGCCATAAAATGCCTCAAACAGGGCCATATGAATGCGAATGGCAACTGTTGTTGTCATAAACTAGACAAGAGACAAATGGTCATCCTAATGTTACACCCCGTAGATTCCGGCATCTGGGTAGCTATTAGCATTGGTTAAGCATGTTTGAAAACGCCGTGCTGAAAAGGCCGGGAAAAGATTGAGGCCCGTCAAAACCTTCCGAACCATCGCGGAAGGAGCCGGGGCAGAGGCCCCTCCCTGATGGCGCCGTGTCACGGAGGTGGGGCCACCCGCGTTGGCTCCGTGACACAGTGGGCTGTCCATGCCCAAGTATATAGCCCCCACTTGGTTTTGGATGTTATATCCTTTATTAAATTTCCATAAAACGTAGAAAGGAAAGAGAGAGGCGAAGAGGGTTAATATTATATATACAGTAAATTTATTGCAACGTGAGTAGAATAAATATTAACCTCAGGTACCAAGATATTTAACAGCAGGGAGCGTTCCTACGAAGTTATTGTTTCACGAGAAATACGGCGGCAGATAATGTGAGCTACCGGACTAAGGTAAGTAGAATTGCTCCAAACTAGTGTCTATGTGCTCTAGCCGTAAAGTGAATACTTCAACCTTCTGGACCTCTGGCTCAATAACAGTTTTTGACCGTCTTTTCGATAAGCCTAAGTTTAGGCTATAAGTATATCGAAAGTGACGTCGTCCTTGAGAATAGTGTTGTATTAGTACTAATTGACGTGTATATGAATGCGGTTGGGAGAAATAGCTGGAGTGCGGCCGAGCCTCGTCCGGCGGTTGGATAACTCGAGGTTAAGGTATGTGAAGTAGTTCCTTCGGCAAGTTAGCAGCTTTAGCCATGTAAATCATAGTAGACTCCGTGGTGGGCTCTCGGAGTTGAATGCTGAGAGTATTGAGTAAGTTTAGTAAATCTGGTTTGCGTTGCCATATCGTACTCGGTCAGTTAGTAAAGCATGCGCCAAGGGCGAGTTAGCATTCAGATTCAGTATAACCTATTGTATGATTAGCAAGCATGTTGTAGAATAAAGAAATCGATTTTCGAATAGCTGTTGGTAAGTAAATCGGATAGACGAGACGGTATTATAGCTCTGGAACTAGCCATTCGAGCCGGTTCTATGACTACGGACTAGCCCTTGAGCCCAGGATGAGATATTGGCTACGAATTAGCCATTCAGACAGATAGTATCCTGGCTACAGATTAGCCAAACAGTTAAATAAAGATTACAGAATCGGTATAATCGGTAAAGAATCGGTATGTACGAAGAGATCGGCATAAGAAATCAGATTTTAGATAGTCTTTTACAGTTATACATGCTTGCTATTTATATGTGCTATTTGTTTGTTGAAGACTTGATGTGGTGTGAGGGCACCTTATTGAGCCTTCTAGCCCACAGGTTGTCAATCGTGGTAAGCCCCTTTGGCCAGGTGGATTTACGTCACTCCAAAGGGTGGCATACGTCCCGACTTGGGCGAAAGATAGGATGAAGTTTTCCCCATATCGGTCTGATCAGCACTACGGTACCGACAGCCCTATTGAGTTTGTGTCAAGGTCTTGTCGGTCTGAGATATTTCCCTGTTGAGTTGTTCCAGGGAACAGGTACAGTCTCTGTTTCAGGTAGCCTCTGTTGAGTGTTCCGAGGAAACGGTCTATCTATTACGAGATGCTGTACAGGGGAGTCCCCTCTGGACTCGAACACAGTTACTTATATCAGAGGCCAAGGCCCGAGTCGAAGACCCAGGGGGCGGAAGGGGAGCTCCTAGTGAGCAGATGAGTGGGTGACTTATTTTGGCTGAAGGTTTTGACCCGGGTAGGGGTATATAGATTATTTACTTGCTTGGCGCCATCCGGCTTATGGGGGTTGGTATTGGCTCTTTCTTGCTACTTGTATATCTATTTATGTGCTATATACTAGCTACTAGACAGCAGGCCGTCGCGTCTACAGGTACGCCTCTGCCCTATCCAGTACAGAAAGCATGATTCAGTTCTTACCAGCTACTTCAAATTCAGTGCATCTCTGCATATACAGATTTATTAGTTATGTTATTATATTCGGTTGTATTCGGTTGTATTATTTCAGTTGCTTTGCATACTCAGTACCAGCGGTACTGACACCCAATGGGGCGCTGCATTACTTGCCTGCAGGTACTCGTAGACGAGGAGGCGATCCCTCGTGATTTCAGCCAGCTATAGAATCATCAGCTCCTGTCATCGGAGCTTGATATTCTGGAAGAGTTTAGTTCATTTCATTTTGTTGTATAGTATTATGGGTAGGTCGGGGGCCTGTCGATCATTTTATCGATACTCACTAGAGGCTTGCGGTGATATATCTATCTCCCTGTAGTCAGTTGAGACAGTCGTGTGAGGCCGTGCATTGTGTTAGTTGTTTAGTATTCTTGTTTATGTTTGGCCGTGTGGGCCATAGTCGATAGTAGTGGTGACCTTGCGGTCACGTAGTTGTCAGTATTCTCTATGTTGAGTTTAGACAGGCTAGACAGCATGGTGGCCTTGTCGGCCCGCATAGGTTCCTTGTTTATAAGATGTTTCTGGTTAGCTGTTGTCGCATTCACAGGTGGCTATAGGCCCAGTTGGCCGGAAGGCATGTTTACAAGTAGATTATAGCCTTTGTTTAGAAACACGAGATAGAAGCTAACCGGGCACCGGATGTGCCTAGGCCCACCGATTAGTTCGAGTCCTACTAGGGCACTAGGGGCCAGTCATACCCCCCAAGGCGGCGTGACAAAACTTGGTATCAGAGCAGGTGTGTCCCAGGGAGTCTGCAAGCCCGTGCTAAGTAGAGTCTTGTCTATGGATGTGTTGTGCACCACATACTATAGGCAGGAGGGAGTGCAGGCATGATAGGATGGTTACTCTTCTTTCTCATTCAGTCGTGCTATAGAGCGGTACAGTATAGGTTGAGTCCCTAAAAACTTACCATATTCTTTGGTTACAGATACAAAGACAGATCAGCGAAACCCTGCCACAAGCATAAGGTTAGATACAGCGGCGGGAGAAGGCACCGAGTGTGCTTTGAGTCGGTGATTAAATAAAGGGCACAATTAGACGGTCTAACGACCCATTTGGCCGTGTTAGCAAGGAAGCATCCCTAAAAGATTAAGTGATGTTATCGCATGTGCCAGAACTGGAAATTAGAAACCTGAATAGGCATACGTCAGAGGTTAGTAATACGGAAATTATTTTCCAGTATATTAAGAATTAGGTACATCATTTTCCCAGCCTTGTAGGTAAGAGTCGGCCTTAGTCAACCTACTTCGATTATTCACGTGGAACACCCCGCAAGTCGCCTTGACCATCCCCGAGTCAGGCAAACCCATGGGTACCCCAAGAAAGGGTCCACATCAGTAATTCAGTGACAGACTAGTACTTCAGGTTCTCGTAGGCTCTCTTCGAATCACAGGCCTAGCGGAAGACCCAGTCTTTACGAATGGCTCATAAAGTGAGAATTTCTCGGAAACGATAGTATAATCTAGTGGATACGTACAAGGCGTAAGAAATTGGTAGTACTCGGCTAGCACAGTGTTTACTAAGACAAAGAGATCAGTAGACTCCCCGTGAAAATCCAAGGACGGATCGCCTGAGAGTAAGTCGGACTAAGCACAACCCTACAATTGTGCAATTAGGAGAACAAAGCAGTTAGATGTCCACAACTCCGCAGTTACGCATGAGTTACAGATGCTCGAGTAGAACATTTAGGGCACTGTTAGACTACTGCAACATTCGGGTCATTCAACCCAGCTATTCAGTTACTCAAGGTTATGTAGCCAGATTATTAGAGATCGTGATCATTATCAGGATCCTCTGATCAAATAAAGGCACTAGGTGCGCGACGGTCCGTTCGAGGTTATCCCGGCATTAAATAGTCTTGGCACGCGGCCAAAAGGCCAGATAAGCTCTAGCTATGCCGGTGGATTACCTGTTGGTTTCTCCGACATAATAAGCCAGTATGACCGCCAATTATATGCCAAAGTTCTCTAAATATGAATATTTGTGTCAATCAAGAAGAGAAAATGTAGTAACAAACGCCCTTGGCTATGAATATATAGGGAGTTTGGCATTAGCAGCAACCGAACAGCGGGAATTATCCAAAGAAATACACAAATTAGTCAATTTAGCCATTTGTGTAACAGAAATGAAGGACAACATAGCGGTAATTTAGAACGCGCCGTGTCATCATTAGTTGTGGAGGTAAAAGAACGGCAATATGAGGATCACGACCTAATCCAGCTTAAGGACAGAATTCTGCAAGGGAAAGCGCCAGATTTTAGATAATTGAGGAAGGGTGCACCTTATGTAAAGGCCGCCTCTGTGTTCCATATGTTCAGAGGCTCCGTGTATTCCGGATGTAGGAGAGCAATGAGCCGTCGTTAGTTTGTCTTGGGAAGGAGTTAGGATCTTCAGGAGGCCTTCCATGGGTTGAGACCACGATTCGTTGGAAGTTACCACGGGTCGTGGTGAGGCCCGTGGTAAGTGGGATCAGATTTTATAATGAGCAAACAACGGATGGTGCAACGGATCGTGGTTTCATTGGGCCGAAGTCGTCTTGTCCATCAGGATTGGTTAAGTTTCGAGAGAAGACATTTAATAGTCCATACAACGAGAGACAGGATGGGCGGTGGGTTGTTTCCATGACTCGTTGGTACCACCTGTGGGTTTTCCATCCGGCCAATTTTTAGAGGCGGGGTTCATTAATGGTATTTTGACTTTTTCTTGATATAAGGCTCTAAACTATGTCCTTTGTGTATTTTATGAGAGTGATAAGATGGTTTAAGTGCCTAATGCATTCCCATTCCCATGCAAGAGCTTTTAGAGAGGTTTTAGGGAGATTCAAGGTCTTCTTCTCCAAGTTTCCATCAATTCCTTTGTGTGTATTCAAGGAACATTTAAATCAATCCTTTTCCGAGGGTATGTAAGGTCCTCAATGGATGGATTCTTCCACATCATGCTCCTACTCTATGATTTTACTTAAAATTTATCAAAACACTCATGGGGTTTTGTATTTGATTTATATAAAATCTAATGATTTAATTATGGTTTTGTGATTTTGAAATATTATCATAATCTATAGATTTTGATCATCTTTTGAGATTTAAATTAATTATAATATTATTGATTTTATTTCTAAGCAATTAAGCTCAATTATGCATGCCCCATGATGAATCGATTTATGATCTATTACCCCATCGATGTTCTTTACAAGCCCATCATGAATTATGTTTTAAATTATAAATTCATTATGGTTATGATTTTTATGAAATTCAAGCTATATGCATGATCTCTGAGTACGTATGAATCTTATTAATCACGAATTGTGTTTTTGATCGATTCACAGGCCTCATGTCATGGCTAGTTCACTTATGTTCAAGAATGTTTATGATTATCATGATTTAGCCTATAAACTCATGAATGTATTATTATGAGCATTATATATGTTTCGAAGTAGTATCGATCACCGAGTAGGTTCGGGGCTCAAGTCATGCCCCAGATCTCATGAACTACGTGACACCGTAGGTATGTCAGGACACTTTATGTTACTCCATGGCCCAAATGGCCCTTTCCGTGGTGATATCATGCCCTTTTTAATGGTTCTACCATTGGCAAGGTACGAATACCCTCCAGAGACTAGGGTTACAAGTCAGGTTTTATGTGTGCTCATATGGGGTATGTCGGTTAAGAGAATCTCCCATTGGTCCTCATGATTTATGCATGTTATGATTATGTATATTAACTCATGTTATGTTAATTAAAGCTCTTCTGTTATGACTATGACTATGTTATGCTATGAGCGTTTTGAAAACCTTAAGCTGTATGATAGGTTATGATGATTTACACTACGAGCATGTTGTCCTACTCTTATGATTACTTATGAATTTTTACATGTTTTAAATGTCCCATTTACTTACCTTGCATACTTGGTACATTCTAAGTACTAGCCGCATACTTTCTATCTTTATGTCATTTCATGATACGGAGTCACAGGTTCTCGAGCTCATCCCCACCCAGGTAGCTAGTCTCATCCTTGCTCTCAACGTAACTGGTGCGTCCTCATGTTCTGAGGATACATGTTCACACTCTATGTCATTTATTTCAGTTTACGGATGTTCGATTAGTTGGGGAGTTGTCCCATCAATCCACTTTCATGTTTAGAGGCTTATCAGACTAAAAATTGTATTTCGCCGTATTGTATAAGTATCGTGCTATTCTTACCCTTATGTTATGTTATAATTATGTTCTTTATGTTAAGTCTTCCGCTCATGTGATTGAATTAGATGTATGCTCATGACATGGGTTGACTTGGGGTCTCTCTGAGGCTCACTGCGTCCAGTGTCTACTATCCCAGGGTGTATGTTTGGGTCATGACAAATTTGGTATCAGATCCATAGGTTTTAAAGTGTCCTAGGAGTCACAAAGAAAGCCGCGTTAAGTAGATTCTATTTCATGGGTGTGAAATGCTCCACACTTATGTCGAAGAGGCTACTAGGCAGAACAGGAGTCCCTCTCTTTCATGATCTATGTCGGGTGATGAACGTCCTTTACTTTTATAATTCATGCTGTCGCGTTTGAGAATCATGCCTCCTTATCGAGTGAATGTCAGGAGGAACGGAAATGGTAATGATCAGGAGGGTGCCCATGATGGTGAGCATCATCCAACCGGCCCGTTCATGAGGCATGCACGAGCCGGTCGCCCACGCGAGTTTAGAGGCGACTCAGATGTTAGCACAGGCTATGATAGCTCAAGTCCAGTATCAGACCGTGGCACATTATCCGCAAAATGGGAATGTGGTAGCTTCTAGGAGTGAGGCACTTTTTGAGTATGAGCCCTCCGGTGTTCCCACGAAGGGTCGAAGGTAGATGAGGACCCGCATGACTTTATTGAGGAAATTCTGAAGATTACCCAAGTTATGGTGGTGAATAATGGGGAATGTGTTGATTTGACCTCCTATCAGCTCAAGGGGTAGCACATATATGGTTCAAGCAATGGAGAGGTTCTAGGACAGCGGGTGCAGGCCCGATAGGTTAGGATGAGTTCCACACCGCATTCATGGATCGGTTCTTCCCTCGGGAGATGAGGGAGCTTAAAGCGGTCGAGTTTGTTAATTTGAAGCATGGCAACATTTCGATCCTGGAGAATGCCTTGGATTTCACTCGTCTATCATGCTCCCGAAGTTTGTATGGCGGATCGGCGGGCTTGGGTGAGCCGCGTTGTGCATGAGTGCTTGGTGCCCAGACAGGGTGTCGGATTGCTATGCTACACCGGGACATTGATTTTCATGTTATGTGCATGCCCAGTAGATGGAGTCGGTCTATAGGGAGGCAGAGAGGCCAAGGGCTGGGACAAACAGCTATGGGGTTTCTCGAGGCCGGATCGAGGGGGGTGGACCCGCGTCCAGCAATCCCAGCACAAGGTTATTTCCCCAGCTTCATCATAGGCTAGCACGTCGTCCAGGTTCAGAGGTGACTAGAGGAGCAGGGGACCATGTTCAAGGGATCATGGTAGCATGTAGGTGGAGCGCACCTTCCAAATTTGTGCAAAGTGCGGCAGAACCACCTCGGAAGGTGCACATTGTTTCCAAGTGTGGAAAACCCGAACACAAGATCAGAGATTGCCCTGCAGCCAGTTCTACCTCCCCAGCAGCACGACCCCCTCAGCAGGGTGCCTCCACTAGTTCAGCAGGCGGTCAGCGCCAAAACCGATTTTATGCCCTAGTAACCCGCCGGGAGCCGAGAGGCGTCGCCGAGATGTGGTCACGGTATGTGCAAGTCTTTCATGTTGGTGCTTATGCCTTTTTTATCAAGGAACTACTTTATCTTTTGTGACCCCTTATATTTCTAGTAGTTTTGGAGTTAGTCTTGAAATTTTGTCAGAACTGTTCTCCGTATCCACTCTGGTAGGTGAATCGGTGGTAGTTAGGCCAGTATATAGAGGTTGCCCCATCACAATGTTGTATAAGGTTACCTTCGTAGACTTAGTGGAGTTAGCTATGACTGATTTGATATCATCTTGGGTATGGATTGGTTGTTTACATGTTATGCTTCAGTTGGTGTAGGACCCGTGTGGTGGAATTTCGATTTTCGAGTGAGTCAATTTTAGAATGGAAGGGTAACTTCGGGTTGTACCCGGCCCGGTCGGTTTATTTCATATTTGAAGGCCGGGGAAGATGATCCTAAGGGTTGAATGTACCATCTAGTTAGGGTTAAGGATATAGGTCGAGACCCCAACTATTCAGTCAGTTCCGATGGTGTGTGAATATTCGGAGGTGTTTCCCGATGATTTTCCTGGTGTACCTCCGGAGAGCGAAATTGATTTCGGCATTGATCTATTACCCGATATGCAGCTATCTCCATTCCTCCTTAAAGGATGGCTCCAGCCAAGCTAAAGAGTTGAAGGAACGGTTGAAGGACTTGTTGGTTAAGGGTTTCATTAGACCGAGCAAGTCCATAGGGTGCACGGTTCTCTTTGTTCGAAAGAAGACGGATCTGTGGATGTGCATTTGTACTCGACGAAGCAATAAGGTCACCGTCCAAACAGTACCCCTTACGGATTGACAATTTATTTGACCAGCTCGAAATTGTGAATGTTTCTGAAGATAAATCTCAGATCCGGATATCAGCAACTCGAGTTCGAGTGTGATATTCCAAAACGAAACACTTGAGCTTGGTATGGCCACTATGCATTGTAGTTATATTTTTGGACTAACGAATTCTCGTACAGCTTTTATGGATCGTGAACGGGGTATTCAAAAGAAATATCTGGATATGTTCGTGATTGTGTTCATCGATGATATTCTTAACCTGCTCTCGGAGCGGGGAGGAGCATGTCACTCACTTGCGTATAGTGCTTTGCAGACCCTCGGGATTGTGATTTGTATGCAAGTTTAACAAGTGTGAATTTTGGCTAGACTCGGTGGCATTTCTAGGTCATGGTATCAACGACGGCATAAGGGTAGATTCCCGGGAAGATTGAGGCGGTGAAGAATTGGCCCAGACAGGTAAATCCTTCGGAAATTCCAGGTTTCTTAGGCTTAGGCTACTACCGAGAATTCGTTGATGGTTTTCATCAATTGTAGCCCCCTTGACTAGGTTGACTTAGAAAAGGTGGAGTTCCAATGGTCGGATGTGAGAAAAAGCTTCCAATAGTTGAAGACCCGACTCACATTAGCACTAGTGTTGACTTTGCGAGGGTACTGATGTCCTTGTTGGCATATTGTGATGCCTCGAGAATTGGAATGGGGTGTGTGTTGATGCATCATGGGAAAGTGATAGCATATGCCTCACGACAGTTGAAGGTTCACGAAAAGAACTAGCCGACCCATGATCTTGAGTTGGCGGCGTAGTGTTTGCGTGAAGATATGGAGGCATTACTTGTATGGAGA
The DNA here is from genome assembly GCA_018107945.1 of Datura stramonium. Taxonomy (NCBI): domain Eukaryota; kingdom Viridiplantae; phylum Streptophyta; class Magnoliopsida; order Solanales; family Solanaceae; genus Datura; species Datura stramonium. The sequence goes on along the minus strand of JACEIK010000229.1, from coordinate 435,556 downwards.
CCACGTGGGCGTCTTCATGGATCAAAGAGCTTTCAATATGTTTTCTGGCTCCTCAATCTTCGACATAGGAGGTGGTTGGAATTACTGAGACTACATATGAGTGTCCTTTACCACCTGGGCAAGGCTTGTGTGGTTGCGAGATCAGCTTAGTAGGCTCTCTATGGACGTGTCCCCGTGGATGAGGGAAAGGAGTTGGTGAAAGAGGTCCACCGACTTGCAAGGTTGGGGGTTAGATTGATCGACTCGACCGATGGCGTTGTTGTGCAGAATGGGTCAGAATCGTCATGGCGGTTGATGTCAAATCTAAGCAGGATGAGGATCCGATCTTGAGGAATATGAAGGAAGTGGTGCAGAGTCAAAAGTTGGAGGTTTTCTCTCAAGGGGAGATGGTGTTCTACGATACTAGGGTCGACTATGCGTCCCGGACGTTAATAATTTGAGAGTTCGAATTTTGCATGAGGCACATGGTACGGGTATTCCATTCATCAGGGATCACGAAGATTGTATTGGGACTTGAGAGAAATCTATTGGTGGGATGATATGAAGAAGGATATCACAGAGTTCGTAGCCAAGTGTCCGAACTGTCAGCAAGTGAAAGTCGAACATCAAAGGCCGGATGAGTACTTCGGGATATCAGCATCCCCACTTGGAAGTGGGAAGACATTAACATGGATTTTTCTTTACAAGTATACCCCGTACTCGCCAGCAATACAACTCCATTTGGGTGGTGGTCGACAGGTTAACCAAGGTTGCACACTTCTTACCGGTCAAAACCACGGATTCAGCGGACCATTATGCCAAATTGTACATCCGGGAGTTGGTTGACTTCATGGGTACTGCCAATATTATTTCGAATCGGGTTACTCAGTTCACCTCTCAGATGCGGCGTTCTTTCAAAAGGGACTTATGACTCAAGTTAAGCTCCGTACAGCCTTCCATCCGCAAATAGAAGACCAGGCAGAACGAACCATTCAGACCCTCGAGGATATATTGAAGGCATGTGTTATGGATTTCAAAGGTAGTTGGGATGATCATTTTCCTTGATCGAATTTGCCTATAATAACGGTTATCCTCCAATATTCAGATGGCACTGTTCGGGCTTTTTACAGAAGAAGGTGTAGATTGCCCATCGGATGGTTTGGTTGGTGAGGCAGCCATGAACCTGGTGTTCAGTTCATGAGGCCATGGTAAAGTCAGTTGATAAGGGACCGGTTAAAAACCTCTGGCCGTCATAATCGTATGTTGATGTGAGGAGAAGAGATTCAGGGTTGATGTGGATGACTGGGTATTTCTAAGGTATCTCCCGTGAAGGGAGTCATGCGGTTCGGAAAGAAAGGAAACTCAGTTCCCGCTATGTTAGTCCCTACCGGGATTTGTGAGAAGAGTTGGTAGGTGGCGTATGAGTTGGACTTGCCATCGGAGTTATCTTGATTCATCCCATCTTTCATGTGTCACTTTTGAAAAAGTGTTTGGGTGATCCAGCCTTGGTAGTCCCGGTATACAGCGTTGGGGTAAAGATAGCCTCAGTTATGATTAAATTCCAGTTGCAATCTTGGTCGTCAGGGTTCAGAAAGTTGAGAAACAAGAAGTAGCTTGATTAAGGTTTTATGGAGGAATCGGCATGTTGAGGGAGCTACATGGGAAGCCAAAGCGGTTATAATTGGCTAGATACCCAAGTGTCTCAATACTTTCCTCACCTCATTTTGTCCATATTCTCCTAAATCACACCACCACATTTTCATTCCTACAGGCATGCACCAGAAACCATACCAAATCTTGGGTAAGAGGTTAGGAGACTATTGTACCTGCAACACGAGGAAAGTTAGGCTAACCTACCCAGGAGAAAAATGACATTACTTAAACATTGTTTCCCTCAAAATGCACATAATTTATGGATCGCCTTTTCGAGTTTAAAAATCATAAGACCCAGGGAACAAGTTTTCTATTTAATCTTGACGTGCCATGGACGTCTCGATTTTCTAAGTTTAATATGATGTGTATACCTTGCTAGGCGTACGATCCAGGTCTAGGAATAGAGTGCGTGTGACACGGTTCTCGGACAACTTCGAGAGTGAGGAAGCTTATGATCGTCGATGCACCGCTGATTGACCAAATCACAAGACAATCCTCGATGTGTTTTAATGGCGAACGGCCGTGAAACCACGCAGCCGTTGTTGTGTGTGATAGTGAAAAATTCCCAAGTAGGGGAAAAAATATGGCGGTATGCCAGTTAATAAAAACACAACAGTTTATGAATAATTATCGCGTATTACAATTGAAAAATAATAAACGATAACGGAGAAACAAGAAAGAAAACAATTAGTAACTTCATGGCAAAAAAAGTATTGGCAAGAAATAAGTGAAAGTAAAACATTTCAAATCGGACAGAGTTAGCAAAATTTTTTTTTAAAAAAATTAATACTCAAAATAAAAATCACTTAACCAACACGTTGTAGTTAAAGCCTAAAAATCTCCAGCGGGGTCGCCCTGCTGTCGCGCTATTTTCTCGCGGAAAGCAGGACACAGCATGTGACAACTCTTTGTGGATTATTAAATGTGAAAGTCGCCACCTCACGAATTAAGGTGCGTTAAGACACCGTTCTAAGCTAAAGGGATTGAAACGACAAATAGACCAAAGAATATAATTAACACAGAAGGTCTCAGCTAAGTCTCTATATTGAAACTAATGAATATGATTTCTAAATGATTGCGAATAAGACCTACACCTGCAGCATATAGTGATTTCTAAGCACGGTGGAATAGTTGATTTTTAAAATGACGAGACGTTAGAAAACAGAGCCTGTCTACATAAACAAACCTGACTTAATTAATTTTTCAAAATCAGTCCCAACAGATTAAACTTTTCAGAACATACGTTGGATATATATATGCAGTTTATTCACATAAATTATGATTCAAATTATTCCTATAAAACGGGGTTTCTAAGACTCGAATAAAATGTTTCAGATTTAAAAAAAAATTACAAATCCTATAGACATGAATCCTAGCGTCGCATGCATTATGAAATCCTATAGGCATGATGTCTAACAATTCACCTTTATATGTCTTATAATTAGTGGTGATTTTATGGAGCAGAAATAAATTGTATCTCTTGTGAACCAAATACTAATAGGCAAGTTCTTAACCGATTCAGCATGTAGCGATATAATAAGATATAATCAAACATAAACACTGAATAGCCCTACAGACATGATTTCTAATCGCAATAATAGAGTGGCGGTATTCCTTTAAGGCAAAATTTCTAGCAATGCATTTGTTATAATATCCTATAGGCATGCTTTCTAGGTGACTTTCGCAGTTAAGAAAACAATAAAGAGCATAATCCCCCGCCCCCATAAACCCCATTCCACTATTATCAGCGTTCATTTACAATATTACAAATCAGCGGGCAAGAATAAATAACAAATAACAATAAAGTAAATTAATTCTTTAATAATAAAGCTCCCGGTTTAAACACACTTGGCTGACTCTTCGTCCCACATTGGACTGAACCTATTAAAAATATATGACACAAAGTATACCCATCCCAAAAACATTCATGTTAAATCATGACTTATGCACATAATCAAAGAACATGCATAGCATTCATATAAAATGCAAAAAACAGCGGTTTTCTCACCTTCCATTATTAAAATAATGCAAAGTGAGCGGCAAGTGAACGACGAATGTACGATCGCAGTTTCAATTAAACTGGGAGCAATTAATAGTTGTGAGTTAAAATCCGATCCTGAATACTTCAAGATGCAGGGCATCTCGCAGATTCCGAGGCGATTGCTTGTATTGAGGCGGAAGAGGAATTTAGGAAAGGGAAATATTAATTTTCAAAAAGCAAAAGTACATTTTATTGTTTTTGATAATCTGCTTGAATGATCATGAAAAGAAAAAAAGAGGGCTTTATAGCAAAGAAAATCTGACAATCCACTAGAGTAAATGGAAGGAAAAATAATTAAAGAATCAATCAACGAGACGTTTTCCTTAATTAAGTAAATCACGGCATAATAAAAATGGATTTATTCACCATAATACGGAACATTCCAAAATTGGTTAAGGAAGGGGAGTAATTAGTCACATAACCTTCTTTAAATAAAATTAATTGACAATTAAAGGAATAACCAACTATAAAATTGAAGAGCGAGAAATTAAGAATTAAGGGATCATTAATATTAATCTACCACTTAAATGGTGCATAATGAAATTCAAATACTAAAGAGAATCTTTAAAAACATGGTGATAGAATATTTTCTAATAAACAAAGAAGGAAATAAACCAAACAAAGAAAGATTTTGTCGAGAAATTAAATGAATATTAAATTATTCCTGTCAAACCAATAAATATTTGTATTACCATATACCTTTATAAATAAATGAATAAATAAATATTTCCTTACTAATTTATGCCAAAGAAACCAGTGTCATTATAGACGGATATATGGAATGAGAAAAATTATTTTAAAAGACAACCAATGAATAAGTTAAAATTAAATGTTGAATTCCAATAAAGAAATAATTCAAATCAAATAAGGTATAAAACATCATAATTTACCAAATAATAAATAGTAAAACATATATCACATTAAGGAAAGGGAGGAATTAACAAAATCATCTGAGAATCAAATCAACCTATATAAGAAATAATTCAAGTTTACCATATTCAAACAAGATACTTAAATTGACTAAAGGGAAAGAATTGGTTGATGACAGTTCCCCCTTGAATTAACAACTGCCATTCAAATAAATAAAACAAATAAATAAATAAATAACAGATTAATTTAGCACAACAGTATAAAAATAATCATAGTGATTAGAATAGAAAACAAATCAAGAATGATGCGATTCAAATTAGGGAAGAATCAAATCAAATAAGGCATTTATCATTATATTTTTTATTCTGCCAAAGGATCCTAGGTTACCATACTCCAAATAAAAAGAAAATTAGGAGGCAATCGGATAAATTATCAAACTAAATTAATAGGGGTTCACCTAAATAAAAGTACGAGTAGTAGGAGACAGGATCACACTCTAATAAATCTTAGTTTTGCCCATTTTGACAAAAGAAATCAAGTAAGGCACGGCTAAATCTAGCAAACAAATGAAAAATCCATGAGCCTACCACTGGTAGTTAAAAATGTAAAAGGAACATCAGAAGACTAACCATACAAACGAGAGGGTGAAACGTTCTAATAATTGTTATATATGCATGTTCGTACAAAACACAACGAACTATAAATGATTTTCGAAGAATATATCGTTATATACCTAAAACAAACAGAACCAAAAGAAATTTCCCTTTTATAGAGTATTAAGCACACTAGGAACTAAAATATGGCATAAACGATTTAGAGGCTTCTACAAATAATAAACTAAACATTTTGGACAAGCAATGATTAACTTGGGACTTAACTTAGCAAAGGAAGAACAAAAATGAAAGAAGAAGTAAGTTCTTTCAAAAATACATCAATAAAATCGCGTCACGGACAGATCATCAGATCTGCAACAAACAACCATAAACTACATCACTGGCTTTTATTACAGTTAGTATTAATTGGTTTTGGTGGGTTTGAGTTCATCAATGATTTTTTTATTGGAACGGTAAGGGAGAGAGGAGAGAGGCGGCGGGGTTGCCGAGTTTTTGGGGTTCATCCGGTTGGAGGTAGTGGTGCTGTGTGGTCTGGTGGCTGTTTTCCGGTAGCGGAGAGAAAGGAGAGGGGAAGGGCGGGTGGAGGGGAGTTCCGGCTGTTTTGTGGTGAGTTTGGTGAAAGGAAGAAGAGAGAGGAGGGAAGTGTTTAGTTTATCCAGGTGGGAGGAGGTGACCATTAGTTTTGGAAGTTTTGTCCGGCGAGCGTTAATGGTGGTAAGGGAGGCGGCGGTTGTTATGGAAAGAGGAGGATGAAGAGGAAGAAAAGAAATGAGGAGGCGGCCAGGTTTTGGTAAGGGTAGAAAATGAGAGTTAAGTGTAGGATTTTGGAGGAGTTTGATTTAAAAGGAAAACCAGTTACTCAGTTGATTTTGACCAGTTTCAGATTAAAATGAATGAGCAGTGGGAATTTAATCAGGATGGATGAGTTGGGTCGTGGGTTATGGGCGGAGCCAAGCGGTAGAGACCATGGGTAGGAATTAATTTAGGCTAGATTTAAATCTAAATAATAGCCAAGTGTTCAAAAGTGACTAAATTGACATAAATTGAATAGAATTGTAGATTTAAATACAAATTGGATGAAATTCTAGTTTAGCTGCTATTAAATTAATAAATATACTACACTTGCCTTAGATAAATTTAGTAGTAGATAATAAGTAAGTTTAAATTATAGGAAAATAATATAAATATTGTTATTAATAAAATAAAATCCTAAATTTTAGTAGACTTATGTAAATTATATAATTAAATTATTATATTTATAAATAATTTTATGACTACAAATAAAATTAAGTTATCCAAAATATTATAAATTATATTAACATAATATTTATAAGAAATTCGAAATGCAATATTGTACCAAGCCAATTTGTAAAAAATTTAGTAAAATTATGTAAATAGTTTATAAAGATAAAAATATACACATATATATAATTAAAAAAATCAAAAAAGATAAAAAAATTAAAAAAATTAAAAATATTGTAAAAATTAAAATTGATAAAAAATTATATGCATATATATGTAATTTGAAATATTTTAATATTAGGATAATTAATTATTTGCAATATAAAATGCAGAGTCGAATATTCACGTAAAGAGGTAAACAAAATATGTGTAGCGGCATATACGGGCGCGGGGAGGTCAAGTGGGTGTCAACACTTAGGCTCGATCCTTCGGTTCGGGTCCCTAGTAGGGCACAGGTGCCAGTCATGCCTCCCAAGGTGGGAATTAGCTTGGTATTAAGAGCAGTTCGTGTCCTAGGAGTCTGCAAGCCGTGTCCAGTAGAGTCTTGTTTATAAATGTGTTGTGCACCACATTCTATAGAAGGAGGCTGAGGAATGATTGTATGGTTACCCCTCCTTCTTCTCCAGATTGTGCTATAAAGCAAAGTTATATAGGGTTAAGTCCCTAAGTTTTCCTTGTTATGTCTGTCTAGGGTAATGTTTAATATAAGACTGAGACACTAGCCGAGATTTGCAAGATAACTATAGCGGCGAAGGAGGTATCATTAAGACGCCACGGTTGGGAGATAGTCGGCCTAAGGATGGGGAGCGGATCATGCTGATCTCCCCAATACTCTCCGAAGTACCAGGAACCTCACACCGTGATACATCTACCAGCACCGTTTCCAGTTCCTTTTATAACCTCAAGGTAGAATTCCAGGAGTATAGTGTATATACGGAGTCGACTTATCTATTAGATATACAAATCGGTCAAGACGATAGTTAATATTAAATTACTTGATGGATGCAAAAAAGAGAGGGAAATGCAGGATTTCCACCTCCATCCTTTCAAATGTTGTACAGTTCCATATTTCCGTTTCATTGCGGTAAGAAAAGGCTATTCTTACCTCCTAGTTTTGTTTCCAGTATAGCGAAGGGCGTAATAATTGAGCGATGTTGCACAGGTAAATAGTAAGTGAAGGTTGAATTTGTTGACTCCAGAAAGTGTTAGAAAATGTAGAGAGCCTCAATGTTTATGTAAGTTGTCAGAACTTCACGGTAATAATCCAGAAGAAGCGGGTAAGACTACCGGTTACTCGAAGTGTGTATAAGAAATCCATCGGTGATAAACTCCCAGTAATAGTCAAGTTCAAGTGAAAAATTTGAATCCACCGTAGCATGCTAATGACGGGATATGCACAATAGATATTGGTTATGATCTTAGTTTGTGATATGCGAAAAATAGGAAGTCCTTATGAATAAAATGGGTCCGACTGCAAGCCAAAAGAAGTATAGGCCGAAACCTGGCCTGTAACCTTATTGACAATGAAAGGCGGAGTACCATGAACCCCCGAGCTTCCAGTCTAAGGAAGGTAAGGGAAAAGCACAAATGCAGACTTTGGGAAATTAGAATCACCTCCGGGTTGACAGAACACTTCGTATATTTGAGGACTAAGCCTCGGGCAACAATTAAAAGACAGTATAAGGTTGTAGCCTAGAATGTTAACGGTACGCCTGCCAAGCGGAGATAAGAGAGTGCCATTACGGAGACTCTAATCTAGTGCAACTTGAAAACAAGGCCAGCGGACGGTTACGGGCCTTCAATATAACAACAAGCAAGGTCACAAGGTCCAGATGTTGACCTCACGTTCCAAGGTGGCGGAACTTCAAATAGCAGACCATAGATAAGGTGCATGTGCCCGTTACTCCCAAAATTTAACAAGATGCAATGAGATGGTATGAAGAGACAGAATATCATTAAATCATAGAAGACGAGCCCGGTGACGAGGCCATAAAAAGGTGAAATAGCAGGAACCGAGTTATCCAATATAAGAGATGGCCATGTCTGCAAGGGAGTGGAGAGTAATTAATATGAATACAGTCACAGGGTTATCTCACACCAGGTGTAGCCTGACCTTATTTAGTCAGTATAATAAGACCAATGAGGTCAATTTGTGTCTCGCCAGATAAAATTATGTTGCCACTCAGACTTATGCCGAGTTAAATACCCCAGAAGTAGATGGAGTGCATGGGCCCGGTGTTTGATAAACTCCGGTGAGGGCGCAGTAATCTCGACTAAATTTTGGAAAAGGATGTTAGAACAGACAGTGACATATGTTAGCAAGCATGGTTCCTCATACCCCAATTGGTGGCTAAGTAGAATATACAACTCGGACTCTGAGGCCCACTATAAATGGAAGTGGGAGCCTTCACGGATGATAACTTCAAGCGAGATAGAGCAAACCTGGACATGTTAAAATGGGCAGAAGGAAAAAGGTAAACATCGGGAACGTTTCTTATTGCTCGAGCCGCCCGAAATCTTATGCTAATGTGCGGAGAAACCTAGAATTTAATATGGGTAGTGGTATTCTGAAGGTTTCACCAATGAAGAGTGTGACGAATTTGGTAAGAAAGGAAAGCTCAGCTCAAGGTTTATTGGACCTTATCAGATTCGGCGAAGGATAGGCCAGGTGGCTTATGCGTTGGATTTACGTCGAGTGGGAATCCGTTCACCGGTTTTCATGTATCAATATTGAGAATGTTCATAGGAGATCCCTCCCATATTGTCCCAGTCAAATACGTCCAAATCCTTTGAGGAGTTAGCTTATGAAGGGCTCAGTATCCATACTAGATCGGCAGGTCCGCAGACCCCAAGAACTAAAGAATCTTTGCTTCCATTAAGTGTTATGGAGAAATAAGAATCGAGGAGATGACCTGGGAGGCGGAAGATGATATGAAAACCAGATATGTGTTATTTCCAGACTTAGTGGTTGTGCAGCTAGAGGTATATTTTTGTTGTTTCATAAGTTGCATTATATACATGTATGTGAGATAATTGACTTCGGTCTATTGTGAAGTACTGTATTAGACTTTTCCTGCGTTTCAGGTTTTAGTTTGGATAGTCCATATTACGGGGAGACTGTGCTGAAATTTTTCGAGAATAAGTAATTGCAAGGTTAAGCTTCTTGCAAGTAGAGGTCATACATTCGAGGAATGTTCTTAAGGGGGAGGATGTTACACCGTAAGTTTTTAACGTTTAGTCGGCCTATTCGTATGTTGATTAGAGTTTAAGTGTCATAAGTACGAGGAAGGGCCCGGGGAAAGGCCTAACGAGTGGCCGGAAGGTTCGGCGCCCGGCGAATCATCGTCCCGCCGAACCTAGGTTGATGGAATTATTTCACACTAGTGTCAATACGATCACGTGCCTAAAGTAAGTATTTCTCCCTTCTAGATTCTCGAAATTATGAGTTTTGATCGTCTTTCGATAAGATTAAATATAGTCAGTATATATATATATATATAAGTTATTGTTTTCTTTGAATTCAGTAGCAGAGATTGGGCCTATTCTTCTATTAATATAATTACAGTTGAGAAGAGGCTGATTGAATACGACATGATACTCATCGGTTAGTCATAAAACGGTGAACGGCGGTATGTAGGCTTAACTCTCGGCAAGTATCCTAGTCTTACAGCTATTTACGACTTGTGTTCTCGAATAAAAATAATGATCTCAGATGCCACAAACAGTTGCTACCATTAGATTGGAATTCGATATGTTGTAATTAGTTGTTATTGATATACATATATAAATATCGGCTATATTTGCAAGTAGTGCTAATAAGGATTACAGTTACACAAATTCTGGTTAGCTGCTAGTAAACATATAAAGATCGTATTGCAGGACCCCTCGCTAAAAAGGGAGCAGGATTACAGTTACATAAATTCAGATTGTTGCTAAAAGACATATTCGGTACATATTGTACGCGCCTTCGAGCGTTGCATTACTGCCTGAAGGTAAGATAGGCGAGGGCGAGGTCCGTCGTAGTTCAGACTTCGATTAGCCGTACATATCCGTCAGCTCCCCTCTTCCGGGGCTTGTGTGATAGAGGTTTATTCCTTTTGTTTGTACATATGGGTAGGTCGGGGCCACTGTCCCAACCACATCTTATACTTTAGAGGCTTGCAGATTGTGTTACTTCCCTATGGTTAGATGATATCGGTCATGTGGGCCCATATGTGTTTTTAGACTACATGTGTTGGCATTATAGGGCCCTATTTAGTTGTTGATTGGCGGCCTTGTCGGCCCGCACTTAGAACTCCCTATGATTTTTGTCTGGTTAGCTGTTTATTTTCACAGGGGCTATAGGCCTTGTGGTCAGGGTTATTTTTACAGCGCTATATAGCCTATTATTTTCTTGATTCCAGGGTTGGGGTCGGCCACCGCACCGAGTGCTTAGGCTCAATCAGCTCGGCGGTTCGGGTCCTAGTAGGGCACCGGGTGTCGATCATGCCTCCCAAGGTGGGGTGTGACAGGCAACACCTTTCCTGCCCCTTTGAACAATCAAAGTCTAAAAATAAGAGATTAAGACAATTTAATAGTCTACTTCCGAAATCAAGGACTTTGAGAATTTAAACCCACCCCATTCTACCCATTATCACAGTCCACTTTATTTTCCATGCCTTTAATTCTTTAACATTACCCCCTCAAATCCTTTTTAAGGCAGTTTTAAGGGTAAAAGGCCTCAATTTCACCTAATTCTAGGTCTCAACTTTCACATGAACCGCATTCTACAATGCCTCATCTTAGGGAGTGATCATTACTCCCTTCAAAACTTGGATCAACACCCATTAGTTTCCTATAATTCATCCCTAACCATATCAATCCAGGGTTCTTTTGCTTGCAATTCCACCATTAGGAGTCCCCCTTGGTTCATAGCTGTTAAGGAATCGGACCTAGAAGAAATAAGTCGAGTTTCTTACCTTGAGAAATTGTTCAGCTCTTGGGGAAAATTTTCTCTAGTTCTTGGGAGTTCGTGCTTTAGAAATAATGAGGCATAACCCCTAAAATCTCACTTAAAACCCACTTACTAATTCCTGTCGTCTGCTGTTGCGGTCACTTTTTCGCTGCCAGACACGCTATAACTTGTCAGTGGCCACCCTGGAGGGTCCGACAATTATTCTCTTGGTATGTTATAGAGAGTGGCCGTGATAACGGTCTCGTGCCTAAAATTCCCCCGCTGCAGCAGTTCTCCATAACCGGTAGCTCCTAAACATGTTCTCAAACCACTCTCCAACTCAAAATTTTTACTAATACTCAGCAACACCTTCCTGCACCCACAACTTAAGCCAGTTAGGAACTGCTCCAAACTTATTTTCCTCGTAGTGACATACGGGTGCATTATAATAATATTAGTAACTTCTTCTTTGGCTTTTTTCATTAATATACTTGGTAATACAACAATATCTTTCGTTTTCCTTTCAAGCTTTCATGCCTGTATTACAGATGTTGTTAGCAGGATGTAATATTCTTTTTATAGTGAAGTACATCTAGACTCAATTTTTTAATAAATCTAATCTGGGATATATGCAATTAAAATGATCACAGGAGCAAAAAAAATGGTTAAACCTAAAGGTTGTGTAATTCAGAATGTAAATGAAAGTAGTAAACAATGAATATAAGTCTCTTTTTATTTTTCTACTTCTAATATCTCGACCAAAAGTTCTTTTCTTGCTATTCACACACCACACATGGTTATTGGAATATACTAAATAAATATTTTGAGAATAAATTGCACTTAAAAGAATGAATGTATTAATGTAACAGATAATAAATATTACAAAGGAAATACATTTGTTATGACTATTTAGATGGAATTAATATTTTATATGACTAAATTGCACAGTGAATAGATACTTCACCAAATGAATCTGTTACATGATTTGGTTAATTCAAATTTGTTGGGTTATTGATTGGTCAGTTATTGTTTACTGTTTCATGGAATCCATTATTCTCTACTTCTATTGTATTATAGATTTCTTGTAACAACAACGTTACCATGCTTGTAGTTATAATCAAGATTTTTTAAAGAAACACCAGCGAGCTTAAAAATATATTCACATATTTAAATGGCAATATGTGGAAGCATATTGTTGATAATCTACCAAGAAGAACTACTAATATGATAATGATTATTTATTTGCTGTGAAAGTAGAATAAGCTATTCGAACCAAATATGAATATTTAAAAAATATTATACCAGATTCAATTTCTGTTGATTTTGATAATGGGGTTGATTAGCACGCTACTAACAGGAATAGTTGATATCCCGAAATTCCCTAGTTCACCAAAAGATGTTATAGTATTTCCAGATTATGTTTGACACCCAGGTATGTTCCCATTACTCTATAGATCTTGAATAAGGATTAATTTACATTGAAATTTTGAATAATGATATCATACCTTTCACTCGTAACAACTATTTCTTTTCTCTTGCTCTGTCTCTTTTACAGAAACCAATAGATAGACCAAATTTGTAGAAAGTAGTAAATTAATATTAGTGCTAGGTATTTAGTAGTTATGTGTGAAAATATATTGGTATTTATTGAAAAGAGCTTACCATATATAGTTCTGTCAGTCAATTTTTCAGCATGCTCCAAGAATACAAAATCATTTGAGAATTTATCGGTGGAAACATCATGGTCAGACTTCTTCATAATAGTGTTCTCCGTAAAAGTCATTTCAACTTTTTTGTGAACCGAGGAGTAGTTGCAATTTACACGATCTAAGCGGCCATTAATAATCTAGTAACTTTGGTTTGGTTTAAACAAGTCCTTCCATGTTTCTATATGCTTATTATATAGAGTTGCTTGAATCTTTGTCCCCTAGTGAATATATGCTTTGAATTAAGTAGATGTCCTTAATTAAATTAACATGAATGATAGAATTATATAACACAAAATGTAAATGATTACCTCTTCGTCAATTAATATTATAGCTCGGTAAACACCTTCATACCTTGAATTTTTGTATGATATTATTGAACCCGTCGAATGGCTAATACTTTCATCACCCAATCTAGTAGATGCTGGTATATTGCTAATAGGGACATACTGTTTTGATAATTCAGCTTCGATCGTCATTCGAGCTAAAACTGCTTGATTAGAGAGGCAAAAAAAAATAATAACTAGAAATTTATATTGTTTACCCATGTTTATGTGTACATGGCATAGGAGACAGACATTAGTATAACATTTATACAAACATAAACTTATAACATTTAAGAAAACAAATGCAACTTATTGCTAGCAGTATCTTCGTAAATTTAGTGAGAAAAATAAAATAGCTATAAGAAGTTTTGAGTTTAGTCAATACCAATTTTGAGGAACGATGATAATACCCTGTTGGAAAAGGGTGAAGGAAATTAGCATTTGCAAATATAATTACAGTATAAACTATAAACTAATAGGTAGAAGTAATATTCATTTAAAATGCATATGAATATCGAATACCGGATAAGAAACCAAATAAAAGTATTTCTGCTTTTTAGTGATTATAAATATGTAAATATACTAATTAAAATAAAAAGACATATTGTCAATGAACAATGTTAAGTTCTTTAATTTATTATTGTATTTCAAACAGCAATATTAATATTAATAGAAAAACTAAACATGTCTTATATTGTTACTATTATGCTATTCTACGTTATAGAACTTAACTTTAGGTTCGAACAAATTTTTCATATTTTTAAATGTTTGATTATTCAACTTCATAGGTTCAAACAATATATAATCAAAATATCCTATGATCCATACACATAAGGGACAAAGTGAGATGATTAGAGGACAATATAGAGAAAGATTTAGAGTCCAACTAAATAACACATATGACATAAATATATCAGTGGAAAGCAGAGCCAAGGAGGAACATGAAAAGTATGTACATATATGAACTTTATCAGCTATACAGATAGAAAACTTATAAAATTTACTTCAACTATTGAGTGAGTGTTGTCGTCGGGCTTTAGCGGTGATTTAAGACAGTAAGAATATTGCCAATGGAAGAAATCTTGATACAATGTAAAGTCCATCATCTTGTTGAAGTAGAGGAATAATTAAAAAAGTTTGAGGTTTAATTCACTAAAAGCAATATTGCATACCTGTTTGTAGGAAGATGAAAGTCTGAGTTTGTTGAAAAGGGCATCGTGAAATACGATTTTAAAGAGTTGAAATGATGCAATGGTGGAGGAATTAATCATTGAGGCGTTTGTCCAGGACGTTGTTACTGGCTTTTCAGGAAATACGTAGCGCGTATATGTAGGGTATAAACATAGATTAATTGTATTTAAATAGGACCGTAGGTATTTTGGTAATTTTGAAAAATTAAATGAAATGGGGGTAAATTAGTAATTTAACTTTTAAGTTAGGGAATGCAAGCTTTTAAGGTAGTTTAGATATAGATTAGGTAAATTTATTGTACTTTATCTCACCCCCATAAATTTTGAAATAGTTAAATAAGTTCAATATTGTACACTATGACCATGTCAAGCACGAACAAATATAAAAAGTTTTCGATCAACAAAAAATTCAAAAGATATACCTTAAAATTCTAAGTTTTGGTATGATAATTGGAGCTATAAGGAGCTTTGAGATACACGAAACAGTTCAATAAATGAAGAGGAGGTGGAGTTTAAAGGGTTCATTTCGAATGGTAGTTGGGATAGATAAATGTTGAGTGGAAGAATTTCATAGGAAATGACTAATCACATTATAGAAAATGTGAGTCCTTCCATTTGTGAGGAGGTGGATAAGGCTTGGTGGATGGAAAGTTCTACAGGGTAGTTCACAGTGGCTCGGCCTATGAGATCCGAGGAGGAGAAGGGAAGAGGGGAATGGTGGGAATATATACGGAATAGAACTACCTTCAAGTTAGGCTTTTTCATGTAGAGAGTATGGAGAAAAATTACCTACGAGGATGACAATATCTGGAGAGGATGATGTCCGCCCGACATTACACTCTGGACGTAACACGTACCCAGAGTGCAGTGACCTCAAGTCAGCCCCTGGGTCTATCATACACTAGTATTTTGAGTAAAACAATATATGCTCAGCGGAAGCTTTGAAAAAACAGCATAAGAGCATTTTAAAAAATAAACTAGAAAGAAAACATTTAAAATTTAAAACATTTGAAGTTTGAAATTAATTTTGTGTCTGAAAGCCTTCTAAGCGATGAGTTGCTGCTGGGACAAGCGCGCAGCCCAACTCTAAGTCTAACTAAAAATAATAACTCAACCGAAAGAAAGTAAAGCAAGGCCCTTGAATGATGAAGACTCACACTTGGTTTTGCCCCGGTGGAGGATCTAAGCTCGCAACGGCTATGATCTTTTGAGCACAGGAACTGCGGTTGTATCATGAAATATTCTGATGTAAAAGTATGCGTTAGTACTTTGAATGTACTGAGTGAGTGGGAGAAAACATATCTGAATATAAAGTACGGAAGCTAGGAAATGACATGACCAACGAGTAGTGAACTGAACTGCGTGTAAGCTGAAATGGTCAAGGTGACCCTATCTAATGTCAAAGACATGCCTAAGTCTAAAATACTGAGTCTAGGACCACACTGAACTGATCTGAACTGTCAAAAACTGAGACTGAACTAGAGCCCGACTAATGGGAGAGTCTCTAATGACATATAACCCGTGAGCTAGATGTGGAGTCCGATGTATACACCCCACTGATAGGACCCAATATACCTTACCAGGGTATAAAGACATGAAGTGGTGATCCAGCAAAAGTTTGGGGCCAATTAGGCAAAGTAATACTGTAACCTAGCTGGCAACGTAGTTACAGCTTGGTTCTGGCGGAACCCCGGCCCTCTCGGTGCTAAGTCCTACTCCCCTTTGAAGGCCTAAAATGAACTACTAGGATGATATCTCAGAAACTGGGGTCAAGACTAGTCAGGGGTATATATCTTATCAGACCAAATTCTAAAATTGAGTTCCAGACTGGTGGAAGCTTCTTATCTAGAAGCGTCGTAGCAGATCAAGAAAAAGCGTAAACTAAGCGGGGTCCTATCCATTTGGTGAGCTATATATATATATATAATTCATGGCAGCCTAATGGATAATAAACTAGATTTTGAGTCTGATTCTGATGACTGGGAGGCACCACTGACACCTCAGGAAAAGACTGAAGTCAAGCCGATCGATTGACACTTTCGAATAGTGCTGGGTTCTACATTCTAACTAAATTAAACTACTAAGCGGCTAATAGAAGACACAACTCATTCCAAAAACACGGGAATTTCATAATATTCACAGAAATTTCAAGAATTTAACAGGATTTCATCCAACAAAGGGTAAATCATTCTCCTCAATGTAATAATGCTCACACATATATATAACAAGAAATACTAGGATATTGACCCAAAATATACTTTGCAAAATAGACGGAATTTAATATGCAATATCCTTACTCGAAAATTTAGGGCTGTAAATCATCTTGGCAAGAACAACAACAATTTACTTACGAATTAATGAAGATCATATGAGTAATAATAAACATGGATATTAACCCAATTGAAATTAGCAACCAACATGAATGTCTTCATATTCGAAAAATCTCGGGGCTAAGCGCGGGGAAAATTATGGCGGGGATATTGGGGGACACAAGGGAAGGAAAATTCCCTTGTTGAATTCCCACATACCTGGCTAGGAATTTCCTGAAGAAGACCGAACTACTACGATGAAGGAAGGAGCCTAGCTTGCTTGAAGGAATCTTGAGAGGAGAACTTAAAAGGTGATTTATCGAAATTGAGAGTAGAATAAGGAATGAGCCGTTTTCCCCCTAAAGAGTCTAAAGTTTTTACTAGAACGACGTAGTTTTAAGCTTGGGAGAGTAGAAAATTACTAAACAGCCCTTAAAAATTCGCTGGGAAAATCTGCTAGGTGACCATAACGAGGGACCTAACTTGAGTCGTGGTCATCGAGTCATAGACCACATTGTCTCACACCTAAAGATTAATGCTAAGTTTTGGTAACGAGTCACCCTAACGAGTCGTTGCCACTAACGATGACTCGTTGTGACACTCATCAGGTACACTGGCTAAAACTCACTAGGGCTGGTAGCGGGGGACATAACGAGTCGTTACTAGGACCCGCGACTTCCGTTGCCCCCACCCGCCAAGTACATTGCTCCATTGATATCCCCAACTCAGACCTGACCACGAGTAACGGGTCGTGGTCAGTGACCACCTTTCATAAGTCCCTCGTTGGGTACACTATCTCCCTTCTTAAAATTATCAAACCTCCTTCTCACGGCTCACCCTAACGTCGTGGGGCATAACGTCTCGTTAGGTGAGTCGTCCTGTAGCTTTTCTACAGCTTTTCCAATTTTCCTGAGTTAAGTCCCGGAATTATATTTTGAGTTTTCGGGGCATTACAATATCTCCCCCTTGAAAATATTCGTCTTCAAATGTTAGAAAACACATAGGAAAGAAGTGAATAACCATCAAAGTTCGAGATACTATTCATTTAACTCCAAAACTGACAGAAAGACTACTCTGTTTCAAAATACATAACTAGACAATTCTCTTTTCACACATACATTCAAAACATTAAAGAGACTTGAACACCTAAGGCGAGTCACGAAAACTAAATTTAGTTCTAGGGTCAAAACTAATATCTCAAGGCGTACTAGAGCCGGTAGAGAACAAATGTGGTGTTTGGCCATCATATCTGCTTCGTCTTCCCACGTAGCTCCCTCGACCTGCTGATTCCTCTATAAAACCTTGACTGAAGCTATCTCCTCATTTCTTAGCTTACGAATCAACTGGTCAAGGATGCAGGCCAGTACTTCCTCATATGAGAGACATCTTTTATTCCTACCTTTGTCCAATGCTTTGCAAGCGAGGTTGGATCTCCGATGTACTTCTTCAAAAGTGACACATGGAAAATTGGGTGCATAGCTGCTAGTTTTGAAGGTAACTCTAGCTCATAGGCTACATTGCCGATACGCTTTAAAAATTCTATAAGGTCCCTTATCTCGGGTGAGCTGTCCTTTCTTGCCATACCTCATCACCCCTTTTATGGGTGAAATTTTTAAAATATACCCAGTCATCAAATGCAAACTCCAACTCTCTTCTCCACACATTGGCATAAGATTTCTGATGGCTCTAAACATTTCCAGCACTTTCTCGGATGAGCTGAACTTTCTACATGCCTCATGTAGCCCTATCGGGGTAGCTTCACCAACCTCAAACCATCCAACTGGGAGATCTACACCTTCTCCCATATAAATCCTCAAATGAGGCCATCTGAATGCTAGAGTGGTAATTGTTGTTGTACGAAGTCGATAGAGGCAAATGGTCATCCCAATTCTGTAAAAATCGATCACACATGCTCTTATAATATCTTCTAGAGTCTGAATAGTCCGCTCGCTTGCCCCGTAGTGCACCCATTTGGTGGAAAGCTAAATTTGACTTGACACAGTGCCTAGTCCCCTTTTGAAAGGATTTCCAGAAGTGTGAAGTGAACTGAGTTCCTCTGTCTGAAATGATAGATAAAGGCACCCATAGAGTCTTACTAACTCTCGGATATAAAGTCTGGCATAGTCCTCGAGTTGAGTCTATGGTTTTGGTAGGAGGAAGTGGTGACTTAGTGATCAGGTCTACTACCCAGATCGAGTCATCTTGCCCGGCAGTTCGGGGTAGACCTGTAATAAGTTCCATGTTTACTTATTCCCACTTCCATGTGGGTATACTGATATCTTGAGTCATGCCTCCGGGTATCTGGTGTTCTACCTTGACCGGGCGCGGTTTGGGCCTTGAGCTACAAATTCGGCGATATCTCTTTTCATGTCGTTCCACCAGTAAATACCCCATAAATCACGGTACATCTTAGTAGCACCAAGGTGAATGGAGAATCTCGAGTTGTGTGCCTTGGCTAGTATCTGCTACCTCAATGCACCAACATCCGGTACACACAATTTGCCCTAGTAACGGAGCACCCCATCTCCCCCTTGGGAGAAAGCTTCTTCTCTTTTCAGAAATTGCTCCCTTAAGCTTAAGTAAGATGGGATCTTATCACATGCGGATTTGACGCTACCAAGGATGAATCTAATCTGCTTTGCATTACCACACCACCTTCAGCTGAATCCACCAACTGCACCCCTAACCGGGCTAGTTTGTGAACTTCTTTCTCTAACTCCCTCTTGCCTTCCTCAATGTGAGCCACACTTCCCATAGACCGTCTACTTAGGGCGTCATCCACCACATTGGCTTTACAGGTGATACAGCATACTCATGTCATAGTACTTTTGCCCAGCTCCAACCCTGTCTCTGGCACAGGTTTAGGTCCTTCTGGCTGAACACATACTGAAGGCTCTCATGATGCAATGAACACATCCACGTGAACACCATAAAGGTAATGTCTCCATATCTTTACTTTCAAATATACGTTTAACTCTAAGACATAGGGTTGGATAATTCTTCTCATGAACTTTGAGTTGTTGGGAGGCATAGGCTATCACTTTGCTTGCTGCATCAGAATACAACCGAGTCCAACCCTGGAAGCATAAAGATAAACAAGCCCAATCCATATATACCTTCACGGCAAGGTCGGAGCTGGAGAATTAGTGGTCAGTCTTCTTCTTGAAACTCTTGTCACACTCGTCTGACCACTGAAATTTCACCTTCTTTTGAGTTAACTTAGTCAGAGGAGATGCTATGGAGGAGAAGCCTTCCATGAACCATTCGGTAATAACTACGCTAAGCCCAAAAACGATTTCAGTAGGAGGTAGGTGCAGGGCCAATCCTTCACTCCTTTGCTGCCATCTTGTGAGGGTCTACTTGTATTCCTCACCCGAGACCACATGACTTCAGAAAGTCACGAACTTTAACCAAAAATTCACAATTGTTGAACTTGGCGAATAACTAGAGGTTCTTGAGTGTACGTAATGCCTAATCTTAGATGGTTGGTATGCTCTTCCTCATTTACAGGTATAGTAGAATGTCGTCGATAAATACAATGCGAACATATCTATATACTGATTGAAGACTCTGTTGATTAAATCCATAAGGCTGCTAGGGCGTTTTGTTAACCGAAGGACATCACCACAAACCGTAGTGACCATAATGAAGTTCTGAATGTTGTTTCGATATGTCACACTCCTACCCTTAGTTGATGGTACCCTAACCTGAGATCGATCTTGGAGAAACAACTGGCTCTGAAGTTGGTCGAACATATTGTCAATTCTAGGCAAGTGCCCGTTTATACTTCTATTGACCTTGTTGGTGACGGTAATCTATGCACATTACAGTGTACCGTCTTTGCTTACTCATAGATAACCTTTGGAGCACACCCCGGGAGAGATGTGGGGTCTGATAAAACCCTTATCAATAAGATCTTTAACTGTGCTTCAACTCCTTAAGCTCGCTGGAGCCATTCTGTAAGGAGGGATGAAGTGAGGTGCAGTATGCGGGAGGAGGTCTAGTCAGAAGTCTCTTTCGTTCAGGAGGGAACTCCGGGAAGATCCTCGGAAATACATCGGGAACTCGCTGACCACTGGAACTGACTGGATAGTTGGGGTCTTAGAGTTGGAATCCTTGACCCGAACTAGATGATAAATACACCCCTTGGAGATGATTTACGGGCCTTAAGGCGGAAATAAACCTACCCTTAGCGTGAACTACTGCCCGTCCATTCTAACCTGTTCGTTTGAAATTGGAACTTGACAACTCTATTCTGCAATCAACTGAGCATAGCAGGAGTATAACCAATCCATGCACCAGAATGAGTCAAAATCGACCATGTCTAACTCTACGAGGTCGAGTGGGATGAATTTATTCGGGAGGCCCCGAGACTGAGCGGTTTCTATACACCCGGCTGGCTCTAACTAACTCGCCAACTGGGGTGAAGACTGAGAATGGTTCTGAGAGGACCTCTGGACTGATATAGAATTGGACTGCTATGTAGTGAGTCACGAATGAAAAGAGTGGCTCACGGATCTAGGAGGGCATACACGTCTAGATGAAAGAGATGTAACATACCCGTGACTACGTCAAGTGGCTCTCCTGATCCTAACGGGAAGACAGAGCATAAAGCGATTTTGATGCTGACCATCATTCTTACCTGATGTGTTAACTTTGTTGGTGGTCAGCCCTGCAGGAGTTGATGATGTGGTGGTTTGTGGTCTCCCTCGCCAGGTGATGGGCACTCCCGAGCCGATGTCCGAGCTGTCCACAACCAAAATAGCCCTCTCGACCCTGAAGGCACTCTGGATACTTGTTCCCGGTACTGTGGGCTGAACTGAGCGCCAGATGACCCACCCCTTCGATCTTGGCGGGACAAGGGTTAAGTCTTGGTGGCCCAGTGTTGGGGCTCTCTGTTGTTGCTGCTGCGGTAGGCGGCTACTACCGCTAGACCTCTGATGGCCGAAATTTGACTGTTCAGTCCTTGCCCATTTGTTTTTTCGCTCCATATACTTCAGGTTTTCAGCCAATCTGCTAGGCATAGACAATCAAGTTTGGAGAGGTCCATGTATTTAATCAACGCCCAACATCACACTTGCCTCCTTGAGGACCAGATTTGACACCCCATTCTAGCTTCCAAGCATGCGAGCCCTTAGCTCAGCTACCATCTCTGACGTACTTAGACAGCATAGTAAACTCCAAGCATACTCCCCCATGGTCCTGTTGCCCTGTGAAGTGCCAAGCTCCGCCATCTTTGCCTCCCTCATTTCCCGAGAGAAAAATCCATCCAAGAAAATTTGTGTGGAATTCTTCCCTCCCATTTTGTCCTGCTCCACGGCTGGCACGCCCCTCTTTTCATGGTCATGCCCGGGCCTGAGCTGCCCAGGCTGGTAGGCAGCCAGATCAACACTACCGAGGATGGAAGCCCACCCTGTCTGGTAATCTTCTGATCAT
Source organism: Datura stramonium (assembly GCA_018107945.1). Lineage (NCBI taxonomy): Eukaryota > Viridiplantae > Streptophyta > Magnoliopsida > Solanales > Solanaceae > Datura > Datura stramonium. The sequence goes on along the minus strand of JACEIK010000229.1, from coordinate 413,257 downwards.
CCACGAACTCCTAGGGATCCTCCCTACCTTGGATTCCTAAAAGATAGAGGGTTCATACGGTGAAGTCCGCACCCTTGCAGTGCTGCAGACCCGTTGGTTTTCATCGGCACCACCTGCTGGTTCACCTGGTTGGTATTTGTTTGGGCCGACGGTTGAATGGCACGCCACAGATTAGGTGTTAGACACCGTCATCTTAAGGAGTTGTCGAGGCTGGTGGGGGCAGGTTTTGTTGACGTTAAGGCCCTTCTTCCATTACCGCGTCTAGGAGGCATGGTTCACTGAAATGAAATAGAGCACGAGTAGAAGGCATTTTGGAATTTGGACTTTAACGCATGATAAAGAGTATAAACAAAGTTTTCCTAATAACATCTCGCCTTCTCGTCATAAATGTGGCGCTCCACACCCATAAAAGACTCTACTCAATGCGGCTTTGAAACATTTGAGGATACTCTAAACCTAGTGCTCTGATACCAAGTTTGTCACGCCCCAAGACCACACCCTGGACGTAACACGGTACTTAAAGTCACAAGTGACCCCAAGTCAGCAACGTACTGTCATACACTGGTATTAAGAGTAAAACAATATATATATATATATATATATATATATATCAGAAACTTTGAAATAACAGCATAAAGCATTTAAAAAATTAACTAGAAGAAAACATTAAAATTTAAAACATTTGAAGTCTTAAATTCAATCGTAATGCAAGCCTTCCCTAGCCCGATGAGGATTCTTGGGACAAGCCCCAGCTAACTCTAGGTCTAACTAAGAATAATAACTCAACTGAAAGAAAGTAAACAAGGCCCTCAATTGATGGACTCACACTTCGGTGCAGCGGAGGAGGATCACAGATACGGCCTTTAACGTGCGATGCAGGAACTGCGGTTGTATCATGAAATGATACAACATAAAAGTATGCATCAGTACTTTGAATGTACTAAGTAAGTGAGAGAAAACATATCTAAATATAAAGTCTGAACTGAAATGACTACAATGACCAATAGGTAGCTGAATTGGAACTACTAGTATAAGCTAAATGGTCACCTAAATCGCCACATCGATGTACTGAAATGGTCAAGATGACCCTATCTGATGGTCAAAGACATGCCCTAAGTATGAAATACTGAGTCTGATAGACCACACTGAACTGAACTGTTAAAAACTGAGACTGAACTGAACTTACTAGTGGGAGAGTCTATAACCGACATATAACCACTTGAGCTAGATGTGGAGTCTGATGTATACACCCCGTCGGTAGGACCCAATATACCTTACCAGGGTATAAAGGCATGAACTGGGTGATCACAAAAGTCTGGGGCCAATAAGGCTCAAGTAATACTGTAACCTAGGCTGGCAACGTAGTTTTGGGAACCTGGGTGCACTGGAACCTCGGCCCACTCGGTGCTAAATCCTACTCCCACTGAAAACCTATACTAAACTGCTAAGCTAATAGCTCAAAATTGGGGCCCAAGACTAGTCAGGGACATATAACTGAAAGTACCCTGATAGTCTTATTAGACTAGATTCTGAAACCGGGTTCTAGACTGGTCAGAACTGCTTATCTAGAAGTGGCGTAACCATCTAAGAACAAACTGTAAACTGAACTGGGGTCCTGGGGATGGTCAGATATATATATCTAAAAGTCATGGCCACCTAATGGACCAATAAACTAGATTCTGAGTCTGATTCTGATAACTAGGAGGCACCACTAACACCTCGGGAAAGACTGAAGCCAAACTGATCAGTTGATACTTTCTGAATAGTACTGAAGAGGTTCTACGTTCTAACTGAACTAAACTACTAAGCAGCTAATAGAGAACACAACTCATTCCAACAACACAGGAATTTCATAATATGATGAAATTTCAAGAATTTAAAGGGACTTCGTCCAACAAGGGTGAAATCATTCTCCTCAATGGAATAATTGGTCACACATATATATAATAAGAATTACTAGTATATTCAGCCCAAAATATACTTTGAAAAATAGATAGAATTTAATACGCAAACTCAAAACTTTAGGGTTGTAAATCATCTTGGCAAGAACAACAACAATTTACTTATGAATTGATGAAGATCATATGAGTAATAAACATGGATGATAACCTAATTGAAATTAACGAAAACCAACATGAAAATCTCTTCATATTCGAAAATCTCAAGGCTAAACTGATATGGAAATTATGGGAGGATATTGGGGGACACAAGGGAAAGACAATTCCCTTGTTGAATTTCCACATACCTGGCTAAGAATTTTCTGAAGAAGAAGACCCGAACTGCTGCGATGAAGGAAGAACCCTAAGCTTGCTTGAAGGATTCTTGAGAGGAGAACTTACAGTGATTTTTCTAAAAACTGAGAATGGGAATAAGGAATGAACCGTTTTCCCCACTAAAAGGTCTAAAATTTTTACTAAAACGACGTAGTTTTAAGTTTGGGAGAGTAGGAAATTACTAAATAGCCCTTAGAAATTCGTTGGAAAAATCTGTCAGGTGACCATAACGAGGGACCTAACGAGTCACTAACCACGACTCGTGGTCACTAGTCGTGGATCACACTGTCTCACACCTGAATATTAAATGCTAAGTTTGGTAACGAGTCACCTAACGAGTCATTGTCACTGACAACGATTCGTTGTGACACTCGTCAGGTACACTGGCTAAGACTCACTAGGGCTAGTAACGGGGGACATAACGAGTCGCTACTAGGGACCACGACTCGTTGCTCCCACCCATCAAGTACACTGCCCCACTGATAATATCCCAACTCAGGCCTGACCACGAGTGACTCCACGGGTCGTGGTCAGTGACCACAACTCATGAAGTCCCTCATTGGGTACACTGTCTCCCTTCTTAAAATTATCAAACCTCCTTCTCATGGCTCACCTAACGAGTCGTGGGGGCATTTAACGACTCGTCAGGTGAGTCGTCTTGTAGCTTTTCTGCAGTTTTTCCGAATTTCTTGAGTTAAGTCCCGGAATTATATTTTGAGTTTTTGGGGCATTACTGATGAAAATTAACATGGCTTCTAGATGTTACTATTGTGAGAGATTTTATTAGGAGACCATGACTCATTTATTTCTAACAGCTCCTATAGTCTTTGAACTGTGGAAGCAGTTTGTTTCTTGTGCATGTATTAACACGGAGAACATGCATTTACAGCAAATCATTGTCCATTGGTGGAAGATAAGAGTTTCAGCCAAATTAAGGAGCTTATACAAAACAGTACCAGCCATCATTATGTGGGAGTTGTGGAAGAGAAGAAACGCAAGAAGGAATGGCATAGATGTGAATATTATCCAAATGTTTAAGTCATGCCAACAAACTGTTTACTAGTTTGTGAAACTTCAATATCCATGGATTAAGATCCCCTACCATTGGGAAGGAATTGTAAGCTAATTACAGGGGTACAAAGCTCAGCTTCACTTTAACATAGTGAAATCGGAACTACCAAGAGAATACTGGATAAAGTGTAATACTGACTGAGCGTCAAGAGATAATCCAGGGAGCAGTGCATATGGTTTCTGTGTCAAAGATGCTAATGGAGATCTAATATATGTAGAAGTAAAGAAAATAGGAGCGGTGACGAATATAAAGGCAGAGGTTACTGCAGTATGGAAGGCACTAAGATACTGCACTTCCACTCATAGGAATAACATCATTCTGGAGACTAATTCACTCAGCCTACAGAAGATGTTAATCAAAAAATGAAAGGTACCATGAGAAATAACATGCATGATGGAGGAGATTGAACAAATGAAGCAACATATAACAATGGAGATCAAACATGTATACAGAGAGGCTAATCAACTGGCAAATAGCCTAGCAAACAGTGCATTAAATCAAGAGAGGGAGGGGACATATAAACAGTTTCAACAGCTACCAACTTTGTGCAGAAAAGTGCTTAACATAGAAAAAGCACAAATACCAAGCATTAGGATCAAAACAAGGGCAATCACAAGAGCACCAGTTACATCAAAGAGGTCTCACAGTTAAACTAATTATATAGCAATATTCACATGTCTAAGTTAGGAAGTTGCGAAATTACACCTAGCTCAGGCTATTACAACACCAAAAAGGAGCCAGCAAAAATTAGTGGACCTTAGTCAAATCTATCAAGAGGATTTGTCCACAAGAGGGGATACATCGAAATGAGAGAATCGGAGCGACATGATTTTCTTCATTTCTGTCAAATCGAGATAGACCACTCAATGGAACAATACCTACCCCATATTAAGTTGTTAATCTTCACCGAATCTAGAACCTGTAGCAGAGAAGAAGATGGTAAGAGACAGAGTAATACAGTAAATGATAGTGAAAGTAGAAGCACCTTTCTAAGCTGTAAGAGAAACTCGCATTAATAGTATAGAGAGGAGGGCCATTAATCACCCAAAGAAGAAGAAGCTTGGTCTCGAGTGACAAAAAGAACGTCATTGTTGGAAGTTGCAAAGGAAACCCTGATGAACAGGAGACAGACCGACAGAGAGAGTAAAGTGGAGGAGGATAGGTTTTGAAAAGTGTTGATAAAGTTAACACAAGGGTAGTTTTGTCTTTCTTTTGAATTTTGCAGACCTATTTAGATTGTTGATGTAGATTATTATTGCTTTATCAATAAAGAGCCTTGAGTTCATAATTAATTTAAAAAATAAAAATTCAAAGATATGTATATTGATTTTTTGTCTTCTCTAAATAATGCGAAGCGTATAAATTTATTAATGGACAAGTAAATATGAATAAAGGGAGTAGAAAATATATCATTTTATTACTGTCTTTATCTTTTTAAATGAATTTTGCACCAAATTTAGGTAGTTCAGAAATGATTTAAAATGGCCCCGCGGGGAATAGTAATTAACTTTTTAACAAACAAAAAAAAAAAAGAACTATAGTTTATTAGTTTTAATGAAATAAATGTATATCAAATTTCGGTTTTGTCATTCTAGAGTTCCCCAGAAAGATAAGAAGNTATCAAATTTCGGTTTTGTCATTCTAGAGTTCCCCAGAAAGATAAGAAGGAGAGACAGAATAACTATCCAAACCTCCACTGTTCTGGTAAAATCACAGCTTCTTCAATCTTCGTTTTGTTTACCTAATTGTGTTTTAGAAGCTCCAATTATAGTTGCAATTGTTATAGATCTTTCTTAGGGTTAACTTTTTTTCCTTTGAAGTACTGTTATCAACTTTGAAACAATGAAACTTTCCGATGATGAGATTTATGATTTTGCTTAACAAAACAGCCAGGAGTAGCAGCTTGCCCAGGTCAAAGGTTTATCTATTAATGGTAGCACTCCACCATGGGAAGCAAGTATTCGAAGGGTACGACTTCCATAAGTGATGCTTCAAACTCGAGTCCTTTTGAAAGTTATCGAGTTCCTTTTGCTGCTTTGCAGGAAGCAACTAATAACTTTGATGAGAAGTTGCTCATTGGAGAGGGTGGCTTTGGGAAGGTTTACAGGGGTGTTTTGTGTGATGGCACAAAGGTGGCCCTGAAAAAGGGTCGTCCTGGTTCCCGACAAGGTCTTGCAGAGTTCCTAACAGAAATTGAGATGCTCTCTCGCTTCCGCGATCCCTATCTGGTTTCATTGATTGGGTACTGTGATGAAAAATATGAGATGATTCTAGTTTATGAGTACATGGAGAATGGGACCCTCAGGAGCCATCTGTATGGGTCAGATCTACCCACTATGAGCTGGGAGCAGAGGCTGGAGATATGCATCGGGGCAGCCAGAGGTCTGCACTACCTTCACACTTGCGAAATTATACATCATGACGTCAAGTCTACAAACATATTGCTTGATGAGAATTTGGTGGGGAAAGTTGCTGATTTTGGGCTATCCAAGACAGTGTCTGGGCTTGATCAAACCCATGTTTCCACAAACGTGAAAGGAACTTTTGGTTACCTTGATCCTGAATATTTGAGAACGCTACGGCTGACAGAAAAATCTGATGTTTATTCTTTTGGTGTTGTTTTAGTTGAAGTTCTTTGTGCTAGGCCTGTCATTGATTCATCTGGTCCGATAGAGATGATCAACTTAGCTGAATGGGCAATGAGGTGGCAGAAGTACGGACAACTAGAACGAATCATAGAACCCAATCTTGTGGGCAAAATAAGACCAGATTCCCTCAGGAAGTTTGGAGAAACAGCCGTGAAATGCTTAGCTGAGTCTGGTGTGGATAGGCCATCTATGGGTGATGTGCTGTGGAATCTGGAGTATGCGCTTCGTCTCCAAGAGTCTGTCATTCAAGATAATCCTGAAGAAAATAGTACCATCCCTATTGGCGAGCAAATCAAATATTTCAGTCATGTTGATACCAGTGCTTTTGCTGCTCAGATTGAAACATCAAATTCGGATGATCTCTCTGATGATGGGTTTTCTCGCTATTCGTTTAGTCCGGTGCTAGATAATTAAGTGAAGATGGTACGTACCTTAGGTCATGTTTGTTAATTTCATTTCTGTTCATGAATCATATGAAGATTTACTTTTTTTTTTGTAACAATTTATTTTACTGAGTTCTGAGTTTTATATAGAAAGTTAACTTTGAAACATGCATTGCTCTACCTGTGGATCCTCTTTTCATTTTATTGGGGGTGTCCGGTTGTTTCACATGTTGTATATGGTTTTCAATAAGTTTTTCATAAATAGAAAATCATTCCATTAATATCATGTCAATGAAAGGCTTTTCAAAACATGGAACAATTTTGAGTCTCTGGGAAAACCTGATAATGTAATTTTTTGATATCTATATTCCCTCATTATGTAGCATCCTTGGGGAAAAAAGAATATGGTAATACATTTCTTATTGTAAACAGGCAAAAGGAAGTTGGCATGTTCTTGTTGTTATTTGTTCCCTCTTTTTCATTAATTGGCAATACGGATGGCAGGGTCAGATTTGGTAATATGGTTGATTTATTTTGATACTTCTCTTTCTTGCGCAGTGTTAATGATGTAAATACAATTTCCTGTTCTCTTTTTTCTGAGGAAGGTAACAACAATTTCCCGTTCTCATGAAATGTTTCAAATAACAAGTGATAGGCTTGGGACAGTAAAGTTGCATCCTATTTGGTCAATCTCTTCGGAGATCCAAATTGTTTGCTCAGTGTCAACCTTCTTTGAGGAATGAATGTAAGGAGATATGCAAAATCATTGGCTGAAAGATAGCTTTTGCACGATGGAGTTTCTGTCAGCGTTATCCAAAGCAAAATGCGCAAAAAAGCTCTAAGGTCCTTTGGGGCTTTAAGCGCAAAGCGCAAATAAAGTGTGGGCTTATAATGAAAAAAGGCGCAAAGGGAGAAAAAATACAAATATATATCGTTTAGTCCAAGTCTAATACTTATAACCATGAATGACAAATATATGAATAAAGAAACTGAGAAAAAAGTTACAAAAAAGTGAAATATCAATTGCTTAATGTCGCTAATTTAGAAGAGACTCATTGGCAAGGGAAAGTATGCCTTAGAACCTTGATGATGACACTGAAGCACACATTAAGCGAAGCGAAGGGCTCAACACATTTTGAGCGTCACTTTGGGGCTTAAGCGCGCCTTTGATAACGCTGGTTTCTGTCTATGTCCTGATGAACACCTTATGATGTTACATTAGGTAAGCATCGTCTAGTATGAAATATGATCTTTTTTTTAAGAGTATCATCATATTGTTGAGAGACGACCTGTTTGCATATCTCCATTCATTTTTTATAATGGTGGTGTCCGGCCCATCTATTGCTCTTGGCTATTCTACCGGTAGCTGCTGCCTTACACCAGCACAGGTATCAGGTACCATTCAACTTTTTTTCTTAGAATGAGTTATAAAGTTTCATGTCAAATTCCATCATAATTCAAACTGTAATTGCTTAGGTTTCTGAAATACATCCTGACTGGTCATACTTGAATGCTTCCCTCAGTATGTTATGCATTAGAAAGCACTTAAAACATTGGAGATTTTCTAGCTGAAGATGTCTACCTGAAGCTTTTTGCTGCTTGAACTTTTCAAGAAGGCAGCAAATGATTGTACTTTGTTTAAGGCAATTACCACTGGTGATTGGTAAAGACCAATAGAAAGGTAAAGTATCTATCTTTCAGAATCTAGATGCTCTTATTGTGTGATCTGCACTTGTTGGGTAAGGTGCCATCAGCTGTTTTCCTGAATAGTAGCAGGGAGTGATATAATAGTAAAACTAGGTTTTGGAAATGTGGTTCAGATGAAATAATCAATAAACTAATCCCTGGCCTCTTAAATCAGGAGTTACCTTATAATTAGTGACAGCTTAAATAAATATATATATTCCTGCTGTAGAATGTTATTTGCCTTATATTGAGAGGTTACTGGTTTTCTTACATTTGAATATTAAAGTTTTACCAACGTTATACACATTCAGCTTACAAACTGCCATGAAACGGTAGCAACCATGAATCTGGATCAATCTAAAGTAGCCATGGAAAGAGAGAAATGTAGTCGAATCAATTGGGGAAAAAGAAAAATATCTTTCATTCGACTCAGCAGTGTAGAAGGCTATTTATATTGTTAAGTCCCACGTTGAGGGAATGAGTATGTCACCAAAAAGTATGTGCTTTTCTGATTGCTCGTTCCACTTTGACTTATTTTACCACATTAATTGTGATGCGGCCAATGATCAGAATATGCACAGATTGTTGTCTCAATCCTGTTTTTACTTGTACTATAAAAATTACATGAGTCTTCCCTCTCAATCATACTGTAAAACAGTTGGACATTCAGGCATATAAAAGATTTTTGTATTTTCCTTTCCAGTTTATTTAAAATGATTTTGCAGTGTTCACGTCCAAGATGATGAGGTTAGATGAAGAAGAAATAACATATAGGATAAAATAAAATAGAAAAAGAGATCATCTTGACCTGCTCCTGATGCTTCCTCTTTGCAAGAATTCAACATAATAACTCCACTTGTTCTAGTTCTAGAAATAAGCATAACACCTCTTACAGAAGTAGAATCTTTTACTATAGCTGCTGTTTCAAACTAGAAACTTAAGAATTCTGCAAAAGCATAAAACTCTGCAGAACCTAAAACATGTCCCAACCTTCTATGCTTGTCTTGAAAATTCCTTTCTTGCCATATCAAGTAGATACAACAAGCCATGGAAATCCTGAAACATTCTGCTTGGGCACACTTCCCATTCATATTAATAACCACCCACTGTATCTCCTCTTGGAGCCCCCATTAGTAGGTCTATTATACCCCTGCTGCCCTGCCAATCCAAAACCTTACTCCAGACAACCCTTGAGAACTCACAAAGGAAGAACACTTTCCTCTAACACACCACACATAGGGCATAAGTAAGAGCCAATCATACTCCACCCATGCAGCCTGTCCTTACCACGTAACCTGCCCAGGATTGCCAAATATAAAATGAAGGTCCATCTAGGTCCATAGTTATTGCAAGTCGAGTCTCCTCCAAGGAACTTTTTGATGCTCACCTCTTAGTTTCTTATACAGCTCTTTGATTGAGAACTTCTCCTGTTCCTTTAGTAAAGACACATCCATACCAGCCTCTTCAATAAATTCCTAGCTTTGAAAATCTTTTGTAGCATCCAAGATGCCTACTTTGGCATGACAGTCCAGATAGGTTGACCTTTATAATAATAGATATGGACCCAAATCTTGTCCTTTTTCTTGCATAGATCCACAACAACTTCACCACAGCTGCTTTATTCCATGTGAGGACATGGATAAAGCTCAGACCACCTGCTGTCTTAAGCAGACAGAGTTGTTTCCATGCAACCATTAGCCTTCCTAGATCCATCACTTCCACCAGTCCAAATAAAGGTTCTGCAAAGAGTCTCAATTTCCTTGATCACCTTTTTTGGTAGGATGGACACCTGGGACCCAAGGTCTGTATAGAGAACAAAATTATTTTGGTGAGCTGGAGTCTGCCAGCAATGATAGTAAGCTTAGAACTCCAGTGAGTAATCATGCCCATCATTTTGTCAAGTAGGGCTTGACACTGGATCCTTGAGATCCTTTTTGCACTCAGAGGAATCTGAAAGGAAGAGTCCCTTTAGAGAACTTCAAGTTATCCAGTACTGTGTGTTGAGTAACAATATCCACACCATCAAAGTGCATAGAACTTTTGCCACATTTTGCAACAAGTCCTGAAGCATTCAAACAATTTCATTGTAAAGCAAGCCTACATCTCCTCTGCAAAATAACACTAAATCATCTGCAAATCCCAACTGTATAATGTTCATTTTAGCACATTTAGGGTGGAAACTAGAATCATGTGATCACCAAGTTGCTCATTCAAGGAGTGTGTAGAAGAAGTAGCAAGACTAATCTATCTAGTCGACTTAGAGCACTAAATTTCTACCCGTAGTATGACTGTTCCTGCTCATATAGTTAGTTGGATGGTAGTGTAGTATGGCATTAGGGACTGTATCCTAGGTTTGCCTATTTCTTTCAGCTGAGATACTTGTGTGTCTGTGTATATATATCTAAAGTTGCTTTCATTTTACACAGAGTTGAGCTGACAAATATAGAAGCCTGCCAATTCATCAGTTAGTTCTATAGAAAAAATTTCAAAAACACTTCACAGAAACATAATTGTGACATCAGCTTTCATTTGAAAGTAAACACAGTAAGTTTGGTTGGTAATAACAATATTATCATTTGACAACTATGCTAAGATAGCTAATCAAACCGTGAATTAAAAATTACAGGAACCATTCATCTAATCTAGACCTCAAATAAGCCTAAGAAAAAAAATGTTACGATTCTATCAGAAATTCGGAATATTTTTTTTCTAATCGAATTTAAGGGTTTATTCATTGTTTATTTGAGGTAAATTCGAAATTGTTCGAATTGTGTAATCATCAAGAGTTTGATTTCTTACTTAATATGTCTATCAAGTAGTACTAGCAAAATAAACATGTTTTCTGGCGTAAAAGTGTGAATGTATTCAGATGAACACGGCAAGAACATACAGATAAAGAGTCAAGGATATGATCTTCTAGCCCAATCTGGAGACTGTATAGTAACTACGAATGGATCATTTGCATTGCGTTGTTTGAATTTCCTGGGTCTGAATTGGCAAAAGACCAGCTACACCAGTTTATTTCAATGCTTCTTAGAGATACAGCGTCATTGGAACGAGAAGGGATTTTCTCAAGCATCATCAGAGACGCACCATTGTGCAACACTGAGGTTGTCCAGTTTTAAGTATTTGAGTTCAGGAAACTCTTGAATATTTCACTTCCCAAAGTAAACATACGTGAAGTTGTTGATGTTATTGATTTATTTTTTTTATGGTTTTTAAGTGCTGTCCAATTCTTTTGGGTACTGCTTATGTTCAGTTCTAAGCACTGTTCATGTTTTTGAATGGCGAGAAGAGGAATCGAGGTCTGGAGTTCCATGATGACAAAGATAATGACTAAATGAAGGAGTTTAATAATTAATTAGGTACTTCTTCCGCTTTAAAATAAGTGGTGTTTTTTAGTTTGATCATATTCATTAAGAAAATTATTCATTTCTAGAAAGTAAAATGTATTTTTATCCACTTACCCTTAATAAATATCTTGAAAAAAATGTACTCCCTCCGTTTCAAAATAAGTGGTGTTTTAGCATTTTGATTTTGTTTCAAAATAAGTGGTGTTTTGCATAATCAAGAACATATTAATAATGTTCTTTCGATTTTATCTTTAATTAAATGGAGAGAGTTTTACATAATCAAAAAAATATTAAAGAATTACATCTTTTTCAAGATATTTATTAGGGGTAAGTGGCTAAAAATACATTATTCTGTTTGGAAATGAGTAGTTTTTTTAAGGGGTGTGTCCAAGCTAAAAGCACCACTTATTTTGAAACAGAGGGAGTAACTCTTTAGTATTTTTTTGGTTATGTAAAATTCTCTCCATTAAATAAGGGTAAAATTAAAAGAATATCATTAATGTCTTCTTGATTGTGTAAAACGATACTTATTTTGAAAAAGAATTAAAAGGCTAAAATACCACTTATTTTAAAATGGAAGCATTATGAAAGATGATTAATAAAAAGTTAGAATTTAGATGAAAAAGGAGAAAGAGTGAAACAGGATACAGTAGCAAATTTCTGAGGAAGATAAGGAGAAGTGGAAAAAATAAATCAAACTTTTGGCTTTAATTTTAGTAAATACGCACCTCTTTTTCAATTTTTCTGCCGTATTAACTTTTTGTTGGAGTTACTTGGGTTAAATATTGGTGTGAATTGAGAAATGGTGATGGAGGGAGGTGAAAAGTTTCTTGTTATAAAGTGAACTTCGTGCCGCATTGGTCAGGAAGAGGAAAACTTTTTGGTTTATAGTTAGAAGTCTATCCTCTAACTCATGAAGAGTTGAGAAGAGAACCTCATTGCGCTGTCGTTATCGTACGGCTTTGGTGGATTTGAATTTGAATTTGGTCAAATAATCTGATTGATTAATAAATTTTTTGGATTAAAATTTATTTATGTTTTATTTTCTTTTTTTGATATCGAAATTTAATTTTCAGGGAAACAATTACCAATAGAAATTTTTTTATCTCAGTTTTTCAGGCTAAATAAAGACATTCAACACAGTGAGGATAACAAGCTTAACGAATATAATTTTTTAAATTTTTCGTGTTCATCTCTTTTCTGGTTCTGGAGACTAAAAACTTTCTGCTTTTCTATTCTACTGTTGGAGATTAAAATCTTCAAATTTTCTACTCCATTATATAATAATAATTCGGTTTGAAAATATAAAAACTTCACCGGTTATTAAATTTATTTCTATCTAAGTTTATTCGATTTGAAAAATAAAATCGTTTGATTGTTAACTTTCATTGTTATTGATTAACAGATAAGGCAGAAACAACTAACACCATGATTGCCTCAACAAGCAATGTAGCCTTCTCCAGTCGCATTGTGCCAGCATCGGCTCCGGTAAAAAAGCTCAAAAAAAATTTTAGGATCGACTTCAAACGCTGTCAGCAAAAGATTTTCTTCTACCTGATCACGTTGAGTCTGCAGAAGTTCATCAAGGAAGATGTACCGGTTACGCGTGAATCAATTCCCAAGAATGAACGTTTTATAGTGACTATTGACTGAGGCATGGAAGCATTCAGATTTCTTATGCAAGAACTATATAGTGAGCGGGCTGAAGGATGATCTGTATAATGTATACAATAGTATGCAGACTTTTAAGGAACTCTAGGATGTGGTGGAGAAGAAGTACAAGATGGAGGATGCCGGACTAAAGAAGTTTATTGTAGCCAAATTTCTGGATTACAAGATGATAGACAGCAAGTCTATTACCACACAAGTTCAAGAGCTACAAATGATAATTCACAATCTCCTTATTGAAGATGTAATTCAAATTAATTCTTAAAACTATGTTTTTAGAATGATTATTGAACTCATGATTTCTAGTGCTAAAATCCTCTCATGCAAAAACTATAGATTTTCATATGTATGTTTGTCTCATGCAAAACTTTTCAGACCTCAACTATAATTATGAGCATGTATATAGTTTTGGGAATAGCATTTAACACCCGAATGGATGCAGGTTCAGATAAGCCAAGTCTCAAAACTATGTGCCACCGTAAAATAAGGGGTCCTCGAAAGTTAAGAGCGTCTCCCTTGACCGAATGGGTTCATGAGTGAATTCACGCCAGTTATGTTTCATACCCTTGGCGAGATATGAACATCCTCCCAATCAGGATTACAGGTTGAACTCCATGATGCTCAATTAAAGTATGTCGGTTATGAGAATCTCCCACAGAAATATATTTCTTTACAGTAGTTGACATGGCCCATAGTTTCATATAAACTTACTTTATGACTTATAGACATGTTCAGCTCCAAGTGTATATTTTACTTTGGTCATTGTACTTCAGTTTATGTTATTCCCAGATAGTTTTACCAATGCATTACGATTACAATTTTCAGTATGGTTTCCTCTTTCTCTCATGTTTTACATATCCCTTATACTTAGTACATTCAAGTACTGAGCCTATATTCTTGTGCTATATCATTTTATGATATAGGTTCATGTGTCCAGACTCAGTCCCACAGTTAGACACGTTCCAGTATCCAATCAACTTTAGCTTTGGTGAGTCCTCATCATCCGAGGACGAGAGTTTAATTATGTTTTCTTTTATGATCTTAGTTTTAGTACTTAGAGTTAATTGGGAACCTGTCTCTTCGGCTCGTCAGTCTCAGAGGCTTTCAGACATACATGATTAGACATTCAGCTTTGTTAGCTCTTGTGTTGTTTTCAATTTAAACATCTTCTTTTAATCTAGACTTGCTCAGTTATGTGATTTTATATCATTTTAGCTTCAGTTTAATTTTGTTAGTATATGTATATAATAGTGTCATGCTAGTAACATGGGTTAGCTTGGGACCATTTGTGGTACTAAGTTCTGTGTCGCTTTCAGGGTCTAGACTCAGGTCGTGACATGAAGTCTTGCAACTTGTTATTTTAGTTTCTTTAACTCCATAGAGTCGTTCTGTGATACTGAAAAAAATCGACCATTTTCTGACTGTATCTTTATATCCAACTTCATCTCCCTATCTTATGATACATTGTGTAGTCTCTGAAAAACACATTAAGCGACCCATTAACTACTAAAGCTAACTTAATAGTTGATTTCTCAATCCTGGTGCCCTGAGTTATAGTTAAGTACAAAACATTTACTCTATTTATCATATATATTATTTTTACTGATGGGTAGCTTAATCCGTAGGCATATAAATTGAATTCTTTATATTCAATGTTAGGCTCAATCGAAATAGAAAATTACGCAGTCATTTTATGGACATCAAGTGACAGGACGAAGTCATCCAATTCGAACTAAAGAAAACCTCAAAGTCAATTACGCCAAGTTATAATAGTACATGAGCGTATCATAACTCTAAATTGTATCCGAACATATTCGATAAACCGATCAATAATAGTAGACTCCGCTAGTTGGATAGAAATCATAAATGGTATTTTTAAGTACTCAAGTTCTTTCTTTATCCTCATCTGCACAATCATCCTATTAACATGTTGCTCGTCTTCTATAACTAATGCTTAACCAAACATAACATATATTAACAAAACCGGGTGACAATAAAAATTCATTCAAACTTTATTTATGATTCATTTATTTTCATGGTATATGATAGACCCATATTACACATCTTACTCTTTACTTTAACAATTGATCATGTCGTCACGCATTTAGTTTCATACTCAATCTCTTACCATGTTTGTCCATTTTTCTATACTGAAGTCTTGTCCTATCTCACAACCTGAAATTTATGATGGATGTACTTTATGAACATATTGTGCATCTTGTAACGCCACTATTATATTTATACTCAATGCACTTAAATTTTATATACTCATGTTAAGATCACACCTACAACTTTGTCATCACGATAGTAGTAATAATAGCAAATTGGTTTTAAGAGGCATTAAGTTTAGAACCATATAAGCACTATTCTAAGAGTATCTTTCACCACAAAATCCAACAATTTAGATATGGATAAACTATTACACTTCTTGCTTTTTTCTAGAGTTTTTTCTTTATTGATCAAACTCATAGCAGAGAGTTATACCTATAACCTCAAATTTGAATAAGTTGTTTTTACTTAAAAACCAAATCATTTTTCACTTTTCTATTCACACAAATTCTTGATATTCGAAAATTTCACTAACTTTCGAACTTCTTAAAAATTTTGATCAAGGTTATTTTGTGAATAGAACTATCCCAAAATGTACAGCCTGTCTAATCTCAATTACCGTTAATACCCACGATGTCCAACGTACTTAATGTCACTCTCAACTACACATATTGCTAAAAATTCTCAATTCAACCTTGTCATTTAGCAGAGTAGGATATGCGTGTCATAACCGTATGTGAAAGTGACATCCCAAGATTAAACTCATTTCATTTTAATGCACGAACAAAGAATGAAAGAAGGAAAAACATCCTAGATGTTCAGTAGCCTCAAGGTCATAAGTGTGGACGTCTACATACTCACAAATAAACCTCTACAAAAACTGCTCCATAACCCAAAATATAAAATCAAGCTTTAATACCAATTTTATCACGTTCTAAACTACCTCCTAGACATGAGTGGCACCCAACACACATAATATTAAATAAATTAAAATAAGTATTCAAATAATATGATAAATAATTACAAACACTTAGTATCTTAAAATATCAATCTAACACTCTTGCCCAAATCATACACTAGACCATGAAGCATCTAAAGAAATTGTAAAAGGACTTGAAGTCGAGTCTGTAAGCCCTTCAAGAAAATTAATAAAATAAATGATAAAAACTCTTTTTATAGCCTCCACGAACAATATATCAGCTCACCTCAACAACTAAATCAACTCTAACGAACTCGTCGGCTATTAGCTTGTCTTCACCAATAGTATCTGCATGAACATGCATGTAAGTAGTGAGTTTACGCAAACATAACTCAGTAAGATCTTAAACCTACCACTTTAAATGCCTTTGGAACAAGCATTAGAAAATACAAATAGCATCACGAGCACAGAAATAATATGCACAAAAATATATTTCATAATATAATATTAATAAAATCCAAACAAATGTTCAACAAGGACACTAGATATCTTAACACAACCACACTCGAGATTTGTCATAAACGGTAGTGAAGAAGACCAACCTAGCACACCTGCTAGTCTTCGACAGAAAATATAATGCCGCAAAAGTATACTATGATAGTATACACTAGGCCTATAATATATTATGGCAGCATAGGTATGCCCCTAACATATCAAAGCGCATGTATGCCCCTAATAGTAGATATTTTACGACAGTGAAGAAAGGATATCAACATCCCAACGCCATGGTACGAGACCACATCACACCATATATCAATTATTAAATAATTTTAATATTCTTGTCATTGTAACATATATGCAGCTAGTCAAAAATCACTTATTCTGCCAAGCATACACTTGTCCCAATATATGGACCCTGCAGACAAATCATATTTTGAAGGTAGGTTTGAAAAGCAAGCATCATAATTCAAAGTCCACTTACCTCAAATTCTCAACTCAAGCACCTTTTTCAATAAATTAAAACTAGGCTCTAGAATTTCTGGATCACCTCAAACTACACAAAAACCCTTACGTGAACATTCACTTGATATTTTTAGAGGGTTAAAGGTTAGATATAACTTAATTATTTGTAGCTTTCACTTTTATGAAAAATGTACTTTTATTTCGTGAATACAAAGAATAAGGCATAATTTTTTAATTGAGATTGATACTTAATAATGTCTATTAGGTAAATTTATTTTGTGAGCTATCTCGGAATCGTAAATTTTAAAATAGTCAAATAAGTTTATACAGTATGATCACGTAAAGTACGGACAAATATAAAAAGCGCTTACAATTTTTCCATATGAATGTCTTGTCCATATTTGTTAATATTTTGAATGTTTTATGTATTTTTAAAATGTGTTCAATCAACAAGAAAATTCAAAGATATACAAATTAATTTTTTTTTTCTTCTCTTAATCATGTGCAGCGGATAAATTTATTAGTGGACAAACAAATATGAGTGAACGGAGTAGAAAATATATCATATTTATTACGTAAAACAACCGGAAATAATGGAAGAAAGATTGTAGCCGATATTTTTATTTTATTTTTTTAAAATATTTGCACCAAATTTAAATAGTTCAAAAATGATTTAAAATGGAACCCTCGGGGAATAGTAATTAACTAAAAAAAATTGTAGTTTATTAGTTTAATGAAATAAATCAATGATCAAATTTTGATTTTGTCACTCCAGTAAGACTAGCAAAGGGTGGGTGAGCAGGTTCGATCGATTACGATGCTTAATTGCTCGGTAAGAAATGGACTAGGGGACCGGTAGCGTAGCAGTGCGGAACGGGGAATTTGTGGAATTGGATCCGTGTAATTGTTTCTGTTAACGGTCAATTTTATTTAAATTTTTTATTATAGTTACCATTAAGGAGCAATTGGCATTGTAGTGGGGCCCACCAACGACTCCAAGCTGACCCCCTTTCTCCCCCTCCCCTAAAGCACCCCTTAACCCCGCTACGGTATAACTTACAGTATAACTATATCCCAAAATCATCTTATTTTTCTCACAAAACTCACAAGCTCTCTCTACTATTCTCTCAAGTGATCAATCTCTCATCTAAGCTTTTAATTTTTATTTTGTGGTTATATTTTTTGGTATTGGCTAATTGGAGTTAGAGATTTATTTGAAGCAATTTGCAAGCTTCAATTGTCATCTCTCATTTTTGGCTTTTCACGTTTGCATTTACGCAAACATTTGGTACATTTGTTTCAGCTTTAATCTCTTTTTTGGTTTACTTACAATTTTTTTTGTTATATTTATATTGCTTGTTAATTTGTTATTCATATTTTATTTATCTAATATCTCTATTTGCTTATTTTACATTTTAAATATGAAAACCGGTAAACAAAAAGGTAAAAAAATTATGGGCGCTACTACTAGTAGGGGCGGAGGTAGTTCTACATCATTGCCGCAACCGCCTAGATTTACTAAATATAGATGAAACTTATTTACCACGTCGGCAACCTTACGATGTTAATTCTGCTACTCAATTAGACCATGAGACCATAGATAAAGTTTATACTAATTTTGAAGAAGACTTAGAAGAATCTCAAGATGTAGAAGAACAAGAGTTAGAGGAGATCCCTATCCCTACTTGTCCGGTTATGGAATTACTTACGTTTACTAGGGCCACAAGGACTGAACGTCCTAAAAGGTCTTTAGTTTGGCAATTTATGGAGCAAAATAGTGAAAAACTACTACTACTTGTTTAAGATGTAAGAAAGTATTGAAACATTTGACTGGGGGATCGAAAGGTAAGATGGGGTTGCTAACTAAACATTTTAAGATTATGTAATAAAAAGTTTGCTCACTTAGAAGTTGTTGCTAGGGCTAAAAAATTGTACACCCTTGCCTGAAGGATCTGTAGGAGAGTCTAACATGGTTCAAAGTGTTTTAAATAGATTTAACCCAGTTGGCCCAAGCACACACGACACATATAGTCAACAAAAAGATCGTGAAGAATTAGCTAAAATAGTTGCAGTTTGTGGTTTGCTTTTCAGTTTTCCTTCTCATTCCTATTTT
>JACEIK010000229.1:333755-348425 GCA_018107945.1 Datura stramonium | reverse complement strand
TTTTAAAAGGGAAGGAGCATCAATCAATCAATCAATCATTATTTACTAAAAGCAATAATAATGGAACGGAAAATGAACACAACCATTCATCAGTGATCCTAAGCAGAAGACCAGACAGCTCAACTTCCTTCTTTTGAACTCCGAGTCCGAGCTCTTCTCATGGGTTAAGTCTTTTCTCTATAATTTTAATTTAATTCCCCACCATAAAATGAAAGAAGAATTTGGAACTGGTTACTTAATTAATTTCCCTCTTTTTTGGTTTGTCAATTGCAGGACGCTACCTGTTTTAGGACTTAAATCATTGTTCTTGGGGCTTCCAACTACCTACAGTACAGGAAAAGTAAGTTGTTTTATTTTATTGTCGTTTATAAAACTGGAAAGGGATGATAGAGTTAAACTCTCCTTTACTCAAAATTCTTATCTATAAAATTGGCAATACAGATCTGAATGTTGATTCAGCTTTTTGTTCTTCTTTAAAATAGGATTGTAAATGGCGGAATTAGTAAAATGCATGAGATTTTTTTGTGTCAAGCTGCTCTGAAGACGCTGATTTTATTACTTGCAGGATTCATTAATAATCAGAGGAAACTGAAAAGGTGGAAGGGATATGGCCGAGGAGTGTCGCAATGCAATAGGTGCCATAAACCTTGTGAAGGGCCAGCATTTAGATAGAACGACCATTAATCAATTGGAGGATGCTACAAAGCACCTAACACATGTAGCTGTATTTCTCACGAATCTGGAGGAGCTTCATCCTGCTAATGGAATATGTGGACATCTTAGGCCCCTATTTTTAGAAGCTCGTGATGGATTTTCAATGATGTGTTCTCATTCTTCTGTTTTTCACTTTACCATTAAACTGGAGAACATTGCTGAGAAACTCAAAGCTTCAAAGGCGTCAAGATCAACTAGACAAATGATTCCCCAGCTGCTGAAAATAATTGAACCCGAAAATATCGCCAAGCGAATCAAAGCTTCAAAGCCATCAAGATCATCCAGCCCAATCACTATGGAGATGGTGGGGTTTGTCGAATCCTTGTTTGGTTCTGTTCATCGAGCATTGTTCTTTATTAGTATCGGGCCTCCTGTGTCTGTGCTTGACAAGAAGCTGCGACATCTACAAATCTTCTTTACCTTAATTGCAAAGCGGTGCATTGATCATGAGAGTATGAAGGATCTCTTCACCCATGT
This sequence comes from Datura stramonium, assembly GCA_018107945.1. NCBI lineage: Eukaryota > Viridiplantae > Streptophyta > Magnoliopsida > Solanales > Solanaceae > Datura > Datura stramonium. Next base: position 347,234 of record JACEIK010000229.1, on the reverse strand, counting down.
TGAGGATGTAGCTTACACTGCAGCACAACTATGTCTCTTGGGGTCGAGCTGCAATATGGACTGCGAGTTCTCTAAATTGCTGGAAAGGATAAGTCGTCCTTTTAGCCCAGAATTGAGGCAGATTTATCTCAGTGCCTTGATAGGGTTAAAGTCATCAAGATCAATGACTACAATGAATGCCAAATATATGCTTGATTTTGTTAGTGCTCTCCAAGAGGATCTGAGACTAAGATGTGACAATCGAATTCAGTGGCTACACCGAGGACTTTCTTACCTTTCTCGATTTCTCAGGGACATAGAATCTTACCCTGTTCCCCATCCAAAATTGATTTCTCTTCGATTAAATATGGAAGCACTGGCTATTGGGGCTGCAAATGCCATCTACTCCTACGATGAGTTAATGGATAAGACTACTGAAATAGACCATGTTCTTTTTCACTTGCAACTGAAGTTTAATTATGTTAAAGTAGAAGTCGATCTGATTCGGCTACAAAATATTCAAGCCACCACATTTGTTCCTATGAAAGATCTGATTGATTATGTTTGGGAAGAGCTGATATTCTTTAGAAGTTATTTCATGGATGCGTTTGAGCAGTGTAAAGAGCAGACTAAGATAACTGTTATTTTGACCTCTATTCAATCTGCAGTTAGCCAAGCATGGTCAGTCTGTGATTCTCTTTGTCATGACATGGAGCAAAAAGACTTGGCCAGGGAAATTAATTGCCTGCATTTTCAATTGCTTCTTAAGTTCAAATTTATTAAGGCGGCGATTAGACAGATGTTTCCCAGCATTTCTGCATCATCAACACTGGGCCATCCTACGATAGATCTGCTGAACTTTCTTCCTAGCAACTTTGAGGTCATTGATTCTTATTTCAGAGTGCTAAAGTCCTCGGATACATCATCCTCACATAGTCCCACGATGGATGAGATTTTGATGAGGTTTCACGAATATATTCTTGAGAATCTGCTACTGAAGGATGAAACCAATTTGACATTTACTGTTGCAGATGATGTCAAAAAGTTTTACGATGGGTTGTTGCTTCTGGTTACATATCTTATTGAACCTCTAGTTCCTCACATTGAATGCAGGAGGCAAAATAATCTCTCGACGGGAAATGAAACTCTAGCGACTGAGGCGGAATCTGCTGTGTGTTTATATTATGAGGATACAATGAATAGCAACAAATCTAGGGAGGTCGATCATGTTCTTCAGTTTTTGACTGTAGCTTTCTGGCTTATCAAGTCTGAGGGTAGTTTGATGGATCTATTAAAGCATAAATCCACTTTGAAAGCTATTCTAGATCTGATTGAGAGTGCTCATGAAGAGCTTATTCTCCTTAGAGCTATTCTCATGGATCTTCTCAGGCAACAAAATCTTTACAAATTGGATGATCTCTTAATGCGTGCAGAGGTGACTGCCAAAAGGTTAGCAATATTCAGTTGTTCTTGTTATGAAAGTTTCATGAGCGGAAGCAGCACTGAGGAAATGAGGCCTTGGTTATCTGATTTTCTGCACGAGATTGAGTCTGTCAAGATAGAGTTTAGAAAAGTATGCTTTCAAGTTCTGGATGTATCACCTTGCACCATGACAGATGGAGAAGGCCTTATTAATTTCTTATTAAACCACCAGGACAAGGTGCCGAACTATGATGTTGTTTCTTCTGACGGAAGTTTAATGGATGGAAGCAGCACTGAGAAAGTGGGACCTTCATTAGCTGATTTTCCACAAGAGATTGAGTCTGCCGAGTTAGAGGAGGCCAGAAAGTTATTCCATCAAGTTTTGGATGTATCACCTTCTGAGATGAGTAAGACAGATGGAGAAGGCTTTATCAACATTTTGTTAACCCAACAGGACAAGGAGCTGGACTACGATGCTGGTTCAGTCTCTTATCTGTTTAACCAAATCTCAGTAGTTAAAGACAAACTATTGCACATTGGCTCTTTACTTGTAGATATTGTACAGTACCGCAATATGCATGTAGAACTCAAAGATCTTGCTGAACGTGTTCAAGAGAAAAATTACATTTGTTTCTTCTCTGTCAAGGGTTATATTCCTGTTTGGTATTACACACTGTATCTCTCTGATTTCAAGCAATTTCTTAAGTTTGTTGAGGCAGAAGTAAAGATGATTTGTCGGGAAGTACCAGATTCTTCAAGTTATAGCTTCCCTAAGACAAATGGATTAGGATATCTCAATTGCTTTTTGGGAAAATTGGAGGAGCTTTTACGTTCTAAGCTTGATTTGATAACCGACTTAAAACATCAGATTGAATCAGTCAAGGAGGGCTTATTGTGCCTAAGATCATTGATTGACCATTTTTCAGAAAGCTATGATGAGGATGATGAAGCTTATGGTCTTATAACAAGTGTTTCTGTAATGGCATACAAGGCTGAGTATGTCATTGACTCATGTTTGGCCTATTCTCATCCACTCTGGTACAAAGTTCTTTGGATTTCTGAAGTTTTTGAGAATATTAAGCTTGTAAAAGAAGTTGTTAGGGAGACTTGTGAAAGAAAGAAGAATATAGTGACCGTGCATGAAGTTGCAAAGACCTCCACTAATCTAGAACCATCTTTTTCAGATAATACTCAAAGAGCAGAAGAAGAAATGGAGGGTTTTCAGGATACAATGGATGAATTAAAGGAGAAGCTACTTGGAGGATCACCTGAGCTAGATGTTATCTCAATCGTTGGCATGCCAGGATTGGGCAAGACTACACTAGCGAAGAAGATTTACAATGATCCAATAGTCACCTCTCGCTTCGATGTCCATGCTCAATGTGTTGTGACTCAATTATATTCATGGAGAGAGTTGTTGCTCACCATTTTGAATGATGTTCTTGAGCCTTCTGATCGCAATGAAAAAGAAGATGGTGAAATAGCTGATGAGTTACGCCGATTTTTGTTGACCAAGAGATTCTTGATTCTCATTGATGATGTGTGGGACAATAAAGTGTGGGACAGTTTGCATATGTGCTTCAGAGATACTTGGAATGGGAGTAGAATTATTATAACAACCCGGTTGAGTGATGTTGCCAATTATGTCAAATGTGAAAGTGATCCCCATCATCTTCGTTTATTCAGAGATGTTGAGAGTTGGACATTATTACAGAAACAACTCTTTCAAGGGGAGAGCTGTCCGCCTGAACTTAAAGGTGTGGGATTTGAAATAGCAAAAAGTTGTAGAGGGTTGCCTCTCTCAGTTGTGTTAGTAGCTGGTGTTCTGAAACAGAAAAAGAAGACACTGGATTCTTGGAAAGTAGTGGAACAAAGTCTAGGTTCCCAGAGAATTGGCAGCTTGGAAGAGAGCATATCTATAATTGGATTCAGTTACAAGAATTTACCACACTATCTTAAGCCTTGTTTTCTCTATTTTGGAGGATTTTTGCAGGGCAAAGATATTCATGTCTCAAAATTGACTAGGTTGTGGGTAGCCGAGGGGTTCGTACCAGCAAACAAGGAAAAAGGACAAGAAGATGCCGCACAAGGTTTCTTGGACGATCTTATTCGTAGGAACCTAGTGATGGGCATGGAGAAGAGACCTAATGCCAAGTTGAAAACGTGCCACATTCATGATTTGCTGCATAAATTCTGCATGGAAAAGGCCAAACAAGAGAATTTCCTTCTCCAAATCAATAGGTAAAAAGAACTGCACTGATTTTATTGTATTATGTTTATGCCAACTCTCATTTTCATGTGTTCTCTTTTATCTGATTCAGCGGAGAGGATGTGTTTCCTGAACAATTGGAGGAATACCGATTGTTCGTTCATTCTTACCAAGATGAAATTGATTTGTGGCGGCCATCTCGCTCAAATGTCCGCTCTTTACTATTCAATGCAATTGATCCAGACAACTTGTTATGGCCACGTGATATCTCCTTCATCTTCGACAGCTTCAAACTTGTTAAAGTGTTGGATTTGGAATCATTCAACATTGGTGGTACTTTTCCCACTGAAATGCAATATCTAATTCAGATGAAGTACTTTGCAGCTCAAACTGACGCAAATTCGATTCCTTCATCTATAGCTAAGCTTGAGAATCTTGAGACTTTTGTCGTAAGAGGATTGGGAGGCGAGATGATATTACCTCGTTCACTTCTGAAGATGGTGAAATTGAGGCATATACATGTAAACGATCGGGTTTCATTTGGTTTGCATGAGAACATGGATGAATCACCTGCTAACTCACAATTAGTTAATTTGGAAACCTTTTCTACTCCGCGTCTCTCTTATGGTGAAGACGCAGAGAAGATTTTGAGGAAGATGCCAAAATTGAGAAAGTTGAGTTGCATATTTTCAGGGACGTTTGGTTATTCAAGGAAAGTGATGAGTAGGTGTGTTCGTTTTCCCAGATTAGAGTTTCTAAGTCAGCTTGAGTCCCTCAAGCTGGTTTCCAACAGCTATCCAGCTAAACTTCCTCACAAGTTCAATTTCCCCTTGCAACTAAGGGAATTGACTTTATCAAAGTTCCGTCTACCTTGGACCCAAATTTCAACCATTGCAGAACTGCCCAACTTGGTGATTCTTAAGTTATTGCTCAGAGCCTTTGAAGGGGATTACTGGGAAGTGAAAGATTCAGAGTTCCTTGAACTCAAATACTTAAAACTGGACAACCTCAAACTTGCACAATGGTCTGTCTCTGATGATGCTTTTCCTAAGCTTGAACGTTTGGTTTTAACAAAATGTAAGCATCTTGAGAAAATCCCTTCTCATTTTGGTGATGCTGTATCTCTAAATAGCATTGAGGTAAACTGGTGCAACTGGTCTGTTGCCAATTCAGCCCAAGAAATTCAAAAAATGCAACGTGAAGATATGGCAAATGATTCATTCACAGTTTCTTTACAGCCTCCAGATTGGTCTAAAAGATCATCCCCTTGACTCTTATCAAGGTTTGTTCTTGCTGTGTTCATATGAGTACATTTACATTTATTCATTTTCTTTTGACCAGAACATGTTTATTTTGCTAGTATTACTTAATACACATATTAGCCAAGAAATTGAACTCATATTTCTGAAACGATCTTAACTTTTTCTTGGGCTTATTTGAGGTCTAGATTAGATCAACGGTTCCTGTAATTTTTAGTTCACGGTTTGATTCAACTGTCTTGTCCTAGTTGTCAAATGATAATATTTTTATCCCAGACAAACTTATTATGTTCCAATGAAAGCTGATGTCACAACTATGTTTCTGGGAAATGTTTTTGAAATTTTTGCTATAAAACTGATGAATTGACAGGCATCTATATTTGTCAGCTCAACACTGTCACCAGAAGCGTATATAGAATTACTATGGTTTTAGAAAAGTGTTCGGCAGAATTTTATGCTTTTGCAGAATTCTTACATTTCTAGTTTGAAACAGCAGATCTTTCTGTTTCAGCAGTTACAGCAACTAAAGTAAAAGATTCTACTTCAGCAAGAGGCGTTCTGTTTTTTTTTTTTTTAGAACAAGTGGAGTTATTATGTTGAATCATTGAAAAGAAGAAGAATACGGAGCAGGTAAAGATGATTTCTTTTTCTATTTCTCTTCTTTTTGATGTTTCTTCATCTTTCCCCATCATCTTGAACATGAATACTGCTGAAAGAATTTTAAAGAAACTGGAGAGGAAAATAAAATCTTTTATATAAAACATTATTATGTAATTATGCCTGAATCGATATGGTACAACTATTTCGCAGAATGATAGAGGGAAGAATCACGTAAGTTTTTAGTATAGGTAAAAACAGGATTGAGAAAAAAATCCGTGCACGATTTCTGATTTCTGCCCGCATGAAAATATGATAAAATAATAAGGTTCCCCTCTTGAAGTGGAACGAGCAATCAGAAAAGCACATTAATTCTGGATTAGTTAATAATGAGCTGGTTAATTGGAACTAATTGTAGTTACTTAATGAGCTGGTAGATATGTATATATGAAGATATGACCCTTGGGCCTAACTTAACCTCAAAAGTTAGCTCATAAGAGGAGGATCGCTGAAGATCATGTAAGGAAACCACAATCCATTCCCTCAACCAATATGGGATTTAACAGTATAAATAGCCTCATAGTTGTACATTGCTGAGTTAAACGAAAATATTTTTCTTTTCCCCAATTGAGTCGATTACATTTCTCTCTCAAGCTCCTTCGATGGCTACTGTAGATTGATCCAGATTCATAGTTTCTATTGTTTCATCATCTGGTAGATGAAATTGCACTTGGCAGTCATAAGATGAACTTGTATAATGTTGGTGCAACTTTGATATTCAAATGTAAGAAATTGCTGGACAAGTTATTTTGATGGGACTTAGAGAAGAATAAATGCAGTTCTGACTTCAGACATCGCTCTATGGCATCCTTGGCGGATGTCAATGCTGTTCTATCACAAGTTCTTGTATAACTCTGTTGCTTTTGCACTGTTCTGTTCATTTATTCATCCTTTTATAGTTCTGTTGGATGCATTTAGTCTTAGATGATGAACAGTCAAGAAAGCCTTCTTGTATATGAGTTCCTCCTTTTTGCACTACTGAAGTGCATTGGTCACACTATTCCTGTGTATGTTGATTCTGGAAGACCATAGCAATAGCTAAAGCATTGAAATTGGGTTAAAATATGTTACACCCTGTATTTTTTATCGTTTAATTCGACGTACGCATGTTTATGTTATAAGCCTAAAGAGTACATGTTATACGTCGTGGAAGGGTCGGGGTTTGAGGATGTAAGACGAATCGACGAATGAACAGATGAAACAATCAGAAGCAAGGCCAAAAGGCCTGCTGCGATGTGGGCCACGGCGCCCCACGTGACGCAGTAGGCCATTGAGGCTGCCATATATATATGGGTGTATGTAACACATTTAGTCATTTCCAGAAATTTCCCAAGGCAGTAGCTCATTCTCCCAACGTTTCTCCCTTAGGTTTTTCATGAATTTGAAGAAAATTGATGGGCCAAATCAATTCTAAACTTCAATCCAACTTGGATGTAGATTACTGAGGCCGTGGAGAACATCGTGATGGAGTTGTTTGGTCGAAATTGGCTCGGATTCGAACGTGCTAAGGTGGTAGAAGTTCTGGAAGTTAAGTTCCTCCATAGCTAAGGTTTTCTATAGCTCGGTTAAGTATTTCTACCTTCTTTTTTTGTAAGAAATTTTTAGTTCTACACTTCGTCGGAAGTTGTAAATAATTGTTGTTCTTGTTGTTTTGCTGGCTGTATTTCAAAGGTTAGGTGATATATATAATATATATATGTAAAATTGGCTAAAGATTGAAAAATCACAAGCTTGAGCTAAAGTTGTTGCCGGTAAAGTCGAACCTACAAAAAGAGGTATGTAAAAGCGCAACTTCTCTTTGAAATCGCACGAATCCTACGTCCTTTAGCTATCGTTAAATTGAGCATATCTTACTTGTTTGTTGAATTGGTTCATACAACTTCTTAAGTTGAATATGTAAGGTTTGAGGTTATTCCATATTATGTGAATCCATAATTGTTGTTCTATTGTGAAGTGAAGCAAGACTTGAGCTGTATTGCTATTGCTGTATACGAATTGAAGAATGATATGGTTTAGATGTGTTATGAACTTAGAAGACCGGGGAGGGGGCATTGATGGTTAACTGCTTACTTTTGTATATAAAGACATCGTGAATTCATTTTCCATCCAAATTCTTCATGCTCGTAATATATCATAATCACCTTACTCTTACCTTGTTATGGAACTAGAAAACTCTCTAATGTTGAACTCTATATTGTTGGAATTGGATTATATTGAGAAGGATGTTATTGTTGATGGATTGTACAAATTGAAGAATATTTTTATATTGTTGATGAATTGCTAGGAAGACCCTATGAAAAAGGGCATTGGTTATTAGCTGCTAGAAGATTTAATTAGATCGACATAGATGCAATAATCTCAAGTCCTAAAAGAACTTCGTATCTTAACATCCAATAGTTAATGTTCCGAGTGATCTATTATGAAGTCTTGAGTCTAACTCCAAAGCTTCATGAGTTGCCTTCAAGCTTTCAAGCTAGAGTTGCTACAAAGTTCTTAAGCTCTCAAGTCATATGTCCATGTTCCTAAGTTCATATCAGGTCATAGTCATTTCATGAGTTTTGTAGAGTTATATGCCTAGTGAGTCCTTGGGTCTTGATGCACTTTCATGACATATACATGATTATATATACAATCTGGTCCTAGTATCGAAATATAGTATCCCTGGTCCAAGTATCGGAAGGCCCTTACACACGGGCAATACATATTTTTCACACATTCATGCATATAGGGTTACAGGCTGCAGAGTACAGGTTGTCTCTTCCTTACCCTATCCTATTGATTTGATTTCAGTTAACCTCTTACTATTGTCTTACAGTTATTGCTTTTCAGCCTTACATACCAGAACATATCATTCGTATTGACGTCCCTTCGCCTAGGGACCCCTGCATTCGTGCTGCAGGTGCAGGTAGAGGTTCTGATCGTCCATTATGGCTAGTACTGGAGGGGGGCTTAGAAAAAGGCTATCCGCTAACCAAAAAAATATAGGATATGATACTTGGCCAGGATCCGAAAGTAGGGCCAAACCACGATTCTCCGGTTAGAGTTTGACTATGTCAGCCTTTGGTTACAAGAATATACAGTGCTTATTAGAATAGAATCGTTACCGGCCCCTAGTTTTTAAATTACCAGAATCTAATTGATAATTTCACTCATTCAAGATAGTGGATTCGCCCCTATTAAGATCCATTAAGTTGGAGAATACCAATGATAGCTTCAGCTGAGAGAAAGTTGAGACACTTTTCAAAGGAAGAACCTAATCTAACTATGCTTGCTTACCTGGGTTGCTTAACAGAAGTTACTGAAGTTGAAAGATTTCCAAATTGAGACTTGTTTTATTTATTTCTTGAGAGAGACGACCAATCACAAGTAAGTGGAAGAAGGATTCCTAATAATCTGGACTTGTCGTTTTATTCTAGTTCATTGGCTCCTCCTTCGATGCCATATTCTTCTTTCTAAAAGTATGCCTGGCACTTCTTTGAGCTTGAGTTCAGCGATAGAGTTCGTATGCTCCTTTCTTTCTGGGGCAGAGACTAGATTGTTGGTTTTGCATGTATATGAGTTTTTGTTGTACAGAGAATGGGTAGGCTGGGGCCATGTCCCGACCATCAGTTAGTAATCTTATAGAGGTTTTTTTTTTTAAAGATGAAAAAAAACTAGTTCATGAGGGGAGGATTGCTTGCCGGCCTTCTGCATTTCATTTAGTTGTGTTGCAGCCTCATCGGCTTGCCTTTTCTTATTGTAAAGATATGACACCTGGGCCTAATTCAACCCCAAAAGCTAGTTCATGAGAGGAGGATTGCCCAAGGCCATATAGGCAAACCGCCAATCCATTCCCCAAGAAATGTGTATTGGACTCTAACCTACTCTAACACTCCCTTTACGCCCAGGCCTAACTGAAGCATGGATCGGGAGCCCAAACGGGAATGGATCTGGCTCTTGAGTTAGGCGCAGGTGCCATATCTTTACATGGTATTAGAACCAGTTCCATTCCCGTTTGGACTCCCGGTCTACACTCCAGTCGGGCCTGGGCGTGAAGGGGGTGTTAGAGTGGGTTAGAGTCCCACATTGGTTGGGGAAGGGACAGGTGATTTGCTTATATGAACTTGGGCAATCCTCCCTCTTGAGCTAGCTTTTGGGGTTGAGTTAGGCCCAAGGGCCATATCTTTACACTTATTATTGTTGAGTTGTAACCTTGTCAGTCCATATGTGACGTTTGTACAGATTATGACAGGGGTCTTAATGACCTAAATATTATGATTACAACTGAGTTATAGGTGGCTTGCTCAATCGGGTAGGCACCAGGTGACAGTTGCGCCCCCTTAGTTTGGAACGTGACAAAATATTTGACATCCTTATATGGATTGCAGAAGGTTTAGTCTACCTCCATCAGAACACTAAGACGAGGACTGTTCTGAGAGATATAAAAGCCAGCAAATGGTATTACTACTTGCTGATTTTTGGTTGTCAAGGTCTTTCCAAGAAGACAAGAGTCACATAAGCACTGCCATTTTTTGAGACTTTGTTAAGTGATCCTTACTTTCACCATTTAGATTGTAGCTGAAAACTTTAGTTCACTAAATACTAACAGCCAATACACTATTTAGTTATCTTAGTCAATGATTAGTTTTTCATTTTTTTCCTTCACAGATGATATATGGCGCTTGGCCCATGGCCAATTAACCAAAAAGGCAGATGTTTACAGCTTTGGTGTTCCTTTATTGTAGATTCTTACTGGAAGGAAGAATAATAGAGGGAAAAACACTGAATACTCCGACAGCTTAATTTCCAGTGTAAGTTGTGAATCAATTCCTTTATTAGTTCCAATATATTTCTGGATCTATACAATTGCAGACAGGAAAGTTTTTGCTCACTGTTTAACTATTGCCGTGGATGAAACAGGCATGGCAGCATTTTCAACATGCAAAAGTAGAGGAACTGTTTGATCCAAATCTTATGCTGCACAACTATCACACAAGCAATAAAATGGAGGTTTTGTGCATACATGAGGTTCTGGAGTTAAGACCATCCGTGTCCATGGCATTGCAGATGCTAGTAAAGAAAGAAGAAGAGTTACCTGCCCAACTAATCCTACCTTTACAGATGAGAAATAGATGGAGCTTCATGACCCTTGGGATACCCCATCTTATCCCCATAGAGAAGGTGATTCGGCTTCAATTGCCAGCATTTCTCACAGTTTTTTCTACCCCAGATGATGTTTCAGTGGCCTCAAACTGAGAAAACACAGATTTGTGATGGAAGTGAATTTGTGCATCTCAAGTATCTTCTTGCCTCATGTTCCACTTTGCACACTCTGGAAGCAGGTGTTTCGTTAGCAACAAGTTGCTTTTATCATTGTAATGGTAGTTTATCATTTTTACATAAGTAGGACATTACCAGGAAAAGAAATCAGAGATTATCCGAGAGTACTCTCATTTTTAATGAAAACTAGGTTACTTGTTCGTGCTTCGCGCGGTCATAGATGATCACATTAGAGGTACGAAATTGAATATTAAAAATAAAATAAAATTAAAGATATTAAAAATATTCTAAATTTTAAAAATTGATATTAATATATCTCAAAATTTTTATGAAAGACAATGAAAGTCTTACAAATCTTCTATAAATTTTTGGAAAGTAACATTTTTCCTTGATATAATTTCCTTTTGGAAATTTATTGATCTTTTATGAAATAATTAAGCTTCGTTTTTTCTATTTTTGTGTATGTAGCGAATATAGAATACTCAATCTCAGAAAATACACTACATATGAGGATCAAGTATTTTTATTAGTTCACACAATATTAAGCGGTCCATAATCAATAGTAAATATTTCATATCTTGCATTTTTATATCTTCATCATCATCTATGATTAGATCTCTTTTCCTACTCGTAACATCTTAATCAATATATTAATATTCCTTGATCTTTCAAGTTGCACAATGACATATTGAAATATATCTTCAAGCACATATTAATATATTATTTTCGTGAATAGGAGTTACAAGTACAAGAGCTATTCTCCAGTTCAATAATCAATCTTTGTTATCCCAAAAATTACATCATAGAGATTAGCTTTAAAGTATTTTAAAAAATTGATATTGAGAGGAGTAAAAAACTAAATATTAATAGGCTATGAATGTGGAACCACTCAATATACACTTGATGAATTAATGAGATGTAATGGGATAAGAACATGGGTAGATTTAAAGGGGAAGAAACATGGGGATATAAAAATCGCAAAAATAATTGAGCAATTACTCATTCGGTGGGGAATAAAATTACAAGATGAACGAATAAAATCCACCAATTTAATTAGAATTATATGAATATTAAAAGAAAAGAAAAAACTCAGAGGATTATAAAAGAAAATATTTATGTTGGCTTTAGTGATATGATACATCATCTAGGGTAAATTGAATAAAAAGAAGAAAAGAAGTGTTAAGAGCCCCCCGAAAAAGTCATTAGCCAAAGAACTATATAATGTTATGCTCTTATAGATCACAATTATACATACATACATACATACACACACACACACACACACACACACACACACATATTCAATGAATAAAATAAAAAAGGATCGGAAAAAAATTACATAAAGGAAGATAATAAGCATTCCGTTTATCATAATTTGAATTAGAATTGTCCAATTATGCTGCTCCTTTTGTTGCCGAGGATAACAACAGTTGTAAACACCACATTCCATAGAAGCTAGCCTTGATAGACTTCATTAATTTTTTCAAGTATATTTATCAATTGTCTTAATTCCCAAGAGAAAAAAAATAAGAAAGCAAATTAGTGTTAGATTTTTGCAGAAGCAACACCAAGACAAAACAATATTTGAATGATTAATTGGGATAGTAAAACAAAAATAAAATAAAATATAAGGTGAAATTCTAAAAAAAAATATCTGCAATTTTTACCATCAAAGTGAAGATGTCAAGAACTCTATTGATGGACCTTCCACAAGTTCATTTATTGCTAGTGAGAAATTTTAAATATAAAATAAAACAAGGCATAAATCTGACATTATCAATACTCAACAATGAGAATGAGAATTTCTTATTAATTATCAGTTATCACTATGCAAAAAAAAATAAATTAAAACGTGAATAAAAAAAGAAATGATTATACCTTCACCAATAAAAATGTCACTGAAAATACTCTTAAGATTAGAAAAATTAAATTTGAAACCTAGTTAATATTCAGTAAATTTCAAGTCATCGAAAATTAATTTAAACACGACAACAAAAAAAAAGATAAATGGAAAAAAACACACATTGAAGGATTGATTTTTACCAAGAGAATAGAGTAAATTAGAATTTATTACATATGAAAAAATGATGCAGAAAAAGGATTGATATTTATCAAGAAGATGCATTAGAAAGATGGAGGAACTGGTGGTAGAAAATAACAACGGATGAAGAAAAGAATACTGTTGGACATATACACAATGTCTACAAAAGCACAATATATAAGTTTAATGTTAGTATCATTAGTAAAGCTAGAATAAGGGAATTAAAAAAATGTATCGTCGTCTTCTATACCCTTTATGCTTTGTCTTCTACCTACGCATTTATTTTTTGAAATATGAAAGGGTGGTTAGTAACAATCATTTTTGAATTTTTTTAAATATTAATGTGTGAATAAATGGACATTAAGCATTTAACTGCATTCTTGGAACACTTCATACATTTCATAGTTGCTGTTAATATTAATTTTTGATATGTGTAGCTTTAATGTAATTAAAAGAATTAATAAAAAGAAGAGGAAATGATTGAGGTGTGATAAAGATGATTAAATAAATGACTTTTGATATTTGTAATAAAACACAAAATAAATGAAAAAATATTTTACAAAATCAAAAATTGAGAAAGTAGAAAGGAAGAAAAAAATACAAGAAAACATGAATTCTTGGCCAAAGAACTATGCCACATGAATCTCTTATAG
>JACEIK010000229.1:313467-323469 GCA_018107945.1 Datura stramonium | reverse complement strand
GTATATATTTACATTTACATAAAATCACATAAAAATGTATATAAATAAGTAGATAAACAAGACTAAATTGAGTTATAAAGTAGCACTTGGGCATGCAATTGTGCCCAAGATCAATAGTTTGTTGAAAATCTTTTACAGGTCTTTGAATAATAGCACCAAAGTTGTAGCGGACACGGTGGAAGGAGGAGTATTGATGAGTCACACCTGGGAGCAAGCTACCACTATTCTTAATAGGGTGACTAAGATGAATAGGGCCTGGCATACGAGAGAGGCTGATGTAGTGGTCGACACATATGTTGTTGGTTTGACTGCAGACCAACAAAGGAAAGAAGAAGAACACCACCAGGAGTTGGCTCATATGCGCACATCATTGGATTTGCTGACAAAGCATATTTTGGGAGCTGGAGCCAAAAAGGTAAATATAGTAGGAACTCAAGGAATGGAGCAAGGAGCTGATCACTCAGATTCTGAGGAAGAGTAAAACTTCTTGGATAGCCAAGTGGCGGGATTCCGAGCCAACCCCCAAGCATTTGGATAAGACAATTGGCGCCAAAGTTCTGGAAATTAAGGTCGGAACCAGTACATAGACAACTACAATCCGAATGGGTATAGAGATAGGAGCCGGGGTCATTAGCGTGAAGGAGAATGGAGAAGGAACGATGGTTACCGCAATGACTGTGCTGGGGTTTATATGCCTCCTAATGCACGAGAGGGGGAGGCTGGGTACTCAAAATTAGAAAGCATGATAGCCAAAATTTTAGAAAAGGTGAGGTTCACTGATGAGCAATTAAAGGAGATTAGAGGAGATATCAAGTATGGGACAAAGAGTGGAATCTCATGCAACTACCATCAAGTAGATTGAGTAGCAGCTTGGGAAACTATCAGCATCACTAAACCCTAGACAAAAGGGTACGCTACCTAGAAACACCATACAAAATCCAAAGAATGATGACCATTGCATGGCAGTGATGACTAGGAGTGGCAAAACCACAGTTGACCCCCCTTTCCTGGTTAAAGTTGAGCGGAAGAAAGAGAGCATAATTGAGGAAGATGATATGAGTGTTGATATGGAGAATGATGAGTTGCACTAGGCCTCGAGAGGTGAGAAGGAACTTGACATTGATCAAGGGGAAACCCAAGTGCATAAATCTATCCCGCAACCACCGCCATCGTTCCCTCAAAGAATGAAGAAAAAGGCGAAAAACGGTAAGTTCCAAAAATTCCTCTCAATACTAAACGCATATATTGTATTCTTGGCATGCTTAAACGTTTCTTAACAGTGTGCAATGTTAGGACTTGCCTGAATTCTTTGCTTGCTTAGGTTAAAGAGTTAGAAATTGGGAAAAGAGAATTACAACGGAGCCTTGATCTTGATGATCATTGTATTAACTTGAGCTGTGGTCGCAGGATAGTTAAATTTGGAACTTAGTGATAATGGATAGTTTGAAACCGCTCATGAGACTTGTTCGAGTGATTGAGTATAGTCATTCAATAGGGACTAGTCGGTCATTTGAATGAACCTTTGTTATCAGTTTTATAAGTAAGTATTGGTGATGATCACGAGTGTATACCTAAAGCAGTTATGAATCCTTGGGGAACACAAACCCTAGTTATCCTTTAATATTGATTCAAAATAGAACTTTTGATAATTGTTTTTGTTATTTCTTTTCTTTAGAATCCTCCAATTTTGGAGTAACTACCTAACAAGTTCACTTACCGGCTGTAATCTAGCTCTTCCATATTCCCTGTGGGATCGACCCCAACCTCTAGTTGGATTCTTTATTGACAACGTCCACTTCATACTACGGTAGGAGGTATGGTTTGAGCGTTATCAAAAAGTGGCGCCATACCATTGATAGAGACATTAGAACAAATTCCAGGATATGCAAAGTTTATGAAGGACTTGGTGACTAAGAAGAGATCAGTGAGCTATGATCATGTTGACAATGTACATCATTGTAGTGCCATAGCTACAAGGGTCCTAGATCAGAAGAAGGAATACCCAGGTGCTTTCACTATACTATGCACGATTGGCAATGTTGAGTTCGCAAGGGCACTCTGCTATTTGGGAGCTAGCATTAATTTGATGCCCTTGGCAGTTCAAGAAATTGGGATTGGGAGCCTCTACACCGACTGACATGCGGCTACTGATGGCCGACAGAACTGTTAAAAAGCCAGTGGGAATCCTATTTGATGTGCTTTTCAAGGTAGAAAAATTTATATTACCAGCAGACTTCGTGATTTGGATTTCGAGGTTGATTATGAGGTCCCTATCATTTTGGGGAGACCATTCCTTGCAACTGGAAGGGCTCTAGTAGATGTGGAGGCTGGCCTGCTGAAGTTCAGATTAAACAAAGAAGAGGCCACTTTCAACATCTGCCGGAAAATGAAGCAACCTTAGGAATATAGGGTAATCTCAGCACTAGAGGATGAGTATGAATCACTTGACGAATTTTGAGTAATCAGGAGACTTGCGTC
Organism: Datura stramonium; assembly: GCA_018107945.1. NCBI lineage: Eukaryota > Viridiplantae > Streptophyta > Magnoliopsida > Solanales > Solanaceae > Datura > Datura stramonium. The sequence goes on along the minus strand of JACEIK010000229.1, from coordinate 320,991 downwards.
ATGCCGCGACGTTAAATCAGGCGCTTCTTGGGAGGCAACCCAAGTGGTGGTTTGGTGAAGTCTGAGTAACCAGGCCACTTGCGTCGTGCCGCGACGTTAAATCCAGCGCTTCTTGGGAGGCAACCCAAGTTATTGAGCTAATATGTGCTTAGTGTGTAGGAAACTAAAAACAGGAGGTTGAAATATCAACTGCTACAACTCTCAATACGACTCGTGATGGTATCCTACGAGCCGTAGCAGCAGTCGCGGTGAGGATCAGAGAAATAATTCAAAGCTCTGACCTACGAGTCATCATATGGATCATACCTCAGTTGTACGAGTCGTAGGATTCACTCGTAGGTCCCCAAGTAAATCCTTAAAATTCTAACTTACGGGTCCAAGGGATGAGTCGTAGGGACTTTCTACGACTCGTGGTACGAGTCATGACGGGTAAAATAAACAACTTAACCCCACTCGGCCTAGATTTTAAATCTTCCCCCCTCACCTATTTAAACCTCATACCTAAACCAACTCCTCTCCCATGAGAACAACCCACGACTCACAAACTACACCCCTCCCCGTAACTCATACCACAGAAAAATCGAGAAAATTTTCTTGCTCAAACCAAGTTCCTCTAAACCCTACACATTGATTACCAGTCGAAGGAGCATCTAACAAGTAAGTATATTGCTTTGAATGTTGATACCAACCATAGGCCGAAAGTGATTGTGCCAAAACCCTGTGAGTCATGAGTCATGCTTGAAAAATATTTGAATAGAAAGACAGTGATGAGGCTGTTAGGAAGCTGTTTATGACTAGGTAATACTCTTTAATGTTGATAAACTTAGGGCATGAACTACTCACAATGAGTTATGGGTAGTAATTCAAAAGGGGAGGATTGAGCATGGGTTAAATTGATTTATTGATATGCCTAGACCTGGGGGAAATCTGAGTACCCAAAAATGTGAAAAGAGAACCCTTGCAAATTGAAAAAGAAATTCGACTAAGGCTTGAAAGTGGTATGAAGCACAGTACGGATCGTAATTTGTCACTACGAGTCGTACTGAGCACTCATACCATAGAATTGAACAAAGTTGCATAAAAAAGTCCCTCCTATGACTCGTGGAATCGACCTACCGATCGTACCACGAGTCGTGGAAAAATCCAAAGAAATAATAATGTTGGGGCTCCATCAGACGACTCAAGGTATGGATCGTACCTTCGTGGTACGAGTCGTACCTGTGATTCGTAATAAACATGTAGAGTTTCTGGGACTTCATACGAGTTATACATTCATGGTATGACCCATACTGTTGACCCATGATGAGAATCTGAAACTCTCCTTTCTAATTCTTTTTTTACAAAAATAGAATGCTAACTTCTTTTTCTACAAGTACAATGACACAGAAGCGAAAGACATCCAAAGCAACAGCCCGAAGAACATTAATTGATGAAATATATAGTCTGAGGCTGGATAAGCAGGTAATTCCCCTAATGGTTCACTCGAGGACTACCAGATAGACACCTCTGACACTGATGAAACCAGAACCACTAGGGCAAAAGAAAAGGCCCAAGCCGAAGCAACCACTACCACATCTACTCAAGCTCCCCAGTCTAAGGAGGGAGCTAGAGAAGAACATCAGGAGTTGGGAAATGACTCAAATGATGAATAAGGGTCAGGAGAGACCCAAGCTGGAGAAGAAAATGGAAGTGAAGAATCAGAGGAGGAGGCTCCTAATGCTGCAAAGGAACAGACCCCACCTAGAGAGAACCGCATAGTCTGGTGGACAGTGTCGGGAGCTAGAGATATCTATGAGCATGGCATCTCTCTCACCGCCAAAAATAAGCCAAGGTGGAGAATCCAAGAAGAGCCGCGGATCCTCACTAACTCACTCAATGAGGTCGAGGAGATGAATCGGATATTCAGTTTCTATGGTTTTGAGTGGATGGCCAAGACTCCAGCCCAGTATACAGTAGAAATGGTTCGGGAGTTCTGCGCCAACTATTTGGCCACCATGGAGATAAAGGCGAAGGAGGGGCAGAAGATTAAAGATCAGCCCCATCTAGAGAGTGTCATGGTTCGAGGTCAAGAGGTTGATATATCTGAGCGAACCATCGCTCAAATTTTGTATGGACCTCAATTCCCGCCTACAAGAATGATGCCAGAATACGAGTATAGGATGGAGGCAATGAAGTAGATTAGGCAGCTGGGCTTGGAGGAACGACAAAGGCAGCTGAAATGGCTAGCAAAGGTGATTGCTGAGAACAAGGAAGAAGCTGAGTAGGTTACTGCTGGAAAGCAGGTGACAAAGAACTCGCTAAATTTCATAGAAAAAATCCTGCTGGACACTAGTAACCCATCGGTTAGTACCCATGGTCAACGATAACACATTGAGTGCTAATAGGGCAGCCTTGGTGGAATGCCTCATGTCTCGTTACCCCATCAATATCCCCAGGATCATAGCAGAGGAGATATGAGACCGGGCGGTGGGAGTGAGCACTACTATCCCATTCTCGAGTCTTGTATTCAGGTTATGCACAGAGGCAGGGGTGCTAGTACGACGGGGCGAGGAGCGACTGATCGGAGGCCATAGGATTACAGGCATAAGCCTTATCTGGGATGAGATAAACTCGGTAAGCAGAGCTAGGATTCCCACCGTGATTCCAGCAGTCCAGCAAGTAGGGGACGCACAGGTGAATGTCCCCATTACATAGAAGCAGAGCGAGACACCGACTACAGACGCTGGTCATTCAGAGTCAGCTCGTAGCACCTTAGCTGCACCACTGCCTAGCTTGCAGACTCATACACCAGCAGGGCATGTTTTGGTGCCACAGGACTTCCTCCAAAAACTAGTCAAATGGTTGACCATGGCGAAGTGAAAGATTCAGGCCATGATGAAAAATGTAAAGCCATGGGTCAAGCCAGAGATAGAGGTAGCAGCTCAGGCTCTACATGCTCGCCTAGACGGATTTGAGAGCCAATTCAATGTACGGATGGCAGAATAGACAGACACCAGTAGTCTCCATGCAGAGTTGGGGGATCTTCGGAGCCAAGTAGTTAAGTTGTCATCACGACAACCAACAATTTAGCAGCCCCACTCTTTTAGACCTAGATGCCAATCCTGATGAGGAGATTAATTTGGCGGCATATTGGGAGCCGACGACAGCTGCTGGTGATAAGGGGAAGAAAAGAGTTGCTGAGGATGCTAGAGAGGAGAGCCTGCAAAAGAAAAGGAAGAAAGACAGATAAGAGCGCAAGCGAGCTAGAGCAGAGAGCCTGCAGATTCATGAAACACATTTTTCTAAGCTGTAGGAGCGAGTTAGAGGAGCAGGTAGCTCCACCATGGCTCAGCCCGAGCTTGCCAGTGGCCGTGACCCTTTGGGTGAGCCACATTCAGCCCAGATTGTTACAGAGGCTGTCGAAGCAGCCACGACTACTGGGGGGGGTCACTACCCCTGTTGACACATTATTGAGAGGCCCGGCCACCGCTAGCGCCACGATTGCAGCGGAGGTACCGCCTCCACAGGATGACAGGAGAGCCTAGAGTGCCATAGGTATGTTCTCTTCCCTATGTTCTTGTAGTTCATGCTTCGGGGATGAAGCTTACTTTTCAAAAAAGGGGAGGGGGTGTAATTGTTATTTTAATGGAATTTTTGATTCGTCTAAGGGTTTTTCTTGCCGTGTTTCTTTTCCCTCAGGCATGCTATGTAGTAGCACCGGCATGTTTAGGATTTTTATTCTTTTAGTTTGTAATTTTTTGTTTGATTAGAAAGTAGCTTAGGATTACTCAGCCAATAAATTGCACTAGTTTTGATGTTTGAAATATTTCAAATTTGACCCAGTTTTAAATTATTTTTGGATGCATTAGTTATGTATTTGTGACTGCATGCATGATTTTTGTGGATCTTTTGATGTTATTTAGTTTATTAGCATAGGGAGTCTTGTCAAGCCATGTATAAACCAGATAGGTGAGGTGAATATAAGTCATGTACCATGAGTGAGTGAGGTGTAGTACTTAGTTCAGTATTGTGTTAAAGATCTATNGTAGTACTTAGTTCAGTATTGTGTTAAAGATCTATAACTTGCCTTATTGGTCTTTGCATAGGCAAAGGATGGTTGATTAGGATATGATCATAGGCTATTTTTGTTTAGCTCACTTTTAGCCTATATGACCCTACCAAAATTACATGAATCCCTTGATCCTAAGTTTGAGCCTTAATTGACCCATATTTTTTCTTTGATTAACCAATGAACCATACCCATTTCTTTATAATGAATCTATTTTGGCCATGGTCCTTCCTTGGATATTGTGAACCTCAACATAGGCAAAATGCTTAAGTTGAGGGTGGCTAGAGTAGGGGCGCGTAAATGGTGGGAACGAGAAAAAGGGAAAGAAAAGAGAAAAAGGGTGAAAAAAGAGGTGTGGTGAGGTGAAAAGAAAAGAAATGAAAAATATTGAGAATCCTAACAAAGAGATTTCAAAAGAAAATGAAAATGCTAAAAAAAGTTGAAAATACACCACACCCATGCAAATGTATATAAAAGAGGTGAAAAGGGAAGAAAAGGGAATGACAGAATAATAGGTGAAATAGGTGAATGGTGTAGCCAATGTATGTAGTGCCAAGGAAGGGATAGTCACTTATAAAATCTTTCATCTTTATCATATCCAGCCCTAAGCCTACATTACAAGCTATATCAAGTCCTATAGCGATCCTAACTCGGTCATCTGATAAACTGAAGCAGAGAAAATAAGGGCAAGTCTATGGTATATGATACATAATACTTGTAACTTCTTTGTGAGAGTGAGCATCTTACTTGTTTAGTCCCATGCAATGTTTGACACTGTATATATAGGAGTGGGGACTTCATTTGTTATGAGGGTACATGGATTATGTTTACTTTTACCATTGCTCTGTGTGAAAAACATTGGTGATGACTTGATTTCCTATTGATAACTAGATGAATGTCTTGATCCCTGTTTATTATGTTTTGAGGCTGCTTGTAATACATTAGCTGATGTTGGTCCATGGAAAAGGGTCAGAAGAGGTTGTATGGAAAGTGAAAGTTTTGTTTAAGTATTGACTGTAGTATCTTAGGTTTATTTTCTAGTGGAGCATCGTGGTTAGTTTTTCTTTTCTTTGCCTGAGGACATGCAAAATCTTAAGTTGAGGGTGTTGACGTGCTGTGGATTTACAACACTTTCGACGCTCAAAATTGAGAAAATAGCATGAACTTAGGTATATTTATGTGGATATAAGGCACTTTTCCTTTGGTTACAGGATAAATTGGTGTTGGAACTAAAATGTGCAAAAGATAGCCTAAAAGTGTATAAAATAGGCTCAATTCACAGTTCACAGTATGAGCCGTAGGAAGGTTTTACAAGTCGTACTGCTGGTCGTGAGAAGTTTCAGAAGGCTAAGGATGAAGAGGTGCATTATACGAGTCTCAGTACGAGTCGTACAAAGCTTGTACGAGTCGTGGTGAAGAAGTCGTGAAAAGATTCAAAAGATTTGCATAAGAGGCTGACTCCTACTATTGATAGATAGTATGAACTGTGGGACAAAGGTACGAGTCGTACCATAGTATTCGTGATGGACTTTAGAATTATTTCAAAGTCTCAGAGTCAAGATACAAAAGTATAGTACGACTCATAGGATGCAAGTACGAGTCGTACCAGGATCCAACCCAAAATTCAGCCAGTCAACAATGTACGAGAGGAAGGTACGGTTCGTAGGTTCATGGTATGGATCATAGGATGGGTCGTGGTACTGGTGGAACTAGATATGGAAATTAACCCTCTTAGCCTAGGAAAAGGATTTTTATATATGTATAAATACGTTTTATATTTTATTTTTCAAACAAACGTGTGTGGATGTGAGAGAATAGTTAGAAAACATTGAGAAAGGAGAGAATTGAGTTGATTTGACTTGTGATCAACCTTTTCCTGAATTCTTCTTGTTCTTGCTACCTGTTCTTGAAGATTTTGCTGATTTATTAAAAGAAGTGTCTTTCTCATTCATAATTGTAAGTATTGATTTATGTTCTTAATCATGAATGCAAATCACAACCTTACAACTATGCGAGGCTAAAACTTCCATAGCTATGGTTGTGGGAACCATGGTGGATTAACAAGCTAGGGTTGCACAAAGTGATTCTAAACCAATTGTAAATGCTTATATTGTATTCACTTCATGCTTAAATGTTTCTTAATGGTGCGCAACATTAGGACTTGCCTGAATTCTTTGCTTTCTTAGGTATAAGAGGTAGATATTAGGAAAAGAGACTTACAACGGAGCCTTGATCTTGATGATCATGTATTAACTTGAGTTGTGGTCGCAGGATAGTTAAATCTGGAACTTAGTGATAACGGGTAGTTTGAAACCGCTCATGAGACTTGGTCGAGTGATTGAGTATAGTCATTCAATAGGGACTGGTCGGTCATTTGAATGAACCTTTGTTATCAGTTTTATAAGTATTGGTGATGATCACGAATGTATACCTAAATAAGTTATGAATCCATGGGGAACACAAACCCTAGTTATCCTTTAATATTGATTCAAAACCGAAATTTTGATAATTTTTTTTGTTATTTCTTTTCTTTAGAATCCCCCAATTTTGGAGTAACTACCTAACAAGTTCACTTACCGGCTGTAGCCTAGATCTTTCATATTTCCTGTGGGATCGACCCCAACCTCTTGTTAGGTTCTTTATTGACAACGTCCGCTTCATACTTCTGTAGGAGGTATGGTTTGAGCGTTATCAATTGACACAAGAGATAGCGGTACCTATGTGGAAATGGGAAGCAATCAACATGGATTTTGTGATAGGATTACCCCGTACTAGGCATAGATTTGATTCCATCTGGGTGATCGTCGAGATTAACGAAGTCAGCTCATTTTTTACTAGTCAAAACCACCTTCTTGGTCGAGGATTATGCTAAGTTATATATCTGGGAGATAGTTCGGTTACATGGTGTCCCAACATCTATCATTTCTGACAAAGGGGCACAATTCATAGCTAGATTCTAGCAGGCATTTTAGAAGGTTTAGGGGACACAAGTCAATTTTAGTAAAACATTCCACCCTCAGACAAATGGGCAGACAGAACGTACAATTCAGACGCTCGAGGATATGTTATGGACGTGCGTGCTAGACTTCAGGGGTAGTTGGGACGAACATTTACTCCTTATTGAATTTTCTTACAACAACAGTTATCATTCGGTAATTCAGATGGCGCCGTATGAGGCCTTATATGGAGGAAATGCAGGTCCCCAGTTGGTTGGTTTGAAGTTGGAGAATCAGCATTAATTGGACCATACATAATCCACCAATTAGAGGATAAAGTAAAGCTTATCACAGGGCGCTTGTTGACAGCTCAGAGTCACCAGAAACCTTACTCTGATGTGCGCCGTAGAGATCTGGAATTCAATGTTGATGACTGGGTATTTCTGAAGGTTTCTCCAATAAAAGGCGTAATGCGGTTTGGTAAAAAGGGAAAGCTTAGACCTAGGTTTATTGGGCCATATCAAATCCTCCAGAGAATAG
>JACEIK010000229.1:298093-313456 GCA_018107945.1 Datura stramonium | reverse complement strand
CTAGACCTGGCTCCAGAGTTAGAATCTGTTCACCCGGACTTTCATGTATCAATGCCGCGGAAGTGTATAGGGGATCCATCCCGAGTTGTGCCAGTTAAGGACATTCAGGTTACCGAGGAGTTAGCCTACAAAGAGATTCCAGTTGCCATATTAGATCAGCAAGTTCGTAGGTTAAGGACTAAAGATGTCGCCTCTGTTAAGGTATTGTGGAGAAACAGGAATAAGGAAGAGATGACCTGGGAAGCTGAGAACGACATGAGATCCAGATATCCTCGTTTGTTCCAGGATTAATCCAGATTATGCAGTTAAGATAAAGCTGTTGTTCAACTGTATTTTATGATTCATGTTATCTATACTGTTCGGTTGACTACCATTTTGTTGTAAAATAGTTGCTATAATATCCTGTGAGATATCTGTATTGCACTTTTGTACGTTTCAGGTTTTTCAGATAGTCCATATTACAGGGGAGACTCTGCTGAAATTTTTCCAGAACATTAGTTATAAGAGTTAATTCCTGTAAGTTGAAGTTGACATTCGAGGATGATTGTTCTTAAGGGGGGAAGGATGTTACACCCTGTAAGTTTCTATCATTTAGTCGGCATATTCGTACGTAAGTCGAGAGTTTTAGAGTATGACGCATACGAGAAAGGGCTTAGGGAAAGGACGTTCGAGCACAGAATCAAGGTAGAAAGGGAGAAGGCCGGAGCAGGCTGCGACAAGGGCAGGGTGTCACGGACCCCTCCCTACGTGTTGTGCGCCATGACACACCCGATATTTAGCACGTTGGGGTCAATGTACCAGACCCCCTGTCCACCGCCCAAATGTTATATAAGTTTAAGTGATTCACTTGGATTCATTTCTTAATAAAAGACTCTCGTCCATAGAAAGAGTAAATACGCAATTTTCATTAAAATTTCCTCCAATTACGCTGCTAAATGCGGTCCACATTTAAATTAACTTCAGGTATCGAGTCCTAAGCCTACAGGGAGCATTACTACAGAGTTATTTTCTTGAAATATGCCTGGAAAATTGGAACCTCGCCGAGTAGAAGTTATCATAATTGCTCCAAATTGATTCCTAAATAGTCATAGGCAATAAGTAAGCATTTCTCCCTTTTGAACTCTCGGGAAGTTATACGTTTTTGGACGTATTTTGCAAAGTTGAATTTTAGTTATTATTAGTATTATAAGTTATCATTTTAAGACGAATTTGGTATTGAAATTAGTCTCTTTCTCCCAGTATTACGGTTACAGTTGGATAGAGCTGTATAATACAAATTGAAACTCGTTAGATAATCGGGAATCAGCAGCTAATGTATGTTAAGGTGAATTCCCTTGGCAAGTTAGTTCCTATAGCATTGTAATACAGTTTGAATCCCAATAAAGGAACCAAAAGTATTGTTATTAGGATTAGCTGTTGCTATTAGCTGAGACCAGTACTCTATGTTTAGTTTGAGATTGACTTTGCCCTGTATAGCCTTCCATGACCAACCCCAGGGTTACTAGCTGTGTCATCGCCCACCAGGGGATATATGACATCACTCCAAAGAGCAATATGCCGTCCCAAGGGATGATGATGAGGTCTAAGGGCCTTATACAGTCCATTCCATGGTTGGACTACCAGTTTTATACCATATCAGTATCACACCCCTGTCGATCCTGGTGCCCGGGGTGCAGTTATTAGGAGTCCACTAGACTCAGACACAACTATAGTTCAGGGGCCGAGTGGGCTCAGTTGCAGACCCAGGGGACCGGTAGGTTGGCTATAGTTACTAGTTGACTCATTTTGACCTTGTTAAGGGTATATAGATTGAAGTGTGCTCGCTAGGGCTTATGGGGGCCCCGAGTGGGTTATTTTGTGTTGTTTGTACCTTCCGGCTTATGAGAGCCAGGTAAGTTTCTTATTTGAACTATTTACTATTAGTTTTCCAGCAGGTTATAAGGTTATATTAGGTTGACTCTCTATCCCTCCTATTGAATGGTTCAGTTTCATTATCAACATTCAGTCATTTTTTTTTACTGCCTTACATATTTGGAACATATTTTACTGACGCCCATCCTTGGAGCGCTGTATTACTTGCACGCAGGTGCGTATAGATGCGGATCTGGACCTCCTTAGATTTTAGCCCTAGTCAGCAGTATAGTTAGCTCCCTTCTTCTAGGGTTAATAGTTAGAAGGTTTGCTCTTTTTATTGTATAGTTTATGGGTAGGTCGGGGTCCTATCTCGACCATTATTCCACTCCTAGAGGCTTGCAGATTACAGATTTCCAGTTCTTCATTTTGTTGTTGGCCATGTTGGGCCTATATATGTTTTATTTCATTTGATAGTCATGTGGGGCCTTGTTTAGCTATTAGATAGTGGCCTTGTTGGCTATAGTATAGCTATAGTTGCTTGATTTTCATTTCAGTTATAACTAGACAGCATGGTGGTCTTGTCAGCCCACATAGGATTCCTTTTTACTGTTGTTGTTGGTTAGCTGTTTTCGTTTACAGGTGGCTATATGGCCTTGCCAGCCAGAGGATACTTTTACAGCCGAGATATAGCCCGTTGTTTTCTTGGATTGAGTTGCAAGCATGCACCAGACGTGCATAAGCCTAGCCAGATCAGTCAGATTACAGTGTGGCACTAGGTGCCAGTCATTCCCCCTAGGTGAGGCATGACAAAGTATATAATACTTAAGAATTCTCAACTAAAACTCCTATATTAAGTGTCGAGAAATGATTCAAAAGATACTTGACCAAGTATTTTGGAGTTTGTTAGTTAGTTTTCTTTATTTGAGCATGTTTAGAAATTGTGGTAGATAAGTAGCTAAAAAGTGGTTAGTGGATGTAGATTTTAGCATTTCCAGTTTCATTGTAAGACTATTTATACATAGTTCACTTTAGTTTTGTCACGACCCAAATGACCGTGATTGACACCCACACTAACCCTCGGGTGGGTGAACCAACGAATCTCGATACTACTCCCCAAATGAGACATATGTCAAAAAGTAAATGCATTCTTTAAATATTGAAATAACTTCACATCATGAATCAATCTCTTAAACCAACATTACAAAGAAAAAATAATACCCAAGACTTGAAATTTATTGCACAAGACGTCTGTTTCCACAACTAAGGAACTAAAACTAAAAATGAAATAAAGTGTTCGAATGTCTGAAAGAAGGACATCTACAATGAAGGAGTGATCTGCGTCCTCATTTGCTCACCTTCTCAATCCACAAAAGTTGCTGGTTTACAGGTGAGGGCGTGAAGAACTACCGGGCTCGAACTCTACACTCAGAAAAGTATGTAGGGGTAGGGTCAGTACATGACACAGTACTGGTAGGCATCAACGACCGACCTTACATAATAACAAATAATTACATATATAGAGATATAAAAAGGATCCTAAGCTTTATAAAGAAATCAACCGGTCTGCTCACTGGATTAAGCCTCTCACTGCAGCGGTCACTTGTTCGCTACAACATTCTCGCCGCAGCGAAAATGGTTCTGCTGCAGCGGCACTGCGTAGGCAGTAGCTCAACGTGCTGCACCCTTCTCAATTCATCCATCCCACAATTCATTAGATCAACAGTTAACGTTTCATATTCTCCATAAATCTATCAAATAACCATAATAAAACAACAATCATAATAGTTATTAAGAGCTACATATCCTCAGTTACTCATAGAGACAACTACTCAATAACCACACATGGTAACAAAGTTGCACTTAGCATCAACACCATGCTCATTGTTATCAATTTGCATCATATCCATGACAATTTTGCACATTCTCGTAGCACGTTTCACATCCACCTCATTAACATAATTGAAATCACAAACAAATACGCAACAACACAACCAAGGTAACATGACTGGCGCACGCTTCTGCCATCTCCCCTTAACACTCAACTACACGAATCATGTACACACATGCTAGAGAGTCTTATTTGTGCCCATCCAGTCATGACCTGCAGGAGACTCTAGAAATTCATGTACTGTGCCGGCATGACACCCGCTCCCACTCATAAGCCTGTTCGGATGCTCCCTTCGGATACGAGCCACTCAAATATTGTTATTCGCTCACCCAGATATTCCCCTTGGTCTCAAGCCTCTCATTTTAGGATGTTAAATCTTTTCATTCATCATTCTCATAAAAGGCATGTCTACTTCTCAAATAAGCCATCATCAATTAACAATTCTGTCATTAACAAAGTATGATCACTTTACTAACTGTTCATAACAGGTGATTACATTAACATATATACACAATCTTTTAAACAAGTCATCACAATTCAATATCACATCTTAGTCACATTCTTAAAATAAATTAACAACAATAGACTCATATATCACATAAACGTCCGCAGACCAATCGTATATCAACATTGCACACTATACATGCCACTATATAGGTCTATCTCTATAAACCATAACCTACCTCGATTACTCAAAATTATTGGCTTCGCTACTTTGCAGGAGCTTTGCCCTTCCTCAATGCTTCGGATATTCAAAATCTACACACGTATAATCATTGGTTAATCACTCCTCAATATAGAGCCTAATTCAATCAAACCCTTCTCTTTTCAGGGCAATTTAACAGAAAACCCTTTCTTTCCACCTAGTTCTAGGTCCTCGCCTTGTCTAACCCATCAACATTAACAAGAGGAACCCTAGGAAGTAAAAATTACTCAAATTTTCAACAATCAACCCTCCCATTACTTCCCTACAATCTCAGCCCTAGTTCATCAACTTAGAGTTTTTCTCTATATAATTTCCATCATTAAAGGTCCACAAGCAATCTAGGATCAACACTAATTGAAGTAGAGGTAGGATGATTAGGATTCTTACCTTCGGAGAGTAGTTCACTATTCTGGAGAATTTTTCCATCCCTTAGCCCTTCTGAATGAGTTTTTCAGAATGATGGGGCAAAACCCCGGAATTTCCACTTGAAATTCACTTTTTGACTCCCGTTGTCCGCTGCACTGGTCACACTTCTGCTGTTGCGGCCGTTGGATCACTGCGGTGTCTTCCGCAGTTACTCCCTCATTTTTCCACGGTGGGACTCCGACCGCTACCACGGTCTCCCTGCAGTGGGAATCCCGCCGCTGCAGCGGTCCCCCGGACTACTAGCTATCCAAAAATGGATAGTTCTATACTTAGTTTATTTCACCACCTCCCTATCTCCTCCTTAACTATTTTTCAGTTTTCTATTCCCTTAACCATCCCATAACGATGTCCAGATCGTTACAAGTTTGAAGGAGTATCTGAGATAAAGATTTCTACAGTAGCTTTTTATCTTTTTTGCTCTATTTTCTGTTCACTTTCTCCTTTTAGGTTTCTTTTCCTTAACAATAAATCTTGTATCAAAGCTTGGTTCCTTTTTGAAATTGAGTGAATCGTGAGGCTTATATCAATTGTGTATTTGAGTTAAACAAAAGAGAAGTGTGAGAGCAAAAGAAAAATGACAGTGAATGGTATTTCATCATTTTCACAGCCACTCCTGTCAATTTTTATTGGTGAAAAGTATGAGTTTTGGAGTATCAATATGAAAACTCTTTTTAAATCACAAGGAGTTTGGAAGCTGGTGGAAGAAGACTTTGTGGATCAAGAAAGCTTTGACCAAGAGGCAGAGAAATTGAAAGAGATCAAAAGGGATGCCAAAGATTTCTTCCTCATTCAACAAGCAGTCCATGACACAAATTTTTTCAAAAATTGCAGCAGCAACTCTGTCTTCACAGACATGGAAGATTTTGAAGAAGGAATTTCAAGGTTTAGCTAAGGTGATAATGGTTTAATTGTAGATTTACCATCGTGACTTTGAAACTCTTTCTATGAAAAGTAATGAATCTGTTCAAAATTATTTGTCTAGAATTTCTTCTCTTGTTAAATGAGGTTTTGTGATGAAGATATATCTGAAGAAACTATTGTTGCAAAAGTTTGTAGGAGTCTTACTCCAAAATTTGAACATATTTTGCTGTAATTGAGGAATCCCATGACTTGTCTGGTTAAATTTTTTATGAACTAATGAGTTCTTTGCAAGCTAATGAAGAAAGACTCCTAAGGTCACATGAAAAAAATGAAGAAAAAGCATTTCAAGTGAAGGATGAGTCCACTCAACATAAAGATAAGCTAGAAAATTTTGCAAATCGTGGCCGAGGAAGAGGTGGATTTGGAGGAAGAGGTCATGGAAGAGGCCAACGAAGAAGTCAAGATAGAGGAGGATCAAACAAAGAGAAGAAAAATAGGACGTTTTTGTGCAACTACTTTAAAAAATCTGGTCATAAAGAAGCTTATTGTTGGCAAAAATAGAAGGATAAGAATAACCAAGCAAGCTTTGGAGAGAAAACTGATGATGAGAGTAAGTTATTCATGGCCCTTTATTGTGAAAAACAGACTCCTAACAATGTTTGATTTTTGGAAAGTGGATGTTCCAATCATATGTTTGGGACAAGATCATTGTTCAAGGAGCTTGATGAGTCCAAAAAATCAGACATAAGTCTAGGAGAGAATATAATGACCCGGACGTCGTTATGGGATGGTTAAGGGCATAAAACACAGAAAACGGACTAAGGAGGAGATAGGGAGGTGGTAAAATAAACTAAATACAAAACTGTGCATTTTGAGTAGTACTGGTCTGGGGGACCACTGCAGTGGTGGGATTCCCGCTGCAGCGAGAACGTGGTAGCTGTCGGAGTCCCGTCATGGTGAAAATTGTAGAGTAACCATTTGGACCTTCATAGAGACAGCGGACGACAGGAATTAGAAAGAGGGTTTAAGTGAACATTACGTGGTTTTCCCCCTATTATTTCTCAGAATTCGATTCGGAGGTCTAGAGGGCGAAAAAACACTCCAGAGCAGTAACCTCTTCACCCAAGGTAAGATTTTTGATTCTCTTTCTCGAAAGTAAGTAGTTTTCATCCTAGAAGCTTTATAGGACTCTAAAGGTGGGAATTTTATAGAGGAAGAATGTAATACCCTGAACGTGCCTAAGATTAGATCTGGGATCAAAATTTGAAGTTGGCTGAAAACTAGAAAAAAAATGCACAAGACAAACGATGTAACGACTCGTGGTGAGATGTGACGACCCATTGTCACTAGGCGTGGTTTGAATTGCTGAATTTCCAGTGGACTTGATGGATAGATACTGCGATTCGTTTGAAGCAACCACGAGTTGTGGTGAGGCTCATTGTGTGGGAAGTTTAGGATTTTCAAGGAGCTGGCAACGGTCGATTTAACGACCCATTAAAAGGAACCACGACTTGTCCTATCGAGTCGTGGCTAGGATCCGAAGTTAAGCTCTGGGTAGTGCAGACAATGGACCGTACTACGAGTCGTGGTAGCATCCAACGACTCATTGGTATGCCTGTGGAATTGGCCAGTGCAGGTTTTCAGGGTGATTTCATTAAGGGTATTTTCAACTTTCCTATACTTTAGGGCCCTAAACTATGTCATTTTATGTATTTTTATGGGCATGATAGGATAGGTTAAGTCCCTCTAAGTATATTCATTCCCATGCATGCAAGTTAGGAAGAATTAAGAAATATCAAGCCTAGTTTCAAGCTCTTCTACATCAATTCTCCATTGAGCATTCAAGGAACTTTGAAATATGATCTTACCCAGGTATGTAGGGTTACAAATGGGTGTTTCCGTTCGCACCCATGCCAATTCTCTATTGATTCATGAAAATCTATCAAAAATCTCATGGGATTTTAATTCAATTTTTGTGAAAATCTAATAATTTACTAATGGGATATTATGATTTGTGATTTACATCATATTTTATGGATTTTGATTATATTTTACAATTATTTTTCTTATAAAATTGTTGATTTTGATTTATACCAAAAGAAGCCCAATTATGTATAATCTGTGATGAACCGATTTATGATCTTCACTTCAATTGTTGATATTTACAAACCCAACATGATTCATGATTTGAAATATGGGTTTATTCAAATATCCATCATGATTAGATGATTTACAAGTTATATGCATGATCTACAAGTATGCATGAACCCTATGATTTATGAATTATGGAAGATGAAAAACATATTTTCAAGTTACCCATGTTTATAAGCATGTTTTGAATGAATTGAGTATTTTAAAGCACGTTAAAGTATTGGGAAATTCGCACATGTTGAAAAATGATTTACAATTTATGAAATGGATCTTATGATTTATTGAATTATGATGTTGGCCGACAAAAAGGGCCTTTGATTCTTGGCTAATCATATTTTAATGGGGATCAATGAATGATAAATGTTTATTTAGCCATGAATTTTATTGAATGAAGTTATTGATTTATACATGAGCCTAATATGCATATTTTTTGGGAGCCTTGTCTAGCACCGAGCAGCCCGACGTTCAAAGTACTATGTTGGTGTCTCATAACCACTTGCCACCATAGGTTTTTAATGATACATTATAATGATAATGATCCCCCTCTTTCGTGATATCACATAATGCACGTATGAACGTCCCTCGCCTGGCAAGCCAGGGGTGACTCTGCCCACTTGAGTGAGATAGTTGGGGCATCATGAAAGGCTCTACCATGATGTTGTCGGTTATGACGAGTCCTCATATTGTTATGCATGTTTTATGCATTGTTATGTTCTTGTTATTGGCTCAAGTGATTATTTGATAAAGTTTTCCTTATGATTATGATAATGAATGGTTTACGAATGATTTGAAAACCTTGAGCCTTATGCTATCTTATGATATTTATGATACGAGCATGATGTCCTTCTCTTGTGATCGTTTATGAGCTTCTATGTATTTTTAAATGTCTGTTTTACTTATCTTGCATACTTGGTACATTCCATGTATTGACCGCATACTTTCTACGCTGTATCATTTCATGATACAGGACCCGACACTCAGACTCATTTTCATCCTTAGTTCATTCCAGAGTTTGCTATTAGCTTGGTGGTGAGTCCTCATGTTTTGAGGGTCATATGATTAGACATTATGTTGTTCTTTTATTTCAGTTTGGCCGGGTTAGTTGGGGATTTTGTCTCATCAACCCATCTTACATGATAGAGGCTTTCAGACCGTATGTAGTATTGATCTCATGTGTATGTCTAGTACTTACGAATATTATGATATGCTATGTTACGTTTACGTTTCCACTATGTCTTATGTTTAGTATTTCCGCATCAAGTGAATGAAGTTAGATGTATGCTTATGCCATGGGTCGAATTGGGGCCTCTCAGGGTTCCTTGTCACGTGTTACAATCCGGGTCTACGTTCGAGTCATGAAAAAGAACCTTAGACTGTTAACTAGGGCTGAATTATAGGGTGATTAGGGGGTAAATTGGGTTGGGTTGATAAGTTTTGATCACCTCCCCTAGAATCACGTGTTGGGAACAAGGGTTGCTCAATTGAATTAGAACCGAGTAGAATTGAGGTTTTACTTTCTAAAAACACCCCAAAGGGGAGGGTTTTATATGTTAGACTCTAAATTAAAGGGTAATTAATGAATTACTCTTGTGTTGTAGATTTCACGTATTCCGAAGCTTCGAGGAAAGGCAAGGCTCCTGCGGAGTAGTTGAATTATTACCTCCCAAATCGAGGTAGGTTACGGTTTATAGGGATAGACCTATATAATGGCATGTTTAGTATGCAATGTTGATATACGATTGATCTGCGGAAATTTATGTGATATGTGAATCTATTGTTGTTAATTAATTGTAAGAATGTGACTAAGATGTGATATTGAATTATGATGACTTGTTTAAAAGATTGTGTATATATGTTAATGTAATTACCTGTGATGAATGGTTAGTAAAGTGATCCCACTCCATTAATGAGAGAATTGTTAATTGATGATGGCATATTTGAGAAGTAGATTGTAACTTTTTGTATGTTGCAATAATGCACTAGACATGTCTTTTATCAGAATGATGAATGGAAAGATTTAACATCTTAAAATGAGAGGCTTGAGCCCAAGGGGAGTATCCGGACGAGCGAATAACTTTATTTGAGTGGCTCGTGTCCGAGGGGAGCATCCAGACGAGCATATGAGGGGGAACGGGTGCCACGCTGGCATAATACATGGATTTCTAAAGCCCCCTACAGGTCATGATTGGATGACATTAATAAGACCCTTTGCTAAGTGTGTACATGATTCGTGCGATTACTTGATTCCAACTGGTATCTAACAACTTTTCTTATTTCCTTCTCTAATGGTGAGAACACGAGCAAATAGTAACAGAGACGCAGCTCCTGAGCCAGCAGTGGCGACCCAAGTTCGCGGTAGAGGAAGGGGCAGAGGTCATGGCCGAAGACCTGCTGTGGCTTGAGGAGGGGCCCATACTCTTGCTCCAGTTAGGGAGAGGTCTGCATCTCCTATGCTACCAGCAGTACAAGAGCGGGTGGCAATTGAGGTCGAAGTCCCGATGCAAGGAGAAGCTCCTGCCGTGCTAGCATCCTCAGAGGTCTTAGCTTAGGTCCTCAACCTTCTGAGTGGCCCTGTGGGCACCGGAGCAGCACCAACAACTCCAGTAGGACAGTAGCCTAGAATTCAACATGCAACTGCTGTTGCCCCATGAATTGATGACATATCAGAGGCGGTGTTATTTTCGAGGCCGGTGGCAGGACCGGTGATGATAGGGGAAGAGCACGACTTATTTTGGAAGTTTACCAAGATGAAGCCTCCCACCTTCTATGGAATAGAGGCAGAGGACACCTATGAATTTATCATATACTGTTATGAAAGGCTCCATAAGACGGGAGTGATGGAAAAGTATGGTGTTGAGTTCTTCACCTTCCAGCTGATGGGTGATAAAAGCTCTGGTGGAGGGATTTCATGGAGTGAAGACCAGTAGGGTCACCACTATTGACGTGGAATTAATTCTACTCCACATTCCTGGAGAAATATGTTCCCTGCACTTTTAGGGATAGGAGACGGGATGAGTTCGCCACCATTGAGCAGGGAAGCTCATCAGTTGCTGCATAGGAGGCTCATTTTCACTCTTTGTCCAAATATGGTTTACCCTTATTGCCCACCAATGAGGAGAGGATCATGCGATTTGTTAAAGGCTTGAATGTGGGTCTCCAGGTACCAGCTCTGCAGATGGTCTCTTCGGGTAAGACTTTTCAGGAGGTGGTAGAGTACGTGAAGTTGGTTAAAGGGGTGAGGTAGGAGGGTTATGCTAGAAATGCCGAGAAGAAGGCTCAGAGAGTTGGCTCTTTCAGTGGTTCTTATGTGAAGGCTCCAGCACCACAGGGTTTCTCTGGGCACCCTATTCAGTCTGCTATGCAGGTGTCAGTCAGAGGTCCACTAGGGATAGCTTCGTGACTGTCAGGTGTAGTTGGGGGTACTGAGATGGTTTATTCTGAATTAGGGGCTCATCCTATTTCTTATGTTCCAGCTCAAAGACCGGTTATTGAGAAGGTCTTCCATGAGTGTGGTGAGTATGTCCACATCCATAGATGGTGCCCCAGGTTCGTATAGGGAAAAAAGGTTATTCCTCACCCAACTCCTTGAGCTCCAACCGCATTCATGAGCCTGATGAATGGTATTTTCAAATCCTACCCGGATTCCTATGTTATTGTGGTTATTGATGATATCTTGGTGTATTCTAATACCAAGCAGGAACACAAATATCATTTAAGGGTTGTGCTGGGATTGCTGAAGGAGAAGCAGTTTTATGCCAAATTCACAAAGTGTGAGTTTTGAATTAGTGTCCTTTTTGGGGCATGTGGTTTCCAAGGTGGGAATCCGAGTTGATCCACAAAAGGTGGAGGCGGTCAGGAAACGGGCAAGGCCAATTAAGGTGACAACAATCTAGAGTTTTGTAGGGCTGGAAAGTTACTACCGTCGGTTCATGAAGGGATTCACCTCCATCACTTCGGCCTTGAACAGGTTGACACAAAAGGATGTTCCCTTCCAGTGGTTAGAAGAATGTGAAGTGAGCTTTCAAAAACTCAAGACTTTGCTAACCTCAACACCTATTCTAGTGTTACCCGTGGATGGTAAAGATTTTATTATGTATTGTGATGCCTCATGGTCTGGATTGGGTGTTGTTTTGATGCAGGAAGGACAGGTTATTGCGTATGCCTCAAGACAACTGAAGGTGCATGAAAAGAACTACCCCACGCATGATCTGGAGTTAGCAGTGATGATGTTCGCACTGAAAATTTTGAGGCACTATCTATATGGAGCTCGATATGAGGTGTTCATGGATCAGCGCAGCTTATAGTATGTATTCTCTCAGAAAGATCTCAATTTGAGGCAGAGGATATGGATGGATTTTCTTAAGGATTATGATATCAACATCTTGTACCACCTAGGAAAGGACAATGTGGTGGCAGACACGTTGAGTAGGAAGACGGTGAGCATGGGCAGTCTAGCTTGCTTGGAGGCTACTCAACTGCCGATGGCCAGGGAAGTCCAGACCTTGGCAAACAACTAAGTGAGCTTGTCGCTGACCGAAATCGGTGGAGTGTTAGCCAACCTGGAGGCTAAATCCTCGCTGCTAGAGGAAATCAAAACCAGAAAGTTTGGAGATGAAAAGTTGGGTAAGATCAGAGATAAAGTCCTGTGGGGAGAGACCAAGAAAGCAGTGGTAGATGATGAAGGGGTCTTGACAATAAAAGGGCGGGTGTGCGTTCCCCGAGTTGGTGAGATAATTAAAACTCTCTTGCCAGAAGCTCAAAACTAGAGGTACTCCATTCACCCGGGTGTCACGAAATATACCATGATCTAAAATAACATTATTGGAGGGGTAGGATGAAGCGAGACATTGTGGACTACATGGCTCGGTGTTTAAATTGTCAACATGTGAAGTACGAGCATTAAAAGCCTGGAGGAGTACTTCAGGGAATGCCTATCCCTGAGTAGAAATGGGAGAGGATAGCCATGCACTTTGTGGTTGGTCTTCCCAAGACTTTGGGGAAGTTTGACTCAATTTGGGTCATAGTGGACAGGTTGACCAAGTCTGCTCATTTCTTACTGGTCTAGGTGACTTACAACGCAGAGAAATTATACAATCTATATGTGAAGAAGGTTATTCTATTACATGGGGTGCCTATTTCCATTGTATCAGAGAAGGACACTTAATTCACTTCCAATTTTTGGAGGACTTTGCAGGCCGAGTTGGGTATGAGGTTGGACTTGAGCACAACCTTCCATCCTTAGACAGACGGGCAATCGGAGTGCACTATTCAAGTGTTGGAGGACATGCTCCGGGATTGTGTGATAGAATTTGGGGGTCATTGGGACAAGTTCTTACCCTTGGCAGAGTTCTCCTATAATAATAACTACCACTCGAGCATTGGTATGGTACCCTTTGAATCCTTGTATAGGATAAATTGTAGGTCTCCAATTGGGTGGTTTGATGCGTTTGAGGTGAGGCCTTGGGGGATGGATTTGTTAAAGGAGTCCTTGGAAAAGGTTTGGATAATTCAGGACTGTTTGGTAGCTGCTCAACGTAGGGAAAAGAAATATGCAGACAAGAAAGTCAGGGACATGGAGTTCATGGAAAGGGAGCAAGTGCTGTTCAAGGTGTCCCCCATGAAGGGGGTATTGAAGTTCGAAAAGCAGGGCAAGCTTAGCCCGAGGTATATTGGGCCATTTGAAATACTCTGACATATGGGGGAAGTGGCTTATGAGCTGGCATTGCCGCCAGGATTGTCTGTAGTGCATCCGACATTTCATGTATCTATGCTGAAAAAGTACCATGGGGATGGAATGTATATCATCAAGTGGGACTCCGTGCTTCTAGATGAGAATTTGTCCTATGAGGAGGAACATGTAGCAATATTGGCCAGAAGGAGATTCCGACAGTAAAAGTCCAGTGGAAGGATCATCTGGTGGAAGAAGCCACCTAGGAGACCGAGGTGATATGAAGGTAAAGTACCCCCAGTTGTTCATAGAATCTGGTTCTCATCCTTCTTACTTTTATCTTCGAACGGTATTTTAATTGGTATCTGATGTAACGATCTAGACGTCGTTACAGGATGGTTAAGGGTATAGAACACAGAAAATGGACTAAGAAGAAGATACAGAGGTGGTTCGGGTTACTGGTTCGGGGGACCGCTACAGCGGTGCGATTCTCGCTGCAGAAGGACCGTGAAAATTGTAGAGTAACCGTTTGGACCACCATAGAGACCCTATGGCCCCTGTAGCAGGTCCGCTGCAGTGGAAAGGTAACCGTTGCAGCGAACGATGAGGATCAAAAAGTGGGTTTAAGTGGGAATTATGGGTTTTCACCCTATTATTTTCCAAAATGTGATCAGGAGGTCTAGAGGGCGGAAAAACTCTCCAGAGCAGTAACCTCTTCACCCAAGGTAAGATTTTCGATTCTCTTTCTCGAAAGTGAGTAGTTTTGATCCTAGAAGCTTTGTAGGCCTCTAAAGGTGGGAATTTTGTAGAGGAAGAACCCTAGGTTGTTAACTAGGGATGAATTGTAGGGTGATTATGGGGTGAATTCGGTTGGGTTGATAAGTTTTGATCACTCCCCTAGAATCACATGTTGGGAATAAGGGTTGTTCAGGCAATTGAATAAGAACAGAGTAGAATTGGGGTTTTACTTTCGAAAAACACCCCGAAGGGGAGGTTTTGATATGTTAGACTCTAAATTGAAGGGTAATTAATGAATTACTCTTGTGTTGTAGATTTCACACATTCCGAAGCTTTGAGGAAAGGCAAGGCTCCTGCGGAGTAGTTGAATTATTACCTTCCAAATCGAGGTAGGCTACAGTTTATAGGGATAGACCTATATAATGGCATGTATAGTGTGCAATGTTGATATACAATTGGTCTTCGGACGTTTACGTGATTTCTTGAACTTTGCTTGATGTTCCTCCTTGATTTTCTTTGTCCTAGCTGCTGGAATTGAGAGAGAAATGGAATCCTTAGCAAGATGATCGATTTAGATTTAGCTGAAAATGTTTTCTTCAAGTGAAAAATCATATTTTAAGTAAATAGGGCGGTGGAGGTGCTAGGGCGTCATGCCCGCGTCACCGCTCGCGATGCTTCGATAAAATGCCGATACCTTCTTACTTTGAATCCGATTGACAAGCGGTTTGATGTTCTGAAAACTAAACTCAAAGACCTTTAATTTGATAGGTCGTGGGGCTTCTAATTCATTAAATATTGGGAGATATGATCGTTTAAAGTTGACCCTTACTTATGAACTTCACATACTATTTGATCTTTTGATCGTACACATTTCCCTTGTCATCTACGACCAATATACAACCCGTACGTTCCTTAACCTAGCATAAAAACATCAAATAATTACCAAAAATTTTCCGGGGTGTTATATTCTCCCCCCCCCCTTAGGAACATTCATCCCCGAATGGAAATTAATTTCACTTAATATGCATCAAAATAGATACTCAGTAACTTAAGTATCAAACACATACCTTA
>JACEIK010000229.1:277865-290310 GCA_018107945.1 Datura stramonium | reverse complement strand
TTTCCTTCTTCTACAGAAGGAAAGGGCATAAAACCTATTCTGGCGCCAATAACAACTACCATTCTAGTATTCAGATGGCTCTGTTTGAGGCTCTCTATGGATGGAGATGTAGATTGCCTATTGGTTGGTTTGAATTTAGTGAAGCTATGATGATAGGACCAGATTCAGTCCATCAGGCTATGGAGAAGGTTCATCTCATACGGGACAGGTTGAAAATGGCTCAAAGTCGCCAAAAGTCTTATGCCGATGTGATAAGGAGGTAACTTGAGTTCGAAGTAGATGATTGGGTGTTCCTAAAGGTATCTTCCATGAAGGGAGTGATAAGGTTTGGAAAGAAAGGAAAACTCAGTCCCCCTTATGTTGGTCCCTACCGAATTGTGAAGCGGGTTGGAAAGGTGGTATACAAATTGGAGTTGCCTTTAGAATTAGCTTCCATGCATCTTGTTTTTCATGTATCGCTCCTAAAGAAGTGTTTGGGTGATCCAGCTCTAGTTGTCCCGGTGGATAGTGTCGGTGTGAAAGACAGCCTTAGTTATGAAGAGGTTCCGATGGAAATACTGGATCGTCAGGTTCGAAGGCAAAGAAACAAGGAAGTAGCTTCAGTAAAGGTTTTATGGAGGAATCAGCATGTTGAGGGAGCTACGTGGGAAGCTGAAGCAACATGATGGCTAGATATCCACATTTATTCTCTATCGGCTCAGTTCCAACTTGAGGTATCAGTTTTGCCCTAAAACTCTATTCAGTTTCATGTTCAATTCATGTGCCCCAGTTTCTTTCATGTATATGGATGTGTATGTGATTCATGAATTCAATTTAGCCATGTAGTTTAAATCGGAGTTAGTCATTCCGTCGGTTTTCAGCTTGTATGACCAGTATTTTAGTATGATAATTGTATTTCTCTGCGTTTCTGTATGATTTTCAACATTCGATGATGAATGTTCTCAAGGAGGAGATATTGTTATACCCCGAAAGCCCAAAGATCAGACCCAGGAATTGAAATGGAGGAAATTAGAAATCTAGCACCAGGTCATAGAACGAGTCGTTCTATGACCCCTGGGTAGACCACGAGTCGTGAGGAGAGTCTTGGTAAGGTACAGGGTTTGAGTTGGAATTTTTGGGTGTTGAAGTCCCCATGGACCTGACCACGAGTCGTGGTCAGACCCCACAACTCTTCGATTCATCCATAGGCAAGGGTTAGGAGAAGATGAAGAAAAGTTAGCAGTATACCCTACGGTTGGTCACCACGAGTCGTGGTCAGACACCACGATTCGTGGGATGATTGTGGTCAGTTGGTTGATAATGATTTGAAATTTGGGCAGTGAGGATGAAGAGTGGTGACCACGAGTTGTGGTCACCAGTAACGACTCGTAAGGTCTCCCGTGGAGAGCCCAGATGAATTTTTGGACAGTGCACACGACGAATGATGCCACAAGTTGTAGTCTTGGGTAACAAGTCATCCAGTCCATCGTGGGGACTGGCAGTCAGTTATTTTCTGTGAATTTAGTAAGGGATTTTCCATAATTTCTATGACCCTAAGGCCTAAACTACATCATTTTAATCTTTGAATGATGAGTTTTAAGAGGGGTAAGTTCATTTTAGGTCATTCTTACTCATGCATGCAAAGTTAGAGAGTTAGAGAGGTGACCAAGCTCACTTTTCTTCAAGTTTTCTTCAATTCTTCATTGGGAAACCAAGAAGTGGTAAAATAAGTTCTTCCCCCAGGTATGTAGGGTTATGAATAGGTGAATTCGTTCACACCCATGCCCAATCTCTCTCTAAATCATGAAAATTCCTATGTTGATTCTATGGGATTTTAACCCAATGCATGAAATTCCTAATTCTCTATATGGGTATGATTTAAATATGTTTCAACTATTGAATTATGATTCATGAGAAGTTTTACATTATCTTCAATTAAAATCAAGTTTCAAGCTTATTAAATCAAAATGCCCATTTTTGAGAAGTTCATGAAAGTTGAGATTTATGATGAATGTTCAAGTATGATGGGATATGATTGATGAAAAGAATATTTTCAAGTGAATTGAGTATTTTCAAGCATGTTTAAGCATTGGGCAAGCTCATATGTTCAAGTATGATTATGATTTCAAGTTAATTAGCTTACCACATGGTTTATGGAGTCAAGACTCCCAATTATGTTCAGCTTGTGGTATGGTTTGAGTCAAGGCTCCTCATATATGATTCCAATTTATATGTGTTCATGATTATTCAGCTTCGTCAATAAACGATGGTCAGCTTCATTGAAAAATGATGGAGAGCATATATGCATGTTTTTGGGAGTAATTTCTAGAACCGAGTAGGCTAAGGGTCAGTCAACCCTATGCCTCAGACCTACGTGTCAACATAGGTATGATATGATTATATTGGGATCTCCTATGTGAGCTTTCCCCTGCCTCGAATGGGTCTTCAGTTTGATATCGATATCATGGTATCGTCCTTAGCCCTGGCAAGGATTTGGACGGCTCTACCCACTTGAGTGTGATAGTTGGGACCACGTAAGCTCTATCGTGGTATGTCGGTTATATGACGAGTCTCCCATTGTTCCTCATAATTTCAGTTATGCATGTTTCTCACTCATGATATATATATATATATGTGTGTGTGTGTGTGTGTGTGTTCTAAAGCAGGTTTGACCCAATGTTCAATTTTACTTATGATTATCATATTTCAGCTTTGGGTCAATCGATTCGGTTATGATGTTATGTTATGATGAGATCATGATTTCAGAAAATAGCATGCAAGCCCTACTCTCAGATTCTTATCTTTTTTATGTTTTTATATCATGCATGTTTAAATGATTTTACTAATTTAAAGCGGTTTTACTTACCTTGCATACTCGGTATATTCCACGTACTGACCGCATACTCTATGTTGTATCGTTTCATGATACATGCTCCGATCATCAGACTTAGTCCCATCATTTGTCACTTCCAGAGTTAGAATCCAGCTTAGTGGTGAATCCTCATCTCCCGAGGACTTTTTGCTTTCAGATATTGATGTTTTTTCAGTTTTCAGACTTATTGGGTTAGTTGGGGGTGTTGTCTCATCAACCCATCAGTTATGTTGAGGCTTTAGACAGTATGTAGTAATCAGCTTATTATATAATCTGTGGATTCCGGTTAAGGTTATGTCATGCTATATTTCCACTATGTTTATTATGTTAATTCTTGCGCTTTAAATTGATTGAGTTAGATGAATGTTCATGCAATGGATCGACTTGGAGTGTCTCGGGGCACCTTGTCCCGTGTATCGATCCAGACCTATGTTTGGGTCGTGACAATATATATATATATATTCCTCTAAAATTTATCTTGGAGCCAAAAATTCAAAAAATAGTGTCATATTATGGTCTTTTTATATATATATTTTACCGTAAAGATGATTCAATTTTGGTGGGAGTCAAAAAAATAATTTAAAGAGTTGTGGAGGTTATTCAAAAAACATAGAAAGTGAAAAAATTGTTGGAAAGTGGTGGAGTGGTGAAAAATATAAATTGAGGTATCTTTTGTCATAAGTTCTTACGTTTTTTAAAGAAAATAAAAAATAACATTTTAAAAAATAGATTTAACAAATTTGGCATATTAATATTTTGACTCACCAAATTTTTATAGTGAATTATTTGATCGAAATTTAATAATAAAAGGTTGTAATGTGTATATGCCACAAGGCGTCCATCCAAAAACATTGTTGTATTTTTCCTTCTGACTGTTAGCTCCGAAAAAAAGGAGACGACTGCACTGCTAATTCTAGCTGAAAGCTAGGAGGGTATTGATCCGCGTCTATTAGCACCTGCTGGCAAGTAATGCAGTGCCCGAAGGTGGGCGTCAGTATAATATGTACCAAATATGTAAGGCAATAACTGTAAATAACTGAATAACTTAAATAAAACTGAAAGCACGAAATGAAAAGGATAGAGATACTACCTAAATAGATTAACTTCCTACTGTCTAATCTACCAATGAATAGCGCAAACAAGAACCTTACCTGGCCCCCATAAGCCGGAAGGTACAACCAGCACATAGTAACCCACCCGGGGCCCCCATAAGCCCTGGAGAATACACTTCAATCTATATACCCCTAGCAAGGCCACACTGAATCAACTAATAAATGTAGTCGTCCTACCAGTCCCCTGGGTCTGCAACTGAGCCCGCTTGGCCCCTGAACTGTAGTTGTGTCTGAGTCCTGTGGACTCCTGATATCTGCACCCCGGGCACCAGGCTCGACGGGGGTGTGGTGTCGATACGGCATAAAATAGTCCAACCATGGAATGAACTGTATAGGGCCCTCGGACCTCATTTTCATCCCTCGCGGATGGCATACCGCTCCTTGGAGAGACGTCGTCCAGCCCCTGGCAGGGGTCGACACAGCTAGTAACCCTGGGGTTGGTTATGGAAGGCTATACAGGGCAAAGTCAATCCCAGACTAAACATAGAGTATTGGTCTTACCTAATAGCAACAGAAAATCATAATAGATAAACTTCTAGCTCTCATACTAGGATTCAATTTGTATTACAATACTATAGAAACTAACTTGCCAAAGGAATTTGCCTTAACATACCTCGATCGTCGATTCCTAATTAACTGGAAAGTTTTCGATTCATATTCAACAGCTCTTTCCAATTGTAACTGTATTACTGGTGGAATGAGATTAGTTTTAGTACTACATTCAGCAAAAATGATAACTTTTAATACTAATAGCAACTATACTTCAACTTCACAAAATACGACCAAAAACGTATAATTTCCTAGAAATTCAGCAGGGAAAATGCTTACTTGAAGCCTGTGACCGTATAGGAATCATTTTGGAGCAATTCTAATCACTCCTACTCGGCGGAGTTTCGATTCGCCCGACGTATTTCGAGAAACTAACTCTGTAGTAATGCTCCCTGCAGGCTTATGACCTGATACCTGAAGTTAATTTGAATTTGGATGGCGTTTGGCAACATATTCGGAAGGAAATTACTTGAAAATGTCATATTTTTCATTCTCTAGACGAGGGTCTGTTTATTTGATATAATACCATGTGATTCAATTGAACTTATATAAAACTTGAGCGGTGGACACGGGGTCTATGTCACGAACTCCAAAAGCGGCAATCTTGGGCCGTGTCACGGAGCCCATCGCGGAGGGGGAGGGTCCATGACACGTTGCCCTCTTGACAGCTTGTCCGGCCTTCTCCCTTGCAGCCTTAATTCCGCACTCGTTCGACCTTTTCCCGGGCCCTTCATCGTATGTGTCGTGCTCTAAAACTCTTTACTAATGTACGAATATGCCAACTAAATGTTAGGAGCTTACGGGGTGTAACATCCTCCCCCCCCCCAGGAACATTCGTCCTCGAATGTTAACTTCAACTTATAGGAGTTTAACTCTTTCAACTATTATTCTGGAAAAATTTTGGCAGAGTCTCCCCTGTAATATGGACTATCTGAAAATCGTGAAACGCAGAAAAGTCTAATACATACACCTCACATGACACTATAACAACTATTTCACAATAAAATGGTAGTCAACTGAACAGTATAAATAACATAAATCATAAAATAACAGTTGAACAACCACCTTATCTTAACTGCATAGTCTGGACTAACCCTGGAACAGATGAGGATATCTAAATCTCATGTCGTCTTCGGCTTCCTAGGTCATCTCTTCTCTATTCTTGCTTCTCCACAATACCTTAACAAAAGCGACATCTTTGGTTCTCAACCTACGAACCTGATAATCTAATATGGCCACCGGAACCTCTTCATAGGCCAACTCCTCAGTAATTTGGAAATCCTCAACTGACAAAACTCTGGATGGATCCCCTATACACTTGTGCAGCATCGGTACATGAAACACCGGGTGAACAGACTCTAACTCTGGAGGTAAATATAACTCGTATGCCACCTGACCTATTCTTCGGGGGATCCAATAAAGCCCAATAAACCTCGAGCTAAGCTTGCCATTTTTACCAAACCTCATTACGCCCTTCATTGGCGAAACTTTCAGAAATACCCAGTCGTCTACATTGAATTCCAGGTTTCTACGCCGCACATCAGAGTAATATTTATGGAGACTCTGGGCTATCAATAAGCGCTCTTTAATAAGCTTTACCATCTCCTCTAATTGGTGGATCATTTCCGGTCCAATTAATTCTGATTCTCCTACCTCGAACCAACCAACAGGGGACCTGCACTTCCGCCCATATAAGGCCTCGTACGGCGCCATCTGAATTGCTGAATGGTAATTATTATCGTAAACAAATTCAATAAGGGGTAAATGTTCATCCCAACTACCCCCAAAGTCTAACACACATGCTCGCAACATGTCCTTGGGTGTCTGAATTGTACATCCTGCATGCCCGTCTGTCTGAGGATGGAATGTTGTACTCAGGTTAACTTGCGTTCCCAAGCCTCTCTGAAATGATTGCTAAAATCTAGCGGTGGATTTTGCTCCTCTGTCAGAAATGATAGAAGTTGGGACACCATGTAATCAAACTATTTTTCTTATATACAATTCAACATAGTCCTCGGCTGAGAAGGTAGTCCTGACTAGCAGAAAATGAGCTGACTTCGTTAATCTGTCAACAATCACCCAGATAGAATCAAATATGTGCCTGGTACGGGGTAACCCTGTTACAAAATCCATGTTAATTGCTTCCTATTTCAACATAGGTACCGCTATCTCCTGTGTCAATCCGTCGGGTTTCTGGTGTTCAGCCGTTACTTGCTAGCAATTAGGGCATTGTGCTACAAATTCGGCCACACCCTTTTTCATTCCAGGACACAAGTAAATCTCTTTTATGTCATGATACATCTTTGTTGAACTTGGGTGAAGCGAATAACGGGAATAATTTACCTCTACCATGATCTGCTGGCGAAGTTCTGCCACATCTGGAATGCAGAGGCGACCTCTACATCTCAAGACTCCGTCCTCAGTTACCTCGAAAGCTGATACTTCCCCCTATTGTACCTTTTCTCTAAGTTGTGCTAAATGAGGATCTTCATACTTCCGTTCTTTTACCTCCACTACCAGGGACGATACTGTTGTATTTTGAATTATAGCCCCATTGTCTCCCGAGTCCACTATTTGGATGGCTAAGCTGGCTAACTGGTGTAATTCTCGGGCTAGTTCCCGTTGTTCGGGCCTCAAATGTGCCAAACTCCCCATGGATCTATGATTTAGGGCATCTGTTACAATGTTGGCCTTTCCTGGATGATCCAAAATGTTCACTTCGGTTCTAACCAGCGATGTTGTCATAGATTCAACTCTTTCTGAGTGAAAATGTACTGGAGGCTTTTATGGTTAGTGAAAATATCTATATGGACGCCATACATATAATGCCTCCATATTTTCAAGGAATGAATTATTTCAGTTTGTTCCAGATCGTGGGTGGGGTAATTCTTTTCATGTTTCCTCAGCTTCCTCGAAGCATAAGCAATTACCTTACCATGTTGCATCAGAACACAACCTAACCCAACACCTGATGTATCATAATACACTGCATAACCCTCTGAACCTTCTAGCAAAGCTAAAACTGGTGTTGAGGTCAATCTATTTTTCAACTCCTGAAAACTCTGTTCACATGCCTCAGTCTAGTGAAACTTGGTCGCTTTCTGAGTTAACTTGGTCAAAGGTGATGATAAAGTAGAAAACCCCTCTACAAATCTTCTGTAGTACCTGGCTAATCCTAGGAAACTGCGTACCTCAATTGGAGTTGTAGGTCCAGGCAATATCTTTACTGCCTCAATCTTCTGCGAATCAACCTGAATACCAGCATCTGACACAATATGGACCAAAAAGGCTACAGAGTTTAGCCTGAACTCACACTTAGAAAATTTTGCATATACCTGGCGATCCCTGAGAATCTGGAGCACTATTCGCAAATGTCTCGGTGTTCTGCTTCTGAACAGGAATACACCAGAATATCATCAATAAATACTATCACAAACAAGTCCAGATACGGCCTGAAGATGTTGTTCATCAGATCCGTAAATACTGTTGGAGCATTTGTCAACCCGAAGGACATGACTAGGAATTCAAAGTGGCATACCTGGTCCTGAAAGCGGTCTTTGGAATATATCTCTCTCAAACCTGCACCTGGTGATACCCTAATCTTAAGTCAATCTTGGAAAAGTTTCTCGCCCCTTGTAGCTGATCAAACAAATCATCTATTCTGGGGAGTGGGTACTTGTTCTTGATAGTAACTTTATTTAGCTGTCGGTAATCTATACACATGCGGAGGGAGCCATCCTTTTTTCTTACAAACGAAACTGGTGCACCCCACGGAGAAGTACTCGTCCTGATAAAGCCCTTATCTAGCAGATCTTTCAACTGCTCTTTCAATTCTCTGAGCTCTGCAGGAGCCATTCGGTATGGAGGGATGGATATGGGTTGAGTGCCTAGTAGTAAATGAGTAGAAAAATCGATTTCCCTTTCTGGAGGGATGCCAGGGAGTTCATTTGGAAACATGTCTGGAAATTCATTAACCACAGGAATAGATTGGAGAATCAGAGATTCTACTTGGACATCCTGAACCCTAACAATATGATAAATGCAACTCTTCACTATTAACTTTCTCACCCAAAGATAGGATATAAACCTTCCTTTTGGTGTGGATGCATTGCCTTTCCACTCCCGTATTACCTCCCCTGGGAAGTGGAATCGGACAGTCTTGGTCCAACATTCTACATTGGCATAACATGGCGCTAGCCAATCCATACCCATAATTGCATCGAAATCAATCATGTCTAGTTCCACTAAGTCTACCAAAGTCTGGCGACCAACCACTTATACTGTACAACGCCGGTAGATCCGTTTAGCTATAATAGAATCACCAATGGGCGTCAACACTGAAAAGGGTCGCTGGAGAAATTCTGGCGTGATACCGAATTTCCGGGCTACTAGTGGCGTCACATAAGACAAAGTGGAATCTGGGTCTATCAAAACATAAACTGAATGAGAGAAGATGTCCAGCGTACCTGTCACAACATCCGGCGACGACTCTGACTCCTGTCGCCCCGATAAAGCATAAGTGTGATCCGGACTGGTACCTGAACTAGATGCCCCTGACCTGCCTCAGCCTCTGCCGGCTGGATATGAGGGACTACACCCTGCTGAAGATGCTGGGGCACGTGACCCTACTGAAGATCTGTCCTGTCGGTCCCCATCACTCTGACCCCTGGCTGGACAGTCTCTCATCATGTGACCCTCCTGCCCACAGGTGTAACACGCCATAGAACCATACCTGCGTGCCCAAGGATGATGTCGACTACAAATAGGGCAATGTGTCACGGTCAATCTACTCTGCTCTGACCCTCTCTGCTGTTGTGAACCCGATGACCGTGAGCTGTCGTCGGGTCCTGACTGCCCCCGATGGCCTGGTCTACTACCCTGTTGCTGCTGTGGAAGTGGGATCTAGGTGGTCTGCCTGATAGTCGCGGCCTAGGTCCGCCCTAGAACTCTGCCTGAGTGTCACTAGGTTTAGCCCTGCGGCACTACTCCTGATTTGCCCTCTCTATCTCCCGCTGCCGCTACCTGATCCCTTCAATATTCTGAGAAAATGCCTGAACACGGGCAATATCCATTCCCTCTCGCAGAGTAGTCGTAATACAAGTCTCTACGTACTCTAGAAGTAGCCCCATAATAAATCGGTGCACTCTAGCTGGCATGGTATCTACAAAAGCTGGTGCATATCGGACCAAGGAGTCAAATCTCATAGCATACTCCCGAACACTCATCGAACCCTGCTCTAGATGTAAAAACTTATCTACCCGGGCCTAGCGAATTTCTCGCGACAAATAGTGGTCCGGGAAGGCCTCTGAAAAGCTGGATCAAATCATAGGAGGAACATCTCTACCTTGGGACCTCTCCCAACTCTCGTACCATAGCACTGCTATGTCCCGCAGTCGGAATGAACATGAAAAGCTGATTAAAGGTTTNCTATGTCCCGCAGTCGGAATACCGCTAACTCAACCGACTATGTAGGTGTGGCATGCATTACCCTGAAGATCCGCTGCAACTGATCCAAAAGTCCTGAGGATCCTCATCTCGATCCATCCCTGTGAAATGGGGGGGACTCAAAGCAAGGAACTCTTGGACCCTCGAACTACCAAGTCCTTCCGAAGACTCTGCAACCACGGGTGCCACTAGCTGACACTGTGCAGCCATCATCTAAGCTAACATAAAAACAGCACTCCTAACCTCCTAATCTAATGGCATCGGTATAGGGACTGCTGGAGGTGGTGCCGACACATTTTCCGCTATGAAAGGCTCCTGGCGGGGCGGAGACTGCTGGAGAGACCGAGATGGAGTCTCCCTGTCACCCTCAGATCGAGCTGACTCTAACTGGGGCACCCTCCTAGTGCCCTCTCCAGCTGCGACGTCTAACTTCCTACCAGTCGTGGTCTGTCGCATGTCCAATATTTCTCTGTAGACAAATGGAATATCGTAAACTTAGGGACTCAACCATATACTGTACAGCTCTATAGCACAACTAGAAGAGGAAGAAGAGTAACCATCCTATCATGTCTCGCAGCCTCCTGTCTATAGAATGTGGTGCATACCACATCCATAGACAAGACTCTACTTAGCACAGCTCGCAGACTCCCTGGGATACGACCTGCTCTTATACCAAACTTGTCATGCCCCACCTTGGGAGGTATGACTGGCACCTAGTGCCATACTGGAATCTGACTAACCTAGCTAGGCATATGCACGTCTGGTGCAAGCCTGCAACTTAACTCAAGAAAACAACGGTCTATATCTTGTCTGTAAACACAGCCCCCGGCCGATAAGGTCTTATAGCCACCTATAAAAGAAACAACTAACCAGCAACACATAATAACAGGGAATCCTATGCGGGCCGACAAGACCATCATGATATCTAGTTATAACTGAAATGTAAATCAGGCACTAAGCTAAGCTATGGCCGACAAGGCCACTAACTAACAGCTAAACAAGGCCCCACACGGCCAACAACAAACCAGCCACAGGGAATCTGTAAAATCTGCAAGCCTCTAGGAGTGGAATAATGGTCGAGACAGGGCCCCAACCTACCCATAAATTGTATAATCAAAAAGAGTAGACCTTCTGACTATTAGCTCCGGAAAAAAGGATCCGACTGCACTACTAATTCTAGCTGAAAGCCAGGAGGGTCCTGATATGGGTCTATTAGCACCTGCAGGCAAGTAATGCAGTGCCCAAAGGTGCGCGTCGGTACAATATGTACCGAATATGTAAGGCAGTAACTGAAAATAACTGGATAACTAAAATGAAACTGAAAGTACGGAATGAAAAGGATAGAGATACTACCTAAATAGCTTAACTTCCTTCTATCTAATCTATCAGCGTATAGTGCAAACAAGAACCTTACCTGGCCCCCATAAGCCGAAAGGTACAACCAACACAGAATAACCCACCGGGGCCCCCCATAAGCTCTGGCGAGTACACTTCAATCTATATATCCCTAACAAGGCCACACTGAATCAACTAAGAAATATAGTCGTCCTACCAGTCCCCTGGGTCTGCAACTGAGCCCGCTCGACACCTGAACTGTAGCTGTGTTTGAGTCCCGTGGACTCCTGATATCTGCACCCCAGGCACCAGGCTCGATGGGGGTGTGGTGCTGATACGGCATAAAATAGTCCAGCCATGGAATGGACTGTATAGGGCCCTTGGACCTCATTTTCATCCCTCACGGACGGCATACCGCTCCTTGGAGGGACGTCATCTAGCCCCTGGCGGGCGTCGACACAACTAATAATCCTGGGGTTGGTTATGGAAGGCTATACAGGGCAAAGTCAATCCCAGACTAAACATAGAGTATAGGTCTCAGCTAATAGCAACAGCTAATCCCAATAGATATACTTCCGGCTATCTTACTGGAATTCCATCTGTATTATAATACTATAGAAATAACTTGCCGAAGGAATTCACCTTAACATACCTCGATCATTGATTCTTGATTAACTGGCGAGTTTTCAATTCGTATTCAACAGCTCTTCCCAACTGTAACTATATTACTGGGGGAATGAGATTAGTTTCAGTACTACATTCGGCAGAAACGATAACTTTTAATACTAATAGCAACTATACTTCAACTTCACAAAATACGGCCGAAAACGTATAATTTCCTGGGAATTCAGAAGGGAGAAACACTTACTTAAAACCTGTGACCGTATAGGAATCAATTTGGAGCAATTCTGATCACTCCTACTCGGCGGAGTTCTGATTCTCCCGGTGTATTTCGAGAAACTAACTCCGTAGTAATGCTCCCTGTAGGCTTATAACCCGATACCTGAAGTTAATTTCAATTTGGACAGCGTTTGGCAGCGTTTTTGAAAGGAAATTACTTGAAAATGTCGTATTTTTCGTTCTCCGATCGAGGGTCTGTTTATTTGATATAATACCAAGTGATTCAATTGATCTTATATAAAACTTGGGCGGT
>JACEIK010000229.1:132075-253289 GCA_018107945.1 Datura stramonium | reverse complement strand
AAACATGTGTATCTAAAATCAAGAGAAACAATGGGAGACTCATCATATAACCGACATTACCATAATAGAGCTTACGTGGTCGCGACTATCACACTTAAGTGGGCAGAGCCGTCCAAAGCCTTGCTAGGGCTAAGGATGCTATCATGATATCGATATCAAGCTGAAGGCCCTTTGGGGCAGGGGAAAGCTCACAAATGAGGTACCAAATAATCTAATCACACCTATGTTGGCGCATAGTTCTGAGACATAGGGTTGACCAATCCTTAGCCTACTCGGTGCTAGACACTACTCCTAGAAATATATATATGCTCTCCACCATTTTTCAACAAAGCTGACCATCGTCTAGTGACGAAGCTGAATAATCATATACATATAAAATCTGAAATCATACATGAGGAGCCTTAGCTCAAACCATACCACAAGCTGAACATAATTGGGAGTCTTGACTCCAAAATTATGTGGTAACTAATTCATGAAATCATAAATCACACTTGAACATATGGGCTTGCCCAATATTTAAACATACTTGAAAATACTTGATTCACTTAAAAACATGATCATAGACATGAGTAACTTGAAAACATGCTTTTCATCATAAATATCTGATCATACTTGAACATACATCATAGATCTCAACTTTCATGAACTTCTCATGGATGAGCCTCATAATTTATAAAACTTAAAATTATGATTTATACTTGAAAACACTGTAAAACCTGCTCATAAATCATAATTCAATAATAGAAACATACTTAGATCATACCCATGGTAGAAGCTTAGAAAATTCATGCATTTAGTTTAAAACCCCATAGGTTCAACGTATTGATTTTCATGAATTAGAGAGAGATTGGGCATGGGTATGAACAAATTCACCCATTCATAACCCTACATACTTGAGAGAATCTGATTCTACAACTTCTCTGATTGCCCAAGGAATAATTGAGAAGAACTTGAAAGAAATTGAGCTTGATCACCTCTCTAGCCCTCTAAGCTTGCATGCATGAATAGGAATAGCTTAGAATGAACTTATCCCTCTTAAAAATCATTATTCATATCTTAAAATGACGTAGTTTAGGCTTTAGGGTCATAGGAATTACAGAAAAGCCCTTACTAAAATTTGCAGAGGAAAACAGACTTCCATTCCAAATGAGGTACTGGACAAGTCGTTACCTCTGACCATGAGTCATCGCCACAGTCGTCAAATGCATTGCCAATTTTCCTCTAAAGGTCCCCACGAGGAACCTAATGATTCATCACTGCTGACCACGACTCGTGGTCACCTCTCGCGACCTTCACTGCCCCAAAACATTTAACCTTTAACACACTGCTTACCATGACTCACCTAACAAATCGTGGCATTGACCAAGAC
The DNA here is from genome assembly GCA_018107945.1 of Datura stramonium. Taxonomy (NCBI): domain Eukaryota; kingdom Viridiplantae; phylum Streptophyta; class Magnoliopsida; order Solanales; family Solanaceae; genus Datura; species Datura stramonium. The sequence goes on along the minus strand of JACEIK010000229.1, from coordinate 251,920 downwards.
TCGTGGTGTCCATTCGTAGGGTACACTGCTGGCTCTTCCTTCATCCTTCAACTTCCCTTGACCACGGGTGACCTAACGGCTCGTGGGGTTGGCCATGACTCGTGGTCACCCCAACTAGAAAATTTCCAGGAAAGTCAACACTCCTCACCACGAGTCACTTGATGACTCGTGGCTAGCCTGACTGCTCACAGGACGACTCATTCTGTGACCTGGTGCAGAAAATTCTATTTTCTCCATTTCAACTCCCGGATCTGATCTTTGGTCTTTCGGGGTATAACAATATCTCCCCCTTGGGAATATTCGTCCTAGAATGTTGAAAATCATACAGAAAAGTAGAGAAATGCAATCATCATACTCAAATATTGATCATATAAGTTGAAAACTGACGGAATGACTGCTTCCGAACTAAACTACATGACTGAATTGAATTCATGAATCATGCACATAGACATGAAAGAAACTGGGGCACATTAACTGAACATTAAACTGAATAGAGTTTTAGGGCAAGTTCTGATGCCTCAAGCTGGAACTGAGCCGGTAGGGAATAGATGTGGGTATCTAGCCATCATATCTGCTTCGTCTTCCCACATAGCTCCCTCAACATGTTGATTCCTTCATAAAACCTTGACTGAAGCTACTTCCTTGTTCCTTAGATTCCGAACCTGATGATCCAGTATTTCCATCGGAACCTCCTTATAACAAAGGTTGTCCTTCACACCGACAATGTCTAACAGAAAAACTAGAGCTGGATCATGCAAACACTTCCTTAAGAACGATACATGGAAAACTGGATGGACTGAAGCTAATTCTGAGGGCAACACCAATTCATATGCTACCTTGTCAACTCGTTTCACGATCCGGTACAGGCCAACATAACGGGGACTGATTTTTCCTTTCTTTTCGAACCTCATCACTCCCTTCATGGGAGACACCTTTAGAGACACCCAATCATTAACTTCAAACTCGAGCTCTCTCCTCCTCATATCCGCATAAGACTTTTGGCGACTCTGAGATATTTTCAACTTGTCTCGTATGAGATGAACCTTTTCCATGGCCTCATGGACTAAATTTGGTCCTATCATCACAGCTTCACCGACTTCAAACCAACCAATAGGTGATCTACATCTCCGCCCATAGAGATCCTCAAATAGAGCCATCTGAATAGTGGAATGATAGCTGTTGTTTTAAGTAAACTCAGTAAGAGGAAAATGATCATCTCAACTACCCTTGAAGTCAATCACACACGCTCTCAACATGTCCTCGAGAGTCTGAATAGTCCGCTCCACCTGACCATCAGTTTGCAGATGAAATGTTGTACTAAGCTTGACCTGAGTACCAAGTCCCTTTTGAAACGATCTCCAAAACTGAGTACCTCTATCTGATATAATGGACAAGGGCACTCCATGCAACCAAACTATCTCTTGAATGTATAGTTTGGCATAATCCTCTGAATCAGTAGTTTTGATCGGTAAAAAATAAGCAGCTTTAGTCAATCTGTCCACGACCACCCAAATGGAGTCACACTGTCGAAGAGTGCGTGGAAACCCTGTGATGAAGTCCATATTGATCTCCTCCCATTTTCAAGTATAAATATTAATATCTTGAACGAGACTTCCCGATCTAATGCTCAATCTTCACTTGTTGACAATTGAGACACTTATACAAATTCTTCTATGTCCTTCTTCATTCCATTCCACGATAGACTTCCATAGGTCACGATACATCTTGGTGGCACTGGATGTATCGAATACTTGGGCAAGTGAGCCTCATGCGGCATTCAATCACTCAAATCGCCAACATCGAGCCACACGGACGACCACGATATCGAAGCACCCTATCTCCCCCTTGGAGAAGACCTCTACGCCCCGATGAGCGTCTTCCTTCATTTTACCAAAATAGGGTCCTCATCTATCGCTTTTGTGATCACCAAGGACGGTCAGTCCATTTGAACAATAACACCGTCATCGATTGAGTCAACCAAGCGAACTCCCAACCTTGCAAGTCGATGCACATCCTTCACCTAGCTCCTTCCTTTCTTCATACACATGGGACACTCTCTCCATAGAGTCTACTAAGTCGTCTGCTACCATTAGGCTTTCGGATGGTAAAGGACACTCATATCATAATCCTTCGTAACTCCAAACCACCTTCTTTGGCATATATTTAGATCCTTAAGGTAAGCACATATTGTAGGCTTTTGGTCCGTAAACATATCTACATTGACCTGTAAGTAGTGTCTCCAAATTTTCAAGGAAAATACTACCGCCAATTCAAGATCATGGATCGGGTAATTCTTTTCATTTGCAACCCGGTATGCAGGAAGCATATGCTATAACCTTTCCATGCTGCATCAATATACAACTAGTAGATTCTAGAGGCATTGCAATAAACCACAAACCCATCGGTAACCTCGGATAAGGTTAACACCGTGCGAGTAGAGCCTTCAATTCTTGGAAACTCTTCTCGCAAGCCTCAACCATTAGAACTTCCTTTCTTTTGAGTCAATTTGGTCAATGAATCTTATTTACTTGATAGATGAAAAACTCTCAACAAATCTCGGAGTAGTATCCGGCTAAACCCAAGAAACTACGGATGTCTGGAAGGATTCACCGGTATGGGCTAATTCTTCATCGCTTCTATCTTACGAGAGTCCTTTATACCCTCGCTTGAAACCACATGACCCAAAAATGCCACGAGTTCAATAAAAATCGCACTTCTTTGAATTTAGCATATATTTGGCGATCCTTGAGTGCAGCCAGAACCAGTTGCTTTGTCAAATGAGCGGCATGCTCACCCTCCTCAGTACATCGATATGTCATCGATAAACCGATCACGAACATATCCAAGTATGGCCTGAACAACTGTTCATCAAATTCATAAAAGTTGCGGGAGCATTTGTTATTCAAAAGACATAACTACAAACTCGTAATGACCATATCACATCCTAAAAGCTATCTTGGGGATATCACTCTCAGAATCTTGGTGATAGTATCTTGGATGCATGGTCTATCTTGAAAAACGCACTTAGCGCCTGAAGTTGGTCAAACAAATCATCAATTCTGGGTAGTAGATACCTATTCTTGATAGTGACCTTGTTCAATTGTCGATAATCAATACTCATACGGAGAACCATCTTTCTTGCGGACAAGTGAAGCGGTGCACCGGGGACTTGCTTGATGCGATGAACCCCTTATCTAAAAGGTCTTTCAACTACTCCTTCAAATCCTTTAACTCGGCTGGAGCCATTCTATATAGAGGGATAAATATAGGTTGCGTATCGGGAAGAAGGTTAATACTAAAATCAATCTCTGCTTGGGAGGATTCGAGTAAATCATGCGGGAAGACTTCGGAATGTTCACACACTACGGGCGTGGATAGTCGGGTCTTAGATGTATCATCCTTAATCCTAACTAGATGGTACGCAACCCTTGGAGATCATCTTTACGGCCTTAAGATGGGAAATGAAATGACTTCTGAGGTGTGAGCTACCACTTCGCTACATGGTGGCTCCTTTTAGAAAATCTAAATTCAATTGCACAGGTTCTACAATTCAACGAGGCATATGAAAATAGCCAATCTATGCGAGATAACATCAAACTCGGTCATGGATAACTCTATTAGATGTTACTTCAAGGTGATTTTCTAAAAAACTAAGATAGGACAATTTCTATACACCCCGTCGAGGTATATTGAATCATAGATTAGAGTAGAGGGCGAAGGGTTCTAATGAGACCCCAGGATCGACTAGAAACTACTAGAAACATAGGGCATCAAAAAAGATAATATAGCCCTTGGATCTAACAAAGCATATACATGGTGGAAAACTCATAACATACCGGTGACTACATTTAGGGAGACCTCCATACGGCGGGATGCTAAGGCATAGAATGCATTGCAGCAGCTGTCCATGCTTCGAACTAGTAGATGCGCCACATTGAGATGGGCATCTTTGGTGGGCTAGCGGAATTGGAAGGCTGGGCCTCGGCCCCTATCATGGCTTTGTCTAGGCTGGTGGGCAATCTCACGAGCATATGCGGGCCTTCAACACACGACAGCACCTATACCCGTAACCGGCTTTTGTGTGTCTCGAGGCCATGCGGTTTACCAAAGCTGGAATAATGGAATATACTTGGGCCTCTTACTACGATCCCTAGATCGATGCTCGTCCCCTATGGATTTGTGCTTATGTCGGGATGGAACACTCATAACTAAAAGATGTTGGAGTGCAGATCTCTGGTGAGATTGTTATTTGGTGCCCACCACTTGGTCTCGGCCCGAGAGAACTGTCTTGTCTGTCTGGCCCTCTTGGCCTCTCTCTCCCTCAGATGTGCCTCTTCCATATGCTGGGCATATAAAACTATATGAGGAAAAACCATATCCACGATAGAGCATGGCGATCACACACCAATCCTTGTCCAGTGTCGCCACTCCGTGAACAAACTGCTCACTCGAGCCCCTGGTCAACCACTAACTCTGGGGCGTACATAGACGGACGAGAGTAAACTCTAGGGCATACTCGTACTTTCATCTTTCCACTGCTTTAGATTAATGAACTCGAGCGCCTTGACTCCTTCATCTCACGAGGGGGAGAATTGATCTAGGAAGCGACATGAAACTCGTCCCAGCGATAGGGCTTTGCTCCCCCTTTGCCCTACTATCTCCCTTTGAACCCGAGATATCGCAACCCCTTTCGGTGATAAGAGGCTAAGTTGGCGCACTCCTCTCCATTCATCCCCATGACTGGATGATCTTTAGAATTTCATCGATAAACTCATGGATCCTCGTCCACCCTTGACCCAAGGAACTTTGGAGGTTCATCCTTAAGAAATCTCTCGTTCACGAGGACATGCTACCGTCTGGCGATTGAGCTTGGGCGGTCAAGGCACATTGCTAGCATCTAAATGCATTTTGCCCGAGTTCGCATGGGCAACCCGGCTCAGAGTGCATGGTACTCATGAAGGCAGGTGGGGCCTATTGGTGCCCTCCCGTCTGCCATCCTCATGGCTATTCCCATTTCCATTTCTTTTTGTCGTTGACTAGGTGAGAAAGCATAATTACGCAATCACTAATGGCATGATTTAGAAGGATATCTGGACATAGATCATGAAGAAGAAAACATTTACTGCTCATAGCCTCTTCGTAACAAGTGTGGCGCGCTTCACGCCATGAAAAAGACTCTACTTAACGCAACTTTTAGACACTTTAGGACACATCAAAACCATATGCTCACGATACAAGTTTTTCCGGCCAGAGCATGGCTGAATCAAGACACACGGGACAAGGAGCTCAGAAAGAGACTCCAAGTCGACCCATGGCATTAAACATAACATCTAACTCAATTAATACAACGGAAGATCAATCATGATAAATATGCTCCAAATCTAAACATGACAAACATCGGAACATCTATTTATTTGAAACCCGAGCTAAAGGCCCCTTGGGGCAGGGAAAGCTCACAAAGGAGGTCCCAAATAATTTGATCAGCCTACGTTGGCGCGTAGTGCGAGGCATAAGTTGACTAACCCTTAGCCTACTCGGTGCTATACACTACTCCCAAAAAAATGTATATGCTCTCCATCGTTTTTCAACAAACTTGACTATCATCTAATGATGAAGTTGAATAACCATATACATATAAATCTAAAATCATACACGAGGAGCCTTGGCTCAAACCATACCACAAGCTAAACATAATTAGGAGTGTTGACTCCGAGGAACCATGTGGTAAGCTAATTCGGTAAGCAACAAATCATACTTGAACATATGACTTGCACTTAATACTTAAACATGCTTGAAAATACTTATTCGCTTGAAAATACTTGTTTCATAAAACATGATCACAAACATGGGTAACTTAAAAATATGCTTTTCATCATAAATATCTCATCATACTATATACATCATAGATCTCAACTTTCATGAATTTCTCATGGATGGACCTCAATAATTTATAATATAAAACATTGTAAAACTTGCCAAAAATCTAATTTAATAATATAAACATATTTAGTCAGCGTGAGAACCAAATGAATTAGAAAGATTCATGTTTGGTTCGGGAAGGGATTATGGAATATTCGGGAAAGGAAATACCCATCGTAGAAGCTTAGGAAATTCATGGATTGCGTTAAAATTCATGAATTAGAGAGAGGGATTGGGCATGGGTGTGAACAAATTCACCCATTCATAACCTACATATACGAGAGGAGAATGGGATTCTACAACTTCTCTACGATTGCCCAAGGAAGAATTAAGAAAGAACTTGGAAGGGTGGAAAACTGATCACTTACTCACAGCCCTCTAGGCTGCATGCATGAATATGAATAACTTAGAATGATTATCCCTCTTAAAACTCATTATTCATAGCTTAAAACGATGTAGTTTAGGCCTTAATATCATAGGGAATTATGGAAAAGCCCTTACTAAATTAGCCGAGAGGGCGCCGAGTCTAATGAGGGCTAGACGAGTAAATGCATATAGTCGTCAAGTGCTGCAATTTTTCTCGGAAGGGGTCCCCACAAGGGACCTAACGATTCGTCACTAGTGATAAGATGTGATCACCTCTCGTGACCTTCACTTGCCCAAAACATTTAACCCTTAACCTTCTTGACCATGACTCACCTAATGAATCGTCGCATTGAGCACGATTCGTGGTGTCACAATCGTGGGGTACAACTGTCGGCTCTTCCTTTATCCTTCAACTCCCCTTGACCACACGAGTGACGTAACAACTCATGGGGCTGACCACAACTCGTGGTACACGGTGGTCACCCCAGCTAGAAAATTTCACGGAAAGTCAACACTCCTTACCACGAGTCACCTTAACGACTGCGTGGTCGGCTGACGGGTCACGGGATGACTCTCGGATACGATCTTTGGGCTTTTAGGGGTATATTAGGGTATGTATTGAACATGATTTGGGAAGGTCGGACAAGTAATACAGAAATTGGACGAGAGGTAATTTGAAACAAGTTGAAAATATTAAATAGAAGATGATGCCTAAATTCACATATGAAATGACTTTAAGAGAGTACATCTCTAAATATATAAAGAATTTGTCTATAATATGAAAATAACCTCCACAGTACACCTCTAGATGAGATATGATACAATTATCTAATTAATTTAAACTATGAGTTTGATTCGAATCTTTCCCTAAACAATATTAGGAAACTATGTTTGTAAAAAAGTTACCATCTCTTACACACAATATGCTTGCTTTCAAAAGATAATTTTACTAAAAAACCTACAAATTGTAAATTCTAAATGATAAACGGGATTAAAGTGATCGATAATATTCATAAGCAAGAAAAATGAGGACCTTTGAAACCTAGATTCTCAAGGAATCTCAAGTCTAATCCAATATATTGCCTAACCTTCACTAATTAATCCTAAGCCAATGCTATTAGCCTCGGGATTCAATAATTCAATAGAATTTCTTTAAGTCGCAATGCCACCTAACCATAACTCATGTCCAACCTAATAGCATACAATTTTTATTTTTGAGTTATGAGGAAATGTTATACGAGTATATCTTTAGTCATAGGATCAATAATCATAAAAATTAGTCTAGCAAACACAACACTCAATCTTGCTTTTTCATATATTCTCTAACCATCAAACTTTATGTCGATATTAAGAAAATTCTCAATGTGCCTTGAAACAAAAATCGACAACCTTAAGGCCCCAAACCAAAGGACGGGGAGGGGGAACTAGCGAGGATGCTTTGGAGGAGGGAGGATGACTGGACATTCCAACGGAAGCTACCCGATTGAGTGAAAAGAAGGAGTCATTAATGGATAAAATTTTCCAGACTCACATTGACAGATGCCAACACCTCGTTTTGCAACGGTCCCAACCACCCCAGCTAGTGATTCGAGACACAATTAGCATCCCACACTAACACTAGTGCACTAAGTGCACGCGAAGTTCTTACCCTTGCTCTTTTATGTATCATGCACTGAGGACACTAGATCATGTTAAGTTGGGGTGAGGCATTTATTGTATGCCATTTTATTTTGATCTATAATGAATGATGTTTTGTGCGGTGATGAATATTTGGTGTGTGTGTGTGTTTTATTTATTTTTCTCTTGCGGCTAGTTTAGGTGTAGTCTAGAGTAGTGTCTTAGAGTCCTCTGGATTTTCTAGCCATGGTTCTTTTTCGGGAGGCTTTATTTCTTCGGTGACACAATAAAAAGTGGCATAGTTACAAGTGATTGGTTCCAGCCGATGAATGTGTTTCAAGGATATCGTCTATGTCTTATTGTTTGGATGAGCAAAGTGTTTTTGACTTAGGTGGTGGCAAATAAGTAACATGCTGTGTGTTATTGCCAAAAATTGGTCCCCCTCAAAAAAAATATTTTGCCACAATTGTTGGGTATTGACATGTAGACCTCCTTTTGTGATATTTGCAATGATAAGCGTGGCATAGAGTATGTAGTTGGGAGTAATAAATAAGTTGCTGTTTGATATTCATGTGTCATTGTGTGGTGAGAAAAGTGCATTTGTGTTCAATTTTATGGTTGCTGTAGAACTTGCTGCATAGTCATGCTTTATTTTAAAAAATGTGGGGTTATAGAGATGAACTTAGGCTTTCTTCATTTTTCAAAAGCCCTATTAACTTAAATAAGTCTACCAAATAAAAAATATATCTGCGGATCTCCCCCTTTAAGCAAATGGCTCTTTTCTTGATCAACTATAATGAAACCTAAACCAATTCTAACTTGATCCTTTTCTAACCCATCCTCCTTGGCACTACGATAAAACATGATGCATAGAAAAACCTCAATTTTAGGTGAAAAAAAGAAAATAAAGAAGAAGGTAAAATTGAGGAACAAAGTTACTTCACGAAGCATAATGTACAAGAAAATAGTAAAGAACATAGAAAAAGAAAAATAACAAGATGAAGGAAAAAAGAAAAGCAAAAAAATAGGCTCACTAAAAGTACTTTGGATAGTGGAAGTGTAAAAAGAAATGAAAGAAGTGAAAAGAAGGAGATAGAAGCAAGCAGATAATAGGAATGTAATGTTGTGTTCAAGGAGGGCACCAAACGACTAATTTTAATATATTTGTCCTACCTACCCTTTGAATCATCATTACAATCTTAAGAAACCCTTATGTAATCTCAATCCTAGTTTCTAAAGGTAGAGGCATTTGAGATTAAAGAAAAACTTATCATAGCTGTCACATGCTTGTGAACGTACATGCTTGTGAACGTCTTTGAGAGTTGAGTGTCTTTGTCTTCTCCATTTGATCCATGTCCTTATGTTGGTTGTGAGTATTTTGTAAATTTAAAAAAAGTTCATTAGTCTTAAGTGAAGGCATGGGGATAAAATTGGCTAACATTGGTTGCTTTTCATTTAGGTGTCTTGCATAAATTAGTAGTTTAATTAGAGATGATGTCATGAATAGGCATTATATAATTAGTCTTGATAATTGTTAAAATTTTTATTTTTATATGATAGAGGGGTGGCTAATTTGAAAAATGAATGCTTGAAGCTATTTATAAAAAATGATCATAGACATTATTCTTTGTGATATAGAAATATTAGTCTAGAGTAGATTTTCTTATTTTAGTTGCTTGAGGACAAGTAAAGACTTTAAGTTGAGGGTGTTGATGTGTTGGCTTTTATAACACATTTATACTTCTTTTTCATAGAGTTTTGCATGCCTTTTAGTTTATTATAAGTCAATATTAATACTATTTTGCTAAAGTCTCGAAATGTTGGATGATTTGATGAAAAGATGCAAAAATTCAAAAAAATCTACTGAAAAGTTACAAGACCTGATTGCGAGATTCATTAAATGGTTCATTTGATGATTCGTACGTCAACTTCGGAGAGTTTGCAAAAGAATTTTACAATTTTGGCTAAAATACAGCTCACAGGTTATGGATCATAAAATTCATCTATAACAAAATGACTCCATAAGTGATATTCATAGAGCTTGCAAGTCGAAAGTTCAACCAATGAAACCTTTTTGACGGACCGTGGATTTCATCTACGCGTAAATGGACACCATACATTGAGATTTAGAGAATTTGCAATGCGGAGTTTTAACATATGAAGTACAGATGAGAATTCAATGTACGGTCCATAGATTGACTTGCGACCATTGATAGTGTGAGAGAAAAAAAGTTATGTGTAGAACAATCTTGTCACGACCTGAGGCTGGGACCGGATCGAGAAATAGGACCTAAAACCAAGAGTGGCTCTAAGTCGACCCATGATATGAACATAACAACTAAAGGAAGAGTTTAGCGAAAGTCTGATAAGCTGAAGCATGAATAGAGAAATATACTAACTAAAGCATGAACAAGCTGACGAATCGATAGCGAAGTATGTAGATAAGCGAAGTCGAATAACATAATAATCATAAACAGTCAACACTTGAAAAAGCTAAAAATCATACATAATGATCGATAAGCCTCTAAACTGTTTGATGAGCTAATAGGACAACATCCCCAACTAGCTCGCTAAGTCTGGCGAATATAACATAATCCAACACTAAACTAAAGTTCCTCGAAAGATGAGGACTCACCAATGATAGATGCCCCGGCTAAAGCTGGCCCGGACTAACTGATGGGCGAGGTTGATTATGGGACTTGTATCATGAAATAATACAACGCCAAATTATGTGAATTCGATACTTGAAATATGCGAGTATGCAAAATAAGTAAAACATGTTGAGTAAATTTAGCGAGCGTGCACATAAATATAAATCGTATATCATGAGAGTAAGGGCCTCTTGAAATCTGAATACGAAACATGTATTGTCATAAATTGATTATATTATACGAGATAGAATGACCCAAGCTAAAAATATAAATCACATGACTTGTCATAGTTGAAAATATAAGTAAAGCTCATAAGTTGATCATTTTGTCTAACTTTATTTGGAAAACATAATATCATAAGTCATGAACATTAATAAGCGAAATTATAAGAAACAATGGAAGACTCGTGGAAATGTAGGACATCACGATAAAACACACGGTGCCCCAACTATCATATTCAGAAGTGGGCGAGGCAGTCCAAGTCTTGTTGGGGCTAAAGGGCTACCATGATATCGATATCAAGCTTAAGGTCCCTTATGGGAAGGAAAACTCTACAAGGGAGGTCCAATGTAAATATATAAACCTCCATTGGCATAGTTCTTAGGCAGAGACCTTGGAACCCCAAGCCTACTTGAGTGCTAGACACTACTCCCAAAGCTTATGCATAATACTCCGATCTCGGGCAAAATAGCATCTTGAGTGATGCTTATATCTTAATTTAGTCTTGTTTAGCTAATTAATTATATACATTTTCATGTGATTTTATATAAATGTGAAGATATGTACTAACCAACATGATTAGTCCTTGTTTTGTAGGTTTTAATGAATTTGAGGAACTAATTCATAAGTTTGTGAAATAGAGGAATGGAGTTGGGAGCAATGTGCGAGAAAGTCGGCAAGGAGCATGCCTTGGCAAAGGGCGCGCGCCGAATGGCGATGCCCACTTGGCCCATTGCATGCCTTCTTGCCGTGCCATGCCCATGCAGTGTATGCAGGGCAAGGCGGCATGCGAGCGGCTCCGGCACGCCCGGCGCCGTGCCCGCGCCCGGCGCCGTGCACGCCATGCCGGCTGCGTCAGCGGCATACCAGCAGCATTTTGCATGAGCGGTGTGTCACGCGGCCCAGCAGCCCAGTGACCCTCAGCCAGTTGGCATCTGAGGCAATTTCCGAGAGAGCCTCCACGTTGCTGCCCGTGTGGAGCGCGTGCTACGCGTACACTCAAGTGACACGGAGCCATTCCACAACGAGGCTTAATTTTTGCACATTTCTCATTTACTATAAATCGGTCCCTTAGCTCCTAAAATCATTTGGTCACGATGTTATGATGCAGAGGAAAACCACCTAGGAGTGAAGGGAGAAGTGGGAGAACTCTGAGGTTTGTCAAATTCCCTTCTCTTCTACCAATTCTTGTAAGTATGTTAGTTTATTATAATTTTTCCTTGTAATTGTCTGAACATAGATGGCTAGAACCCTTATCTAGGGTTGAAGCCATGAGTATGATTGTCTTTTATGAATTTTTATTTGGAATTAAGTTATTGATTGTTGTTTTTTCTTGCATTTGAATTATTGTTTGTTTTTTACCAGTTGATACACTATGAAAACATACTTGTTAACTTAGGAATTTGCTTGAGAAATCATTTACCTAGGTCGGAACACATGAGAATGTAGGGAGAATGATTGTATCTCACGGTATAATTTGTGTTAGGATAGAGATATACCTAATACCTTGCTTGGTTTGATAAAACGGGATGAGCTAGAGACCAACTTAGAATTATCCACATCACCACTCAACAAAGTAGTTGTGAGGCTAAGTTGAGTAGAATGATTAGGTGTACGAGTCCCTAAGCATTTCCACGCCCAACCACGTCACGTAATTAATTGCCCACGAACTAGAATTAGCATCCTCGCTCTCAACGTAGTAGTGAGGCTAGTTTGTCGTGTTTATAGGTTCGGAAGGCCATGAACATGCAATTCTAATTATGTGAGGCGACTGATTGATAGTTTCATACTTAACCCATTGCAAATCGTAATAGCATGATTATTTGGTTTTCTTTAACTCTATGTAGCTCCTTGAGTAGATTGAGAATGTTTCATTGACCAAAATTAGAATTAATTAAACCATATCGAAAACTTTTCTAATCAACACTTGCGGTACTTAATATCACACTTGAACTAGATAGTTATAGGAATGGGTCCAGTCCACAGCTGGGTTCGACATTCCAGTTCTTTGAAAGAGCCACTATATTACTTGCACGACCGTATGCTTGCGGATTCGCGTCGTCATGTTTTGGCGCCGTTGCGGCGATTCGGTGATTTTGATAATTTATCTATTTTTGTGTGATTTTAAATTTCCTTAAGTGTTGAGAAACTTCAGTCTTAGTCGATTATTAGGGTGACGGGTTGTCTGTAGAGTGAGAAATTTAAAAATAGAGAGCTTATTAGGCAGATTTGCTTGAACCTGAGCGTCAAATCCATTTGTGAAGGAGAGTAGCTCTGGAGAAAAGCTCGGAAGACTTCAAGAAAAGGTACAACAACAGCCACCCGCGGGACAAGCACAATTGTCATCGGAAGCAATGGCAAGTAAAGACCAGGTTCGCGAAGTAGCAATCCTGGCGGCTAATGTGAACTCTAGTATTCGAAAATCGGAGCCTAGAGGGAACTTTGAGCTAAACGGAGACATGTGGTGCGAAATTTATTTACATTCTGTGGTCAATTCACCGGGATGGCACATGAGGACCCGCGACAGCACTTACAAAACTTCTAGAGATTAGTGACACGTTTGTCCCCATAGGCGTGTCCACAGTTATGTCTCTTCCCATTTTCATTGTTGGGAGAGGCGAAAAAGTGGTTTAAAGGCAGGCACAGAACTCCATAACTTCGTAGAATGATTTGGCTAAGAAGTTCCTTATGATTCTTTCCTTCGAGCAAAGCGCAAAGTTGCGAAATTGAAATAATGAGTTTCAGCGAAAGCACGACGAGAGACTTTATATTTGGCTTGGGAAAGATTCAAGTCATTATTGTTGTCCCCATCACTAAATCGAATGAAGTGCTGGCCCATACCTTTGTAGATTGTCTAGACCCACACACAAAAATATTACTAGACTACGCATCGGGTGGGCAAGCCTTGGGAAAGACGTATGATGAGTTGTACACTTTGTTCGTAGAATTGCTCAAGGAAATCCCAGTGGCACAACGAGTCATCGGGAAGGGGCGGGAAAGAGATCGAGGTTGTTAGAGGTAGATGGAATGAATGCCTTGGCGGCGCGGTTAGCCGTTCCGACGCTCGGATATTGACCGAGTTCAATAAGCAGTGAACCAACAACGGGGCCGAGGTTAATGCAATTCGGCAAGCTCTAGTTGGTGTAAAATTTGTGGTAATCTTGGGCACAATGCGAGAATCTTGTGGAGCCAATTCGGAATCCATCAATTTTGTTGGAAATGTGCAGCGGAACAATCGGAATTTTGGGAACAACCCAACAGAAATTGGCGGGGCCACAGAATTTTTCTTGGGGTTGAAACCAAAAGCAAAGTTACCGAGCACCCTCGGCAATAGAAGTATCGCGAGAATAGGAAGAATGATGGTCAAGTTAGCAGCAGCATTGAGGAAACATTGTAGAAAATCATGGAGACCAGGACTCGGTTAGCGGAAAATCGGCGAGGATGGCAACGGACTTAAAGAATCGAAGTGGCCACCCACAATCTTGAAAAACAAGTGGGTCGAATAGGAAAATTTTACACTTCAAAAAATGAGATCGCGAGGGGGATTACCAAGCGACATAGATCTAACCCTGTGAGATGATGCCATCGGTGCGAAAGTGGAAACGGTGGCGTGCGAGTGCCTAAAGTTGAGAAAGGAGGTGCGGTCGGAGTTGGTTAGACGAGGACCATCCATCCAGCAGTTGGAGATAATCGAGTGCTGGGATACAAAATGCACAATCTTCATTGTAGCCGGCACAAATACCACCGCCCACCATTCCCTCGAGAAATTCGAGAAGAAGCGAGAGGAGGAATGCTTCAAAAAGTTCTGTGAGTTTCAAAGAACTTCAAATAAGTCTATGCCTCTTATTGATGTTTGCGGGGGAATGCCCAAGTATGCTAAATACTTGAAGGACGTGATGGCGACAAAGTTAGATTGGTGGATGTCCATTTGTAGCACTAACTAAAGTGCGATCACGGGGTATTGAGCAAGATTCCAAGCTCAAAGACCTAGGGAGTTTACCCTCCCCATACAAATTGGTAAAAAGGCGAAGTGCTATGAGCTTTGTGTGATTTGGGGGCAACGATTAACCTAATGCCCTATCTTTATTCAACACCACAGGGTTGGGAAGCCAGAGGCTAACGGGGTTGATCGCTGCCGGTAGTGATAAGTCACGAGTGACTTTGAGGAATCATAGAGGACCTTCTAAGCAAAGTAGGTAAGTTTATTATACCTGCTGATTTTATTGTCTTAGATTTTCAAGTTGATGACCAGGTACCCTTAATCTTGGGACGGCCATTCTTGGCCACCGGAGGAAGCGGTGATTGATTTGAAGCGGGGACCACGAAAATGAGGGTCGAGGATGAAGAAAAAGAAGAACTCTTCCCGCGTTTGCAAGAAATGAACCCATCCACACACTACTGAAACCTTTGTTAGGTTAATGTGTGGTCATAGGATAAGGTGGGGTGGAGGATTCCACGGGTGCATGGCCAAAGGTAATGACAAATGTTCGGCAGAGTCGATAAAGGGCTTCAAATTGGCAAGAAGTTGGAGGTAGAGAGGAGCAGTGGAGGGCGGTTTCCTCCTAAAAATCAAAAGAAAAGGAGATGGTTCTCGAGCCGGGAACCCGGAGTATGAGATGTCTGAAAAGGACGAGTCCACGTCGTGCGCGACGAAAATTGGCCCGGTTGCCCAGGAGGCAACCCAAGGGTACCCCACGTACAATTTTTTAATTTTGGTTTGTGTTGATTTTTGTTATTTTCATTGTGTTTGGTTTTGGTGGAAAGTTAAGCACGGATGGAGGAAGTCGAGTACCGTTGAGGAGAGAGAGGCTAAAAAGCATGGAAGAAGAAGTGTGGTCAAACACCCACATATGAGAACTTGAAGGAAAGCATGCTATTAGCTTGGCATAGAGGCTCAGATAGTATTTCTCATCCTTTAAATTTTAATTTGATGCTATGAATTTTTGAATGATGAAAAAAATGAAAAAATAAAAAATTTCAATTTTGTGCTTAACGATTTTTGGTGAATGTAATGCTTGTGAGGATTTGTGAGGAATTTGAAAATTTTTTGTGATCAAGCATGAATTCATCACCGGTTAATGACAGTTTTTCTTTTCGGTTCTTTTTAGATGGAGGGTCTTTTGAACCAAAGAATAAAAAGTTTGTCTTTGTGCGTATATAATGTTGTTAGTCATAGTTAGGAAACTGTTCTGGAAGACGATGGATGGATGACGACCATCTTGAGGAAAAATTAGTCAATAGGTGTTGGGTTTTGAACTCATAGCTAATTGATGGCTTGATGTTCTTG
Source organism: Datura stramonium (assembly GCA_018107945.1). Lineage (NCBI taxonomy): Eukaryota > Viridiplantae > Streptophyta > Magnoliopsida > Solanales > Solanaceae > Datura > Datura stramonium. The sequence continues at coordinate 235,861 of JACEIK010000229.1, read as the reverse complement.
TTATGTGTTATAAATGATTGTAAGATGCAAGTATGTTCAGTGTTGAAGCATGCAAGTGTATAGCTTTGTGTGAAACACTTAGGCTCTTGAACTTGACTCGATAAGATTGAAGCTTAATGTTTAAATTCTTGTGATTAGTGAGTTAGAGTCTGAATGTGTCTTGAATTGAGCATGTGCCATGAGTGTAAGGTTTTGAGCATTACGTAACTGTGTGGAGTGTCTAGAACTTACTGGTGTGGTTATAAAATGAAATGAAGGATGTGATTGTAGGAGATGATTTAGGCATTTCTTTGAATGATCCCCGAATGTCATCCCTCACTTTACCTACCTTGAATATCTAATCCTAGTTAGCCCCATTGAGCCTTGAGCCTATTCTTTGATAGTACAGCATAAGTTTAATCCTTTTTCTTTCATTAGCCTTGAAATTGACCCAAAACTCCTAAGCGCTTAAGTTAAAAATTCCAAAGAGTAAAGGAGTGAGAAGAATGAAAAAGAAGGAAAGGTGGCGATTGTAAAAGTTGAGAAAGGTTAAGGGTGCACTTGTTTGAATACGATTGAGTATTAGTAGGGAGTAAGAAAATAAATTAATGAAAAGTTGCTTAAGTACTCCTTACAACTAAGCTAAGAGTGCCTAAGAAATGGGGAAACAAAGAAGAGGAGAAGGAAGTGAAGAGATACGGGTGAAGTAAGAGGGAAATTCATAAGGAGGGCGTGATGTATTAAAAGCGCTTAGGAAGATAGTCACTATTGCGGGCCATAATAGTATCTACCGTCCCTTAGCTACATTACAACCTAAAAAGTCCTACTTGATCTTACATTCATACATCCTTAAAATTAGTGGGCCAAAACACTAAGGGCAAGCTTATAGGTCATTACATGATGCATGTGAATTTTTGTGAGTGGCGTAATTCTATTCATGTACCCACACATGTTGTGATTTAAAATTTTTTGCGTGTGAAAATGGGTAACTCTACATTGCGTGAGGGCACATGTTGAATGAAGGATATAATTCATGTTGGATTTCTTAATCAGTTGATTTGCAGGAGTTTGCTAAAATTTTGAGAGTCGATTCTTGAGGTTAGGAAGTCTTGGCGGGGTTGTATTTCATTTCAATGATCAAATCGTGCATGCTCTATTTTAGCTTGGTATCTTAAATAATCATTATAGTAAATCAGCTTGAATTATTTTGCTAAATTAGCTATGTGTGAGTCTCTATATACATGAAATGTAAAGGTTTGTTCGAGGACGAACAAGGCTTTAAGTGTAGGGTTGTGATTTCGGGCAAAATAGCATGCCGAGTGATGCTATATCTTACTTTAGTATTGTTTAACTAATTAATTATTTACATTTTCATGTGATTTTATATAAATGTGAAGATATGTACTAACCAACATGATTAGTCCTTGTTTTACAGCAGGTTTTTAATGAATTTGAGGAACTAATCATAGGATTGGTGAAGTAGAGGAATGGAGTTGGGAGCAATGTGCAGTCGGCAAGGAGCATGCCTTGGCAAGGCTGGCCGCGCCGGGCGGCGTGCCACGGTTGTGCGTGTGCCGCGCCCAGCGATGTGCCACGCCCGGCCAATGCCACGTCCATACCGGCACTTACAGACAAGGCAGCACAAGCATGCTCCGACGCGCCAGCCGTGCCACGCAGGAGCCAGCGGCATGCGTTGCATGACGGCATGTCACGCTAGCCAGCGCGGTGACCCTCGGCGGATTGGCATCTGAGGCAATTTCCGAGGAAACCTCCGCATTACCTCCGTGTCACGGGCGGTGCTCACGTACACTCTGTGACACGAATACATTACAAGCAGGGCTTAATTTTACACGTTTCTCATTTACTATATATAGGTCCCTTGCTCTAAAATCATTTGGTCACGATGTTATTATGGAAAACCACATAGGAGTGAAGGGAGAAGTGGGAGAACTCAGCTAGCGTTTGTCAAATTCCCTTCTCTTCTACCAATTCTTGTAAGTATGTTTAGTTTATTATAGGTTTTCCTTGTAATTGTACAAACATGATGGCTAGAACCCTTCCTCTAGGGTTTGAAGCCATGAGTATGATTATTGTTTTATGAATTTGTGTTGGAATTAAGTTATTGATTGTTGTTTTGTCTTGCAATTACGCGAATTATTGGTTGTTTTATGATTGATCACCATGAAAATATATTTGTTAACAGGCATTTCTTGAAAAGAATTTATCTAGGTTAGAACATGGGAATGTAGGGGCATGATTGTATCTCACGGTATAATTTGTGTTAGGATAGAAATATACCTAATGCCTTGCTTGGTTGATGAAACGGGATTATTTAGAGACCGATTTAGAATTATCACATCACCACTCGAAGAAGTAGTTGTGAGGCTAAGTTGAGTCGAATGATTAGGTGTACGAGAGTCCCTAATCATTTCCACGTAACCACATCCACGTAATTAATTGCCCACGAACTAGAATTAGCATCCTCGCTCTCAACGTAGTAGTGAGGCTAGTTTGCCGTGATTAGAGGCTCGAAAGGCCATGCACACTGCAATTCTGAGTATGTGAGACGACAATTGATAGTTTCATACTTAACCCATTGCAAATCGTAATAGCACAATGATTATTTGGTTTTAACTCTATGTTGCTCCTTGAGTGAATTAGGAATGTTTCATTGACAAAATTAGACTTAATTAAACCTTCTCAAAACTTTTTCTAACCAACACTTTAGGTACTTAATATCACACTTGAACTAGATAGTTAGAGGAATGGGTCCGAGTCCTTTATTAGGTTCGACATTCAAGTTCTTAAAAAGAGCCACTATATTACTTGCACGACCAATCGCTTGCCGGTCGCGTCGTCAACTCACGTCATTCTTCAACAAAGCTACAATCATAATTACATGCATAGTCGAAAATGTCCCCGAACATGGGAGTCTTGACTCCAAAACATATCATAAGTTGAAGTGAGAGTATTTACTCCAAAACATATGATAAGTTGATCTTATTAATGGCTAAATCATGGCTATACTTAACTTGTATGGGTTTGCCCAAATCTTAAAATCATGTATACTTGAAATAGACTTCATAAATTTAAAAACTATGGATTCATACATGGGTAATTTATAACATTCATTCATGCTAGATATCTCATCAATCTTGAAATCATGAATCATAAATTTGACTTTTCATAAAACTTGCATGATAGGTATAATTTCTAAAACTTGAAATAATGAATTTACAATCAATTTTTATATAAAATCTGTCCATAAATCTTAAAACATGCTTTGGAAGATGAGGGTTTCACGCCCCGCCAAGTATGAATGGCACCCCAGTGCCCTGCGGGACTGGACTAGGCGGGCCTAAACATACGGTGCTAGGGCTGGCTCCAACTTTGGATTCAAGAAAATGACGGGCTATATATAATGTAAATACGGCCTCGACCGACAGGCCTATAATATTGTGAAAACAATAGCTACCCCCGGAACAACTAAATCGATAGGGAACCTATGCGGGCCGACAAGACCCTTATCTTTGTCTAGTTATTTCATCGAAGAAAACAAGTGCTAAAGCGCTATATGACAAACAAGATCACCACTACAATTTGAATAAGGCCCCACACGACCAGCATAAACAAACTAAAACATACACACGGCATCACACGACCGGTCAGAAGCTAACCACGGGGAATACACAATGCAAACCTCTAAGAATCTTTTGATAAGATGGTCGGGGACGGGGCCAGGCCTACCCATGTTACATTACAACAAGAAAATAAAGCTGTCTAGCTTCGGATGACGGGAGGCGATGACTCTTGTGTGATGGGCCGGAATTATGAGGGGATCGGCTCCTCGTCTATGAGTACCTGCTTGGCCAAGTAATGCAGCGCCCCGAAACAGGCGTAAGTACCACTGGTATTAAGTATGCAAAGCAAAAACCAAACATATGAAGATAAAAGCGTGTGCGATGATTCTTTGAAATGACAGGAGAGGATAGCTAAGGCATGCGGAATAGTAGAATGCTGTACTAAGCAACTATCTTTTGAAAAAAAAGATAAGCATCGTACACATCGATGCGGCGTCACACTATTTATCAATTTAATAAGTAACATATGTATATATATATAGCATACAAGATCCTAATGATCATTTTTAATCCTTCTCTTTGGCACCCATTCTCCCTAGTTTCTAGTGATGAATCAAAGAAAAATGGGTCTTGAAGCCCATGAAATGGGGAGCGATAAGAAAATGAATGTGAAATGAGGCAAAAGCCTAAGTTTAGGGGTTTTCAAGAGTAGGGGAAAAATGAGGCTGTGTGAGTAGCACCAATATTGTGATGAGATGAATAAATCTATGGGTTGAAAGACATGAATCATCAAAAAGAGAAAGAATAGTAAAAGGTGCTATCTCTTGCATATATAAGGCTAAATGTGAAATTCATAGGTGTATAAGGGTGTCTTGTGTTACAAAAACGATGAAGATAATGAACGAGGAGAAATAAAGGTGGAGTGATCTCAGCAATAAGATGATGGGATGTTACAAGCGTTTGTAAAATCATTAGTGAGGCTTTAGTCACTAAGAGATAAATTATCCACCCTTAACCCTAGCCTTCATTATAACCCACAAGTCCTAATTTATTTTGAGTGTAGCAATACTACATTAGTGGCGAGATACATGAAGGGAAAGCCTAACGGTCAATTTGTATGCACTTGAATTTCATTGTGAGAGTAAGCGCATTTGTCTTACCTTATAATCCCTTTGTGTGAAATGCTAAAAAGATGTGTGTGGGATTGTCTCTTCTTGTGAGTGGCGCCATTTCCTTGGCGTACGGACTAAAACTAAAGCTGAGCTCGACAAAGGCTCACAATTCCTCACAAATAATAAAAAACAAAAGCTAGACAAGGCTACATCAAATCATCTCAAAATAAAAACACAAGTGACCCCAAACAAACACTCATCCCACCTCTAACTTAAAGAAAGAATACATTGTCCCAATGTATGCATGCAAATAATGGGGCAAGAGACTCATTGAGTGGGTCATTCCTCCTCCTCCTCCTCGGCGGCTTCCCCTGCTCCTATGGCGCCATCAAAACAAGCCTCTCCCCGGATCATCAATTGTCATCCCAAGCCCTAAAAAAAGATCATCAATGGGGCCTCGGGCGTGCGGAGGCGCCATTTGTGGCATCAAGAGCACTCATCGAAGCGGTTCCATAGGTGTCGACTTTCCACTCCCTCACCTCAGGAGAGTTGATGTCACGACTTAGAGAGTACACCGAATCATAGACACGGTACAGGCCCAGGACCCCAAGTCAGCCCGTAGCATGAGCATATAACTAAACCATTCACATAAGGTGGATGCATTATCTTAATAATCATGAAAAAAAAAAGGAACCGTGACATGAAATATAAAACAACGATACATAGTCCAAGTAAATGTTGAATACTACAATTAGGTATGGCTTAATCATAATAGGCGGTGGCCAGGACAAGACCCCCTGACTAACTGACGTGCGGCAAAGGCAGATAAAATCCGAACGCGAAGACCCGAATCGCGAGGACTCACCACTTTGGGGTGAGCGGGCGAGAGCAAGCTAAGAGCGACGCTGAACTATGAGCCATTATCATGTATCATAAAATGATACAACGCAAAATATGTGAGTCGGTATTTGGAATGTGCGAGTATGCGGAGGTATTCAAGACAATACTTAAAACATATAAAGTTATAGGAGTGGGGGACATCATGATCATATAGTGATACGTAAGTATATTGTTATGCAGAAATTTTTGGTAATTATTTGATGTTTGTATGCTATGTTAAGTACGAAATTTGTATATTTTAAGTAGTGCAAGGAAATGTGTATGAACGGAAAACCGAAGAGTATGTAAAGTTTATAAGTAATGGTCAACTTTAAATAACCATATCTCCTAGTATATAATGAATTAGAAGCCCCACGACAATCAAAGAAAGGTCTTTGAGTCTAGTTTTCAGAGCATCAATAGCTCGTCCATCGGAGTTCGAATAAAATGTTATGGCGTTTTACGGTAGCACTATTGGCGTGACATGGCCACCGCCCTAAGCGGCCACCGCCCAAACACCTTTACTAGTTTTATGTTTTGGTTATGGAATCATTTTCAAATTTTCCAGGTTTGAGGTGCTTGATTACCCTCTGAAATCCTCTCTCTTTTCCAGTATCAAAGCCTTAGAAACCAAGAGGAAATACCTCAAGAAAACACCATCAAAACTCAAGAAAAAGTTGATGGAAGTGAAGGCAATATTGCGGTAAGTTATTGCTGTAGCTTCGTTTTGCGGTGTTGTTGCTGCATGTTTTGGACTATTTTGAGCTAATGTTATACACCATCTTAGTAGGAATTGTTCATAACAAATAGTAAGTCACTTCCCTCTTTTGAAATCTCTAATAAGTGTATGAATTTTTTGAAGGAAAACTAGAAGAAAGTTATGGTTTGTATGTTGACTTGTTGTAGTTGTTGTGCTGTTATTTTGCTGCATTTTGGGCGAAAAGATTCTTTGTGTTATTGGGAAGTGATTTGGAGGAAAATAGTCCTACTATATCCAACAATATTCTCATGCCAAAGGTAAGTGTTTCTAATTGCTTAACTTGCCTAAAAATCATAGCTAAACTAGAAGTTGGAGGAGTTATGTTGTTTGCCGTTGTTGGTATGTTGTTGTTGAAGTGCGCTTTCGTTTGAAGGTTGGAATAGGCGTGTTTTGCTTGGAATATACTCTATATTTGTGGGAGTTTTATGAGAAAAGTGAGGTAATTTTCCTGCCTCTATTTCCCCCAAAGTTGGCAGAAACAAGTTGGAAATAATAAATGCTAAGTGTTGCCTTATTTGTTTGTGTTGTATTTGCCCTATTGATGTAACATTTTGGCTGGATAATTTGGCTTGAAACAGACTTGTCACTTGGTGATAAACTCAGAAGTAATTTAAGGGGCTAAAGTTCTGGTTGTTGAAAAATAAATGACATAGAAAGCTCGCCGGAAAAAAAGGTATGTAAGGCGCTCTTTGTCTCTTGATTTTCAAGCTAGAATTCATGCGGATTAATCCGGCATTCACTTGTACTTGAGCTTTTGTAGTAGCATATTATAGTTCTTCAGTTGTTAGAATTAATTGGTATTAAGTTGTGTATTTTCTAAAGAGTTGGAACACATGAATGTAAAGTGGAGAGGGAAATTGCATTCGATTATGATCATAGTTTTAAATTGATGCAGTCCCTCGATTGTGGAGCGTGAGTTGGTCGCTTTAGAATTACATTATGTGTTTGTGGTTTCAAAGTTGTTTCACATTATAGTTTCTAAGGGAAATTGGTAAACATGGCAAGACGGCGACGGGCAAACCTAATAGTTGAAATCAATTTTAACTCAATAAAAAGTGTTAATGAGGGTAACAAAATGGAATTTCCCTACAATAGTTACCTACCCTCTTATATTCATGTTTTAAGGTGCCTAGGGACATTATAAGCTTCCTCGATCCCTCTCCCTTAAGATAAGAGACTAGTGTCACGTTTCTTAATTAACGAATACGTTAAACTTGGAAGATCGAACCCGAATGGATAAACTATTGATATTTCTATGGGACCATATTTAATGGCAGGTTATGCACAATATCTTGATGTTAACATGTTAGATGAAAATAAAAATATATATGTTTATGCTTACATTCAAATTACGCGCTAAGCGGCAAGGATTGCCTTTAGGAATCGTATGTGTTTATTAGAACTCTTGAGTTATCTAGATCTCCTGAGAATTACTTGAGGCTTTAAGTAGACTCGTCGCATGTTCTTTGAAAGTTGTAGATGTGTAAGGAAATTACGTTAGTGTAAAAGTTGAGGTGTAGTTTAGTAGCAAGGAGAGATAAGAGTAAATGTTAGACCTTTTAAGGTAATATGTTAGGTATATGCCTTACATCCCTTAGTTGATTTCAAGAACCTTTGACGACGTTAAAATATGAAGCGAGAGCGAGTTTAAGAGACAAGGTTGGAAATTAGGTAGAAGGTAAGTGCGTACAAATTGCTAGAATAGTGAACACGAGAGTAAATAATTAGGTAGGGAATGTCGAATCCTATTTGGAAAAGAATTTAAGATGAATACAAAGAGTAGATCTAAAGGTTGTTAAATTTGATGATAAGTGTTATGATTGTTAATGAATTAGGCAAATAGCTAGCAAGATTTACCCTGATCTAAAGATGTTTAGCAAAAGAGTTATAAATAAAGTTGTTCATGTTAAGTTGTGTTAAGCTAATGAAAGGCCAGTAAAGTGTTAAATCCTTGAGAAATAATTAGAATCGAATATTTTGAGATAGTGACTGATGCGCCCGCAAGTGTACGGGTTGTACAAGTAATATAGTGGCCCTTTTTAGGCAGGAATGTCGAACCTACGGGGTGGACTACGGGGTAAAACCTTCCAAGTGTTAATTTACGTAACTCTAAAAATGAAGTCAACGGTGTAAAGAAAAGTTTTTATATTTTGTAAACTAACTTTTTATACTAAAGTAGAATAATTATACAAGTGAGTCGAACTATGAATGTGAGCATGTTTGAGGCTAAACGAACATGTAAAAAAATTAATTATCGATCTACATGGTTTATCTTTTCTCCAGGTTTGCTAGTCGGAACTTATGCCTATGGATTAAGTATTTAACCCAACTTAAGAATCATGAACCTTCCACCTACATTTACGTGATAAGAAGAAATTCATGTTCTAGCCATACAAAACCGATTCCACACTTGACTAATACGACTTTCAGGTATATTTCTATCTTGAAGGTAAATCAATTCTCAATTTTCCCAAACAAAGAACAGATCATATCCTATTAATTCACAACTTTCAGGTTCTTGCCCTCTTGGGTGAAGCCAGGACTTTAGTTTACATTAACATTAGCCGAGATATTAATGCGGTAAGAACAAAATTAAAATAGAACAACCATCGAAGAAAAGAAGAAACAATAAGATAATCAACAATTACATTTCAATACAATTGTTCCAAACCTCAGCAAGAAGTGGAATTAGCCACTCATTTGTGGATTGAACATCGTTAAATGAATGTAAATCATGCAAGCCATTGAAAGAAAGAAGAAAGGGATAGAAAATCCTAAGAATTTTCGTCCTCTCATTTACACGTAACCGTTCTTGCTCCACCAAGTGGGAATAATTAAAAATGAACCTAAGTGTTCTATTTATACTAAGGGAGAATTTTCCGGAATAACAAACAGCGTGTCACGGAGTGCATCGCGGAGCAGCGCCTCCGTGACACGGGTCTACGCGAGGCTCTGGGTTTGGCGCCCAGTGTTCTCCCAACGTGGCCCACGGCATGCAACGGGCATGTCCGGTGCCACGGTGCAAATCTCTGGGACCTTCCACTGAATGTCAAGATGCAGGAAATTAATTCCAACGTGCCACAGCTCGATCATGGACCTTCTCTGAAGTGCTTGAAATTATATCTCCGGATTAGGTGCATCAAGCGATGGCGGCGTGTCATGGCTCATGTGAACCTCTTATTTCTTGCTTCTCCACACCTTCCTTGCTCGTTCAGTCCATCTCAGATTCCTCCCAACATGCATCTTAGCTCCATAAAAGTATGTTTTTCATGCAAAACAACGCTAATCATGTTGAGTTAGTATAAATTCACACTTCCACTACAATTTACATGAGAATGCTAGAAGCATTGGATAAACAAGGCAAAAACAATGCCTTTGAGTATCACTTGGGCATATAAATATGCCCTAGATCACTACCCCACTTAAAATCTTGTTCGTCCCTCGAACAATACTCCTACCTCATGAAATTGACATCCCATCATGGCTACTTTGGCTGACTGTCCAGGAGCTACGGTTATCTAGATTTTTCCATAACAAATCATCAAGAAAACATGCATAGTATCATCATTACAATGACATTTAACAAATCAAGACCCCTAACTCAAGAATCGACTCTCGATATTGGCAAACTCATGCAAATTAGCTTGGCAAGATGTCAGACAATTTCATTCTTTCGTCAAGCATGCGCCCTCACATCACAAGAGAGAATTTCCCCCTCTTTTAAATCACATGAACTATAAATCATTTCATGCGGGGTGTATGAACACAATTCCTCTCTCTCTCCCAAAAGAATTCACATGCATCGTGTCATGACCCATAGGCTTGCCTCTAGTGTATTACTTCACTAATATAAGGACGCATGATGTAAGATCACGTAAGACTTAGCGGGTTGTAATGTCGGCTACGGAACTAGTATATCTTGGGCTAACCAATAATAGCAACTAGCATCCTTAAGCGCTTTTTCAATACATCCCATCACATTCTAGACATAATTTCTTCCTTCCTCCTCCTTTCTTGAAGTCTTTCTTTATTTTTGTCCCCGGCTTCTTTAAACACACCGAGACTAAACAAAAAGATAAGTTTTACAACTTTATTTCCTTTAAGTCTGGCAAGTGCACCTTTGACTCTTTTTCTTTCTTTTCATCACTTTGCTTTTCCTCTCTTTATTTTTTTCATCACTTCACTCCTTCACAACTGTGTGAAAATTATATATTTCTTGAGCGCTTAAGAGCTTCGGATTAGGTTTACGGACAATGAAAAGAAAGGGTTAAACTTGGTTTACGCCTTTTCGACAAAAGAAAAAATATAGTCTAAAGGCTCAATGGGCTAACTAGGATTTGACATTCAAGGTGGAGTGTGAAAAGGAAAAAAAAAACTTTAGGTTAAACAAAAGAACGCCTACGTCCTTTCCCACACTATACTTCCTTCATTTCGTTTCGTATACACAACGAGGGCAAGTTCTAGACACTTCACAATAGCATGGAATAGCAGAGACGACTATAAACTCATTGCATGCTCAACTCAAGACATATTCACGAGACTCTTTAATCGGCTAATTACAAGAATTCAAAATTTAGCCTCGATCACACCTAATCGAATTCTATGGCCTAAGTGTCTCATATGTACAAAGAGATTTGCATGCTTTCTAACGAATCATCTTTGCAGTATAAATATTATGTACAACACGCAACCGGGATTTCGTAGTCATAGAGTAACAACATGCATGGGATACAACCAACCACGCTTAAAATTTAAAATAAACTACTCCTATGTTGTATTTCCCTTAAGACCCGGTCGTCATCCATCCCATCATGAAGCGGTCACTGACTACTGCGACTTCGGTTCAATGGGGATAACTACCGGCAAAAGAACGAAAACAAACTCCGAGAAACCCAACAATAAAAATAGTTAATTTTTTTAAAAAATATCGATCATTTCGACAAAACTATTATTTACACCTTTGGCTAACAACATTGTGTACACACGGCTTCACAAAAGTATTTACAATACAAAACATACACCACAAAACAAGAGTCACTAATATTTTCAAACACAGCAACCGAACATGCGATTATATACAAAACAAGACAAAATCGCACCACTAACTACTCCCACCCCACACTTAAAATCGAACACTTGTCCCCGGTGTTCATACAATCACAAAAACAGAAAGGTGGTGGTGAAACTCCACGATCAATCAAAATATTCCACTTCTTCATCGGAGTGCTCTTGCCTCGTCTCCCATGTAAGACCTCCCCGTCGTCCTCCTCAGGCTCAACATTGGAATCCTGCGGCGTGTCTCCTCGTCGGTGGGGACATCATCGTCCACGGGCTCCACAAAAAAGCTGGGCCCACACGACATAGTGCCCAGCGTTTTCGCCAAAGGGGTAATCTAAGTCATTTGCCATGACTCATCCTCAGGGTGCCGGTCTCCCGCCTATCATAGTGGAGCCATGCGTCCAGAACATGCGGGCCATATGCGATCATCCAGAGCATGTCGCTCGGCTAGTGTGAAGCGCCGTGAGTGGTGTCGGGTACTGGTCTTTGTGACATCTATGGCATGCCTTTCCATACGTGGGATATAATCTAGGGCCTCTTCCTCTACCTCCCGGGCCCCTCGAGACGTGGTCGGCAACCCCGCAAACCGTGCACAATACCGCCATTCTGCAAGACTCTCTTCATGGCGGATATGATCGCCCCAACATTTATCTCGACCCTTTCATCGGGGGCATACACCGGGCATACGCGATCCGGGTCACATCCGTCATGTGCACCGAATCAAACGGAGCAAACAATTTTCAGCCGGATCCTAGCTTCCTGTTCATCGTAAATAGGGCGATTAATACGATGGTAGCCCCTCTCCTTATGCACCGCTCCCGGGCGTCTGCGCGTCGACGTGCTCCACACAATGTGCGTCGATATCGCATAAGGTGGAGTATTGATTCCTTTGGAGTACGTGGGCATCGGTGTTGCGCCTAGTATGGCATTAAGGTGGTGAGGCTCAAATTTGTGACAATGGCCCTTATCTTGATGGTGTGACTACGAGCGTCGGGTTCCAATTTGCATAGGAACTCCCGAATCAAGTGCGGTGGCACTCCTTGGGCTAAATCAAAAATGAAGCGCAGCACAGGCGGTGTCAATCCCGGTGTACCATGCGAGAGGCTGCATGCAATAAGATTTGCAATATGCTCCTCGGGGAAGTATTTGTTCTCCTTGTGCTTAGTGTACCACTTCTTCCCTTCCTCTGTCACCCATACGTTCCCAGTGTGGCGCGGCCGGCGTGGAACAGCCCAGTGCTTTCTTTGAGGCTTCTTGTTCCCAGTCTTAGCCGCTTTCTTCCAGCGCACGATGTAGATGCGCCCTTTCCCTTGTCTTTCACCTTTGCCATTGTTCACATCAAAGAAAGCAGAGCGGAGTCTCAATGTCAGTCAATTTAAATTAGCTTCAACTAAGGTTAGAGTTAGGCTCGGCTACCCCACACTTAGTCTTTAGCCACAATTCCAGTATTACGGCAGAACAAATTTATTTCTAATTTACAAAAACAAGAAAAACTAAAACAACTAAAACACAAACAATATTGACTTGTGCATTCCGCCGTCTGACGGTATAACGCAGGCGTACTACTCGGACTTTGCACGGCTAATTCCACATCACCATCGATCACAATTTCATACAGGCACATAATGAAGAGAAAAGGAGCAAAAATGAAGACTATTTATCTACACAAACCTATGTAATCTACCCATTTCTTTCTTACTCAAGTCACTCAGAAAATCAATTCGGTCTTCTAGCCTACTACATAGAACACGACCAACTCACTTCACTCAACATACTCAACCCAACAGTTGCAATCCAGCTTCGTTTCTCCCTTTTCATGTTCAACTTCAAGCCACAACTCATAATTTTGAAAATTCGATCAAGCTCATGTTTTTATCGGTTCATACAATCACAATGATATTGAATAATCAACAATAACACATGAATATTAAGCTCAATTTCTTCCTTCAGGGTAAAGGTTCTGCTCACTTCTCATGCTAAAAATCACAGAATTAAGGCCAAGGTGAGATAGAAGTGATGAGCATTACCTTAAATTCGATGAACGGAAGAAACTTGATGAAATTTTGTACCTTGGTCAGGTGTGCGTTGAGGGAGAGGAATTTTGGGAGGGTTGTCGCGAAGGGAGTGAAAAATGAGAAAATGAGGGGAGTGGGGTTAAAGTGGGATTTTTCGCGCGGGTTACCGGTGACCCGGTGTGACCCAGCGCGAATAACCTTCAACGTGTCACGGAGGGCGACGCGGAGCATCACCTCCGTGACACGGGCCATCGCGCAGCATTCTAGAATTTGTAAAATTTCAGATTTTGCCTTCAACGTGTCACGGGGTAGCGGAGGCCCTCCTCCGTGACACGGGCCATCCCTTGTGACTCCTTTGTTTTGCCACCCAAAATTTTTTTCTTACCTCATTTTCTCCTTTGCACTCCTTTGTATTTCTTCTCAGATCAACACGAAATATATCTTACAAAGAAAATCGGTTAGAGTTCCAAGTTTGTGAACACAATGTTTATTTGATATTTACACACCTATACATACATATATATATATATATTTTTTTAAGAAATTTAATTTCTCTTTTTCTTTTTATACGTACCATTATAAAACAACAATTCACGGGTTGCCTCCCCGTGCGGCGCTGGTTTACCATGGCGGCTCGACGTCGTTTAAGCTCTTTCAGCCCCTAGGGTGACGAGGCGTTTTCTACGAACACGTACTCACCCTTGTCAAGCTTACCCTTGTCGGGGGGTTTTCCATTAACTCTCGAGACTCAAAGCCACGAGCAACATCGGCTTGCTCAAGCACATTGTGTAGGGTTCCTCATCTGTGCAGGGAGCTTGGTGGCCTTATTACGCATGAATACCTCCCTTGTCATGTGCTGTGTAGTTATTTTGCCACTGCAACTACATCTATTAGCGCTTTCCTGATTGCCAAGAAAGACCGTCCCAAAATAAATGGGACTTGACATACGCTCGAAGTCGACACAACAAAATCACGAGAAAGATTGGGAGGCGGGCTTGCACCGACACGTCCTCCCACAATACCATTTGTTCTTGCCAAGGAATGATCCATGATTTGCAAGATCACTCTCGTAGGTCTAGGACTCCTAGCCCCAACTTCTTGAATACCAAGGTCGGCATCAAGTTAATGCTCGCTCCCAAATCACATGTCAGCGAGCTCGAATGCTTTGCCCGATTGTTATTTAGTTAGTGAAGCTCCGGGGGTCTTTGAGCTTTGTAGGCAATCGGTTTTGTATCGGGAAGTGCACTCCTCGTAAAACCCATAGTGGCATACTCAGTGCTTGCTTTTGTTGGCCCGATGTCCTTTATGTACTTTGCGTACTTAGGCCTCCCACGCAAAACATCCTTGAGAGGTAGTTAATGTGTGCACGTTTTAAGCACCTCCATGAACTTTTTTGAAACCACGCCTCCTCCTTGTGTTTCTTTAATCGTTGAGGAACGGGGGTGGAGGTCTTTACGGATTTCGGCATCCTTGTTTTTCCCCCTCTCTTGATTTTGCTCCCTCTCAGTTTCTGCTTTGCTCCCATTGTTGAGGTGGTCTCTCAGGTTCCACCTCCTTCCAGCACAAACACTCCTCGTGGTCTTTGCATTTACATGCTTGGGGTTGGGGTACGTGACCGGTGGGAAGTCCTCCTCTAGGCACAGTGCAGGCTCCGACAAGCGCAGCCCGTACTCCGACGCCTTGGTAGCTAGCGGATTCTTGACCTTGAGCGCAATTTAACATAGTCATTTGCAATTGAGCTTGGTTAGCTATCAATGTCTTGAACATCTCTCATTATTTGGGTGATGGTGGTGGAGGAGGGCATTGTTGTTTTTGTCTTGTGGTGATAGTTAAGTGGCCCTCCTTGATTCCTCTGCGTACCACGACTACACTACGTCAACGATGGTTGTTGCTACCCCAAGAGAAATTTGGGTGATTCCTCCAATTCGAATTGTAGGTTTGTTCCACTCTTTTGTTGGTGATTGTTCCTTTGTGCATTACCGAAAAGTTCACCGAGTGGGATTTGCTCCACATTTCATTGAGTGTTCATTGCTTCCGCACACTTCACACCAATCTGGCGCCTTTGCATTCTCGGGGCTTGAGACTAACTCAAGCTCATGTGTTATGCAGTGGGCGTTAGTTGGTCTTGCAAGGCGGCTAATAACGATGCGGCGATAGCTATAAAACCATCCACTTCCAAGACTCCAGTGCTTTCCTTGCCTCCTCCCTCTTGAAGTCCGCATTCCACTCCGGTTCCACAGTAATCACGATTAAGCAAAGTATAAAGCTCCTAATAAGTCTTTTCTAATGCTTGTCCCTAGGCTATAGAATCCGGCCAAGATTTTGTGTGGGGTTCCAAACATTCTATAAAAGTGTGCACCGGCACATCATTGGATTGATGGTGATGAGGACGGTCACGCAACGAGCGATTTGAATCTCTCCCAAGCTTGTCTGATTCTCTCCTTCTCTTTGTTTTAAACTTAGAATTTGACTTCTAAGTCTTCTGTTACATTTTAGGAAGGAAAGAACCGAGATCAAGAACTTCTTTGCAAGATCATCCCATGTGGTTATAGAGTTCGGTGGCTGACTTTCAACCACCTTTTGGCTTCTCTCCCAAAAAGTAGAAAATGGGAGCAGTGTAACTTTGACATGATGCATTTGACACTCCGGTAGTGTAAGTGTCACTTATCTCCAAAAAGGTTTGAAGATGTTGTTGTGGATCCTCGTGAGAGACACAGGCGCCCGCTTGTGTGCGGCAATTTGCACCATGTTACATTTAGCTCGAACCTCCCTCCGCTCGGGTTTTGCGAATGCTAGATGTGACATTACTAGCATGTGGGATTGCCACATCGCGAACCGGCCTAGGCTTTGCCATTTCCTCGGGCACTATCTTACCCACTTTGATGGTGGATTACGTAGTTGCTCCATGATTGTTTGTCAGAGCAACTACAGCTTTCTTTCTAGAGCTTCTCTCGTTGGCGATGGAATTGTCTTTCGGCTCTAAGGATGGATCCATCAAATCTTTGTCTCTTGCCGGTGTTCAACAGAATGCAATATTTGCAAAATACGGGCTAGACCAAGTTATCGACACTAAAGTACGAAATAGCAAACTAACACTTTTACGAAAAATCAAAAAATTTCACCAATTGCCGAGTCCCAGAGGCAACGGCGCCAAAAACTTGATGCGCCCGCAAGTGTACGGAGTTGTAAAAATAATATAGTGGCCCTTTTTAAGAACCGAATGTCGAACCTACGGGAATTTGGACTACAGTGCAAACCTTCCAGAGTGTTAATTTCTGTAACTCTAAAAATGAAGACAACGGTGTAAAGAAGAACACATATTTTGTATTCCTGTTCATAAGTTACCTCGAGATGTGGTATGATGTGCAACGAATGAGGTATGCTCACAATTCTTGATATGAAAGTATGAAAGTCAAATGAGTATAAGCACGAAATGAATGCTAAGATTGTTAATAGAAACCGTTAGATTAAGTGGTTCTCTCTGATCCTCGTGTTAGAATTGCTAGGAGATGTTTAAAATCATGAACGTGAGTCTACACATGTCTTTGTGATATTCCAATTCTAGGAACTTCCCTAAAATTCTTTTACAACATATGTATATATTTAAGTGCTAAATGAAAGACCTATATGTGTATGGCATAATTGTAGTATCAGGGGTCGTGGTAAGATCCTACACATGTTATAATTATTGATCAACATATTTTATGGTTTCCATTATTCGGATAGTTTGTATGAGCTCTATCGGCTCTGTTTATGATTGTTATTAAGATTTGTTTTTATTTTACCCGGTGTAGTACAGGCTGGAAGTTTTTATTTTACCCGGGTGTGGTACATCTGTAGGAGATATTTTATTTTACCCGGTGTAGGCTACATCATTGGAGATCTTTTATTTTACCCTAGGTGTGGTACATCGGTACAGAGATATTTTTATTTTACCCGGTGTGGTACACTTATTGGGAATCTTTTTATTTTACCGATTGTGGTACATGAATTTGGAGATATTTTATTTTATCCCGATGTGGTACATCGGATGGAGCAATTTTATATATGGATTTACGGTTGGTGAGTCGGCGCATTACGGTTATACTTTTTCTTTCTTGTGCATTTCTTAATTGCATTTTCATCTCATTATAGAGTTATTATCGGGTTACGGTTCCGGGATTCCGGAGTTGTTACCATTCCTTATTCTTGGTTCAATTATCTTGAGTTCGGTTATGTTATAGTAAGTTGTTATCAGTACGAGGTTGCGAGTTCGAGGTTATATTTATCCTTCATATGTTTATGTGCTAAGTTGAATTCTGGACAAGATTGTTATCTCATGGTTACGGTTCAGCCTTACATACCCGGTACATTTTCATTCGTACGTGTCCCCTTGCTTGGGGACTGCGACCGTGCCACGAGGTGCGGTAGAGGTCAGGATGGCCAGTTGAGTAGCATTTCGTGAGATCAACAAATGGTTGGTATGCTCCTTTCTTCTTAGAGCTAGGGCTTAGTTATTTGTGCTTGAGTTTTGAGATGCGATTATGGGTAGGTGGAATACTGACCGAGCCGTTAGTTAGTTTATCTTTAGAGGCTTTGTGGACTTAGTGTTAATACCCAGGTTTATTTAGTTTTTGGCCTCGTTGGCTTATTGTTGCTTGGTTTAGCACACTAATTTTCCTTATTGTGGTTGCATTTCGATTGTTTACCCCGTATTGTTGAGACCTTATGGGTCCAATTTATTCTTGATTGATTGTGAAAAGTGGCACGGATGGCCTAAGCGTTATAATTCTGAGATGTTATATAGTCGGCTTCTCGTCGATCATGAATCGAGTGCAGGTTGCGCACTACTTTTCTTTTAGGCGTGTATATCCTAAGGCTCAGGTTTCCAAAATATTTGTAAACACATCATAGTCACTGTATGAAAAACATTTCATTAAAACATAACTTGAGCCAAATAATATAATTATACATGCATTAAAGCAGTGAGGAACAATGCGGTTTCTATACTTGAGCATACCCCATTTGAGCACACATGGAGCCCGACATGTAAGCCTAGTCGGGAGGCCGTTCATACATTGCCAAGGGTATAACCATGGCGTGATATCACTCGTGAAGGCCCCATAGATCGAAAAGGGACACTCATTGAGGAGGTCCCAAGCATAACCCACGGTGCGTAGTTACGAGATTCGGGACGTAACCTAGGCCCCAAACCTACTCGTGTTAAGTACCACTCTCAAAACATACAACATGATTATAGAAATTCATACATAAATACGCTGGCTAGTTAAATCATGATAATCATAACGTGCTCGAGAATTCATAATGCTAGCCATGGAATTGGGCCGTGGATCGGCAAAAATCATAGTTTGTAAATCATAAGCGACATGTGGGCATTGCCCATAATTTCAATCATACTTTAAATGCTTAAATTTATAAGGAACATGATCATAATAACATGAGTAATTGAACACATGCTTAAAATTTAAAAGTTTATATCATGTAGAGAAATAACCATAACCATGAATTTCACTAAAAAACCCATGATTTGGGCACATGTACTTTTAGGGATTAAATCATCAAATATTGAATAAAATAAGTGAAAAAAGCCTAATAATTCAAAACCCATGATTTTAGACATACTACAACATGATCATATCGATTTTTGAGGAAACATACATTTGGGTTATGACCCATAGAGATTTTGTAATTTTAAACATAGGATTAGGGAGAAAGCTGGGCATGGGTAGGGATTAAACACCCATTCAAAACCCCACATACTGGAAACTTCTTGATTCTTAACTCCCTTGAAAAGCACTATATGGAAGCTGGGGGAATTTGTAGAAGAACACTTGAATCCCTTTCCTCTTTCCTCTCTACTCTTGCATGCATCAAATGAGGTTTATCTGTGAATGATTTCCCCTTTAAAGACCACATGTCCGGAGCCTCAAAGGACGTAGTTTAGGTCTTAGGAGTTTAGGAAATTACGGGAAGGCCTTTACTAGTCGGGGTAATAGCGCCAAGTGACGCGGGTGCCACGGCGACTCGTCGGGGCCGAGCAACTCATCGGCTCACCCATCAAGTACATTGGATACCAGAGTTGGTTGGGCTCGTGTGAGTGACTAAATGACTTGTCACAAGTGACCACAGTCGTGGTCACCTTCAGATCAAGTACACTACTTCATCCTTAGTAAAAAGTTCCCTTTGGCTTGCTCACTGACTGCCTTACGAGTCGTTGGGGCCCGACCCACGACTGTAGGGTTCCATCCATTAATTCTTTGCCATACCTCTATTAAATCCTCAACCTTACCCCCACGGTGTACCTAATGACTAGTGGTAGATGACCATGAGTCATTCCCACGCCGGAGTGGGGACACCCGATTCCTCGGCTCAGTCCAACCTTCCCACGGGCCACCTAACGACTCGTGGGGTCTGTCACGATTTTTTCTAATGACTCGTCTACACTACTACAATATTTTCCAGATTTTTCCCTATTTGACTCACGGGTCTGATCCTTGGGTTTCCGGGGGGTATAATGATTCAGCGGCCCCCTCCATTGCATCCACCCATTTGCACAATGTTGTAAGGCTCTCAAACATTGATTTTAGCTCCCATTTGTCTATTTGAGCAATGAGTGTAGGGAGACTCTAGCAAAATTTTGGAGTTGGCTCTCATGAGAGTTTGTCATTTCCACCGAATTTGTGAAACCACTTGGTTAGGAGGATGTTGGAGGGGATGCTCCCCTAAGAGAGTGTGTGTCTTTGTGGTTTTTATTGTGCTTCTTGGTGAGACATGTTCCAATGTTTGGTATGTGGCAGAAACTGCTCAGGCCCATGGGATAGTGATCCCTCACCTTAGCAAAAGCTTGCATTCTTCCTCTTAACTACGCGTGCCTGCGCATCTCTTTTCCTATCTGAGTGATCACTCTTGATGTGGGACGGGTCTCATCGAGGAGCAATGGAACTCCCTCTTGCAAACACAGCGAGAAATGAGGATAGCATATGGCATGGAGGTCTTTGGCCTATTTTTCCCTTCGCTTTATTGCTGGGCCACAATCTCCCCAAAGTTAATGGGGACTCGGGAAATGAAGCGAGGATATGAATTCTTGTCTCAAGGCGACTCACTATTCATTTTAGAGAGAGAATGATATGGCCACGGATGAAACCCAACCATAACTTGGCCTTGAACTTCATGGTGAGAAATTTCACCATCTATGGAGGATCATAAAGGAGTGTCAGCTTGCAATGATGGGGGCTATCCAAGTGAGCTGGTTTCATGTCTGCAATACTAGCCATGTACTACGAGCGGTCGATTTATCTTCCCCGGAGAGCAAATAGTTGATCATTGTTGGAGTTATGTCTACCTCCCACCACAGCGCACCATGGTGATGGTAGGTAGGGGACTTCATCGAATTTTCCTTTATGTTTAATATCCGGTCTAGCACGGTAAGAAGCATAGAACTCTGGCACCGAAGATCGGGTAGTAGTACGGGAGAGGATTGGAAAAGGTGTGCCACTACCTCTCAGTGAAATTAGCGGTGATGTTAGGCGGGTCCAGCATGCAATCTTGCCAAATCAAACCTCTTTTCCACCGTTATTGGTCGGCCACGGCATATGGCATAGTGCCCTTTCATGTCGGGCACACGAGAATATGATGGCCTCCGTAGAGTTGGTGGGTGTTGCGGAGGCCTTGTCCTTGCCTGCGCCTTTGGTGGTTAAGGAGGCCGAGGCCTTTCTTTTTAGGTGTTCTTGGATGATGAATTTTTCTACAAACGGGATGTTAGTGGTAGACACAACACGTTGAAATGAAATAACTAACATAATTGTAAAATTCAAATAGAAGTAAAGATGCAAAATTATCTTTCTAAATTACTTAATAGGCGAGCCTCATGATGGTATCCACAGTTTGCCGCTAACTGCCGGTGAAAAATAGTAAATTGGGAGACAACGAGACCTTTCAAGCAGTAGCGGCCCGAGTCGCCGTCTCGATCCACGAGCAGCGATATAATGCGGGATCAAATTAGTGGCCTAAAGCCACCATTAGATCAAAACGACATTCCATCAGCGTTTCGCCGATCAGGCCGACGAATGGCTGGAGTATTGTCCCAAAGATTTCCATGAGTTTCAATGGCACCATTTAACATGCACTTACTCACATCATACCAAACATCAACTCTAAACATGAAAAGGAATTGAAATGACGATTTACTCTTAACAATGGTGTCACCCAATCTATCATAGGGCAAAGCATGATATTTTAGTCGATTTGGGTTACTCATGCCCCTACACCCTATTTAAGTCTACACAACAATCACAAAATCTTCATACCCATTTCAGCAATAAACTTCCATCATACATAAACTTTATATAACATCACATATGGCATCAATCGTGAAACTAATTGGAAAAGAATGGCGGTAAAGGGAGGAAATGTATGTTAATTGCTACATGCATATGCCACTAAAGTACCATTGAAGAGAAAATAAGAAGTCCCCAGAAACATTATCACTTGTGGGAAAGTTTAGCCAGAGACTCTTGTGGGAGCTTGAAAATGCTCCCAATGGAAACTCTTGAACTTTGTTTAAGAGGAGAGAATATGAGTGTAGTGAGAAATGGTGGAGAAAGTGAGGGATTTTATAGGTGAGTAGGTGAGAATGGGATTTGTTGAGGGAGGTTGGAAGATTAATGGTGACTTAATTGTGGGAAGTGGAAGAGAGGGAGTTATGGGTTTCGGAGCCCCAATGCACGCAAGTGCACGATGGTTATACAAGTAATATAGTGGCTCTTTCAAGCCGGTGTCGAACCCACAAGAATTTGTAACTTAGCGGTAAACCTTTTACTTCATTTAGTCTGAATTTCTTTATGCAAGTATATGAATAACACACCGAATTAAAAGTTGTCAAAGGTACTATTCAATGTAACACTAATTAAAATAAGAGGGAATATGAGTTAAACAATAGCACGAACAATCTAAGGTTAGGCGTTACGGGCGAGGGCATGTATACTTTATATTATTTTTCAGCTAACCTCTCTCTTAGGTTGATGATCCGGAAAGAGTAAAATATGGCTCGGGTCATTCGAACCTCTAGCCAATCACTTTGAGAAGTATGAGCCCTACACTTACATTTACGTGATGCAATAACTCATCTTACGCGAATCGAAATAGTTTCGTAGATAGCAGAATATGACGTTCGGTATATTTCTATCCACATAACGCCAAATCTTACCTTTAATTCACAATAAAGATAAGAACATATTCCCCTATTCCAAGTCTACCCCAATAATTTTCCTCTCATAATCAAATTAGGATTCTAATTTTACCTTAATCTTTGGCAAAACATTAAAGCAATGAAAAGCAAGAATAACAGAACAACCTTTCATGAAAGAAGAATTAGGCGAATTGATATAAAATTACACAATCACATAGTGGCCTCAACCTCGAGAATGAGGTAATTTAGCCCTCATTTGTTGATTAAACATCTTCAAACAAGTATTAAGCATACGAACAATTGAAATTTTGAAGAAAAGTGAAGAGAAGTAACCTAAATTTTCTTGACTCAAGCTCTTTGCCTCCCCCACGTTCATGCAAAATGTCGGATATCAAAATAAAAACCTAAGTGTTCTATTTATACAAATTGGAAAATTTCCCAAAAATAAACTAGCGTGGAATGGAGGCTATCGGGAGCTCAAGCTCCGTGCCACGGAACCATCGCGAGGGCTCACTAGAATGCCGGGCAAGAGAATTCCCCTCGACGTGGCACGAGGCCAACTCGGAGGTCAGCTCCATGCCACGGAGCCATCGCTCCTTTACTATTTTGCGCCTTCCAATTTTCATAATTTTCTTCCCTCCACTCATGTAATGTGAGCGTTGTTCAACGCGAACCATCCTTAGCGTGACACGGTGGGGAACTTTCGACTCTCTCTTTACGCTCTCCAAATATTAGCCTATTCGCCATCGGAGTTTAACTTGCTCCTCCAGTGACATCTCTGTCTTCTCCACTTGCAATTAGTCACCACACAATTATTAATCAAGAAAAACGACCTTAATTAACTCAAACATCAGTGAATACATCAATATTCTCCCTATCCAGACTAACAACGGGTTGAAAATATGGAGTTTGGTCGTATAAATACGTCCAAGATCACTACCCCACACTTATACCCTTGTCCCTAGTCCTCGGACAAACTATTATCCTCAACATGATTGCAACTACTTTACCATCAGTATGGGGCCAAAGTAACTCACATCTAGTTGTGCTACACACTTTAATCATGGAGTAACATTAATTTTATCAAGCAAGGTATTCATTCATTATTCTCATGAGTAGAATCATACGGTCTAATGATTAATACTTTAGCGAAAATACGGCCAACATGTCGAATCATAATAGCAAAATATTAGCTTAACCAATCCCCGGCATATGACCTCCCAGCGATGTACAACGGTTCTATTTCTGTGAAACCAAGATAATCATACTTAAGCACATTATGCACTGAATCGCTCACACACCAAAGATTATTTCAAGCGAATCTAATGCATCATGAGTTTGCCTTTAGTGTACTACTCAGCCGTCCTTCGCATCACTTATAGGATCAAAGGACTTTTTTCGGGTTATGTGCTCGGCTAAGGGGCGGGTAGGATTATTTGGTCTGTCGTGACTCATATCCCTCTGCACTTTAGGACAATTCCATATTTTTGCTTTTTGGCAACCTACTTCTTTCTCCATTCACTTCAATTCCTTTCAAATAATCTTCCTAGATGCACACGAGACTTTGTACCCTTAGTGAACTCATCAACGAGACTATAACACAGAGTGTCTAAATATATACATCATAAAAATATTTTTATGAGCACTCCAAGTATTTATAGCTTATGATTACAAATGGGGCACCCACACTCCGCTTCCTTTCCCCTTTTTCATGTTGCCTTACTAAAGTGCAATGGGATCTATTGGGATCAAAAGCGACATTGAGGCTATTTGAAAAAATGGGGTAGGTTTCTTAGTGAGTTGTTTCAAAATAATTTAGGCTCAAAGGCTCAAAGCTGTGGGCTCCAGCTAGGGAAATCATTAAGGTTAGGAACACTTTGAAAATGGGTAAACTATCTCGGTTCACAAAGAAATACATAAACGTATCCTCTAAGCTTAATTCTATTTCCCACTTTTTGTACACACAAGGCAAATTCTAGATGTTAGTTTGCATGAAATACAACTACTTCTCACCACACATGGCCAAGAGGGTAACTTTTGGTTAGCTTATCTCCTTTCATGATTTCATCCATATTGAGTGACAAGCACAATTAAGCCTAAAATTCAGCAATTTAGAGTTCAACATCACTACCTATGTGATCTTCTTAGAGATAACCATTTGCTTATCCAAATGCATGTTTCATGAAGTCTAGCATCTAACTAAGTGAAATGCTTTAGCCCAATAATGATGGGTTTGTTGTCTATTTCCTAACGCGACTAACTTCCCTTAAGACGGTTGTCATCCATCCATCATAAGAAGACGGTCTCTACCTATGACTTCCGAGTTCAAAGGGACTATCTTTGGGAAAAGCTATAAAAACAAAAAACTGAGAAACCCAAAACAATAAATAAATTAAGAATAAAAATAAAAATAACAAAAAATAAAAATAAAACCTTCAAAACACAATAAAAATAAAACCTTCACAGAAGCACAACAAAGTGCCACAGGACGAGCTTATGCTTCAATACAAACCGAGTTTTCATGTCACCGATCATCAAACCACACAAGTAAATAAGCATAGTACTACCAATCGGATTATACATGCCCGCATTAATTACTCACACGGATAAGTAAACACAGATAACCTCCACCCCATACTTAATCAGAGACACTATCCTCGGTGTTCGCACAAATCAATTGAAGAACAAAGTTAGGGTGGTAAAACTCCCTGATCAATTAATGGGTTCAATTTCTTCATGCGAATTGCCGTGCCTCGTCACCGTGGTGCGAGTCATCTCCTTCATCTTAATATGACTCGATGTCTAAGTCATCACGGCGTCTCTCCTCATCGGTGGGTATCATCGTCCACCAGGCTCTACAAATCTTGGGCCAATCCCACCGCACATGGCTCGAGCATTCTCATTCATTGGGTAATCCATGTCCCTCATACAACTCATCCCTCGTTTGTGGGTCGTCCCACGTATACACGGTTGGCATTTGCGGTCGAACATCTGGCGGCATAGCAATCATCACAGCATGTCGCTCTTCTAATGTGAGCACAGGGCCATATGTGGTGTCTAGTGCCTTAGTCTTAGTCACGTCCAAAGCACGGCGGTCGAACCACGATGCATGGTCTAGATCCTCTTCTTCAATTTCATGGCTTACGAGGTATGTAGTGAGTAGACCACCAAACCCATACGTACTTTGATGCGGCCCTAGCCTTTTTCATGGGCGTATAGTGCTTGCCCCAACATTAATCTCCATGCCTTTCATCAAAGGCGTATACCGGACAAACTCTATCGCGGTGACATGAGTCCTTGGCTGCACCCATTAATGAGGCAAGTTCAAACAATCTTCAACCATACTACGGCTTCCTGTTCATGCAGCCAGATAGAGACGATGTTTAGTGGTACCTTTCTCCTTGTGACGCCTCCACGGGCGATGATGGGTGTCCACATAAGGTGTGTCGGATATCGGCATACGGTGGTGTGATGTTCGGTGGCGGAGAGGATGTGGAGTGCATTTTCGGGTGTTCCCAAGATGGCATTTAAATGATGAGCTTCCAAGGTAACCACACTTTCGGATCTTGATTATGTGGCTACGTAGAGTAGGGTCCCAATTTGCATAGAATTCCCTTACCATATGTAAATTACACTCCTTGGGTGCATCAAAGATGATCATACCCAAGGCATGTATCACATGCGGTATTCGAGGAACTCTTATACCAAATGGTCCCTCTCAATTTGCTCTTCGGGAAAGTATTTTTACTCCTTATGGTTGCCATACCACTTTATACCTTCCTCCACCACCCAGCTAGTGCCGAGCTTGCCTTTTTGGCCCACAGGACGGGTAGGCGCAGCGAACCCATTACGTACCTTTTACGCCGATTACTTAAACGTTGAGACACCTTTGCCCTTATCTTAATGTCGAGCCGACATTCTTCTGTTCGATCAAATCTTACATTCATTGTCGGTAATAAACATGCATTTAGCCAATACTAAGGTCGAATAAGTTGATCACCCCCTCTTAGTTGCTAGCATGGTTTCACAGTCATAGTCGATCAGATTTTCGGACTTCCCCTTCTTTACACTTCGAGACTCGCTACTTCCCAAGAGTGTCTGAATCACTACTTTGACAAGATAAAGCAAGAACAATATTATATAGCATCTTCCAATAGGATGCATTACATTAGAAACATTAGATGGAGCAATTTTCTTGTACTACTCAGACTTCGTACAATTAAATTCTCATGTTCATTAGTCTAGCAATTTCATGAAGTTAATATTGCTTGAATCAACAAAAGGTTGAAAACACCTTGATGAACACTAGCCTTTTGGATTTGACTCACATTTACGAGACTTCATCATTTCAAACACTTCATACTCAATTTCTATTTCCAATTCTAAGAATACTAGAATTAATGGCCGAATTTCTAATTTTCCTATCTTTTTCCTCTTCTTTTAACTCATCAAAACGGCCCAACTTATGTAGATAACATGGGAGTGCATAAATCATCATGTCATTATCGAGTGTACGAGCAATTATATCCTAGCGCATTATTTCCCCATAAAAACATGATTCAATCAAGTTCCCTTTGACTTGGGTATTTTGACTTACCATGTGTTCATGCTAAGAATTTTGCATAAAAATGGAAAAAGAACACTCAATCATGCACGACCTCTTAGTTTTGAAGAAGAGGAGGATTTGGTGATGCTCAGGCATGGCACGTGAAGGGGAAGGGGAATGGGGTTTTGTGTAGGAGTTTTGGGAAAAAATGAGGGAAATATCACCGATTTTAGGGGTTAAAAGGGAGGGGTTTCGGTCGGGTCAACCCCGGTTATTTTAGTGAACCCGTCGGCATTATAAGGCAACGTGGCCTGAGAGGCCATGTGAACTCGGGCTCCGTGCCACGGACCGTCGCGGAGGCTGCGGAATTTTTATACACATGTTTTAACGTCAACGTGGCATGCATGCCATCGTGGAGGCCAAGTTAGTGCCACCGAGCCACGCGCGGAGGCCTACGTCCCCTTGTCCTTATTTTTCCAAAACCTTACCTTAGCTCACATGTCGCAAATTTTGTTTTGAGCTCACGTACCTCTTGAAAAATCATCCAAAAAACACCAATTAATTAGAAAATAGCGGGTTGCCTCCCACCTAGCGCTAGTAGTTTTAGTCATGGCATGACTTTTTTTTCCAATAGTTTCTTTATTACATTACATTACATTCACCCGGGTTGCCTCCGTGCATTTGATTACCGTCGCGGCGACGCCTCTCATATTCATTCATCGGCTAAGGTGATAGACGTCTTCTCTCAATTCACGCCCTCACCCCGGTAGTGCTTACACTTTGCTGACCATTTACTAAGAATGTGGCACTTTTATCTTTTTGCCACAATTCAACAGCCTCGTACGGGGTATCCTTACCTCAAATGGTCCGAGACCACTTAGATCTCGAGTTTTCAGAACCAACTTCAACTGGAGTTGAATAGCAACACCATGTTGGCTAGGCTTAAATATTTGATGCACTGCCTTATATGATTGTCATGCCACCTCTTCGTTTTTCCTTGTACAATTTAGCACTCTGCTATGCATGCCATGAAACTCATCAACTCACACAATTGCAGCAACCGCTTTTTGCCGGTAACTCGGGATCCATGTTCAACTTCCGCACAACCAAATAGACACGATGTTTAAGCTCTACGAGGTAGATGACACGCCTTCCGTAGATTAAACGTCTACGGTGAAGTCCCAATTGGCGACTTATGCGCGGTTCTATATGCCATAAGCATCATCTAATTTTCTTGCCAATCCTTGTTGAGTAATTCTGATTTTCTGCAAAATCTACTTGACTTCCTAGGTTTGACACTTCTACTTTTGCTAGTTTGGGGATGATATTCTATAGCCACCTTATCTGCACCCATATTTAGCCAACAAATTTCGGAACCCGAGGCATTAACAATGTGTGAACCTATCATCACCGATAATTGCTCGTGGAGTTCCAAATGGTAAATATAACTCACAAATTTAGCCACCACCTTGGTATAATTCGTGGGACAAGGTGCTGCCTCCAACATTTAGATACGTAATCTACGGCTACCAGAATATATTGATTACCAAACGATGGTGGAAAGGGCCCCATAAAATCTATCCCCCACACATCAAACACCTCAACTTCTAAGATGTTATGAAATGGCATCTCATATTTCTTCTTTGATTGTCCCTTTGTTCTTTGACATTAATCAAGCTTGACATATGCTGATGCATCCTTGAATAATGTTGGCCAAAAAGAAACCGGATTGGAGCACTTTATGAGCGTGCGCTCTCCTCCATGATGACCGCCATACGGTGATTAATGACAACTTATCAACACCTCTCCTATCGACTCTGGAATGCCATAGTCTCATTACTTCTTGGTCCTTTCTTGAATAAATAAGCCTCATCCCACATATGTACCGGGACTCATGCTTCGGCTTCTTTCTTTGTTGACGATTTGCCTTTGGTGGGTATACTCACTTACTATCAAGTTTACTATACCTGCATACAGGAAGCTCACGCCTCGCCCCGGTGCCAAGCGTTGTTCATCGGGGAACTCTTCTCGGATGCTCTCAACCTCAATCACATGTGCACATCCTCTGAGTAGTGACGGGTGATGCGACCTAATTTCCACTTCCCTTCCTATCGATTTCCAAGTCAAACTCTTATGACAATAATATCACACGATTAACTTTTGAGCTGCGTCTTTAACTACGCAGAATAAGTCAGGGTGGGCATGATGCATTGTACCACCACTTTTGTCACAACCGAGATAGGACTGAACTTGTCAAATGCATAAGCAAGTGCCGGCATCTCCTTCTCGATGGCCATGTAGTTCACTGCGTGGCATCTAGCATTTTGATTGCATAGTATATGGAGAAAAATCTTTTGCCTTATTGCCCAAATACCGCCCCACAACAACATCATAGCATCACACATCGGCTCGAAGGGGTGTTCCCGGTCGGGAGACGTAAGGAATGGGAGCTTCCACCGGCTTCTTCTTCGACTCTTCAAATGCTTTCACACGTGCACCAAACTCGACTTACATCTTTTTCCTAGCAGTCTAGGCACATTGGAATAGAAATCTTTGAGAAATCTCGAATGAAGCGAGTCTATAAAAGCCGGCATGTCCCTATAAAAATGCAGGACACCCTTAACCCGATACAGATGGTGGTAGCTTCTCAATCACCTCAACCTTTGCGCGATAAACCTCCAAACCTGCGTAGAACACCTTGTGCCAAGAACAATGCCCTCCTTGACTAAAAAGTGACACTTTTCCCAATTTAGCACCATGTTAGAGTCTTCACACCTTGCTAAAACCATGTCTAAATTTTGCAAACACACACAATAAGCGAGTTACCAAAAACAAAAAAATCATCCATAAATACCTCAACATAGTCTTCTACCATATCATGAAATATTGCCATCATGCATCGTTGGAAGGTGGCTAGTGCACTGCATAATCCAAAGGGCATACGCTTGAAGGGTATGTCCCATAGGGACATGTGGTGTGGATATTTACTCCAGATCTTAATTTATAATTATTTGATTATAGCCGAATAACCGTCAGCTTAATATACTCCTACCACAATAGCCTATCAATATTTGGTCGATAAATGGTATGGGATAGTGATCTTTACGAATGGCCTCATTTAGTTTCTATAATCCATGCAAATCTTCCAACCTATGGCTTGTTCGCGTAAATTTAACTCATTCTTACCGTTAGTGACAACTGTCTGTTCAGCTCTTTGGGACACATTGAGCCAGGCTAACCCACTCGCTTTACGAGATCGAATACACCACTCCACGCATCCCCAGCCACTTAATCACCTCCCTTCTGACTACATCTTTCATCACGGGTTGACCTCCTTTGATGTTGTACGGTTGGATTAGATCCTTCCTCCATCGATATCTTGTGCATGCGAGAAAGATGGACTAATTCCATGGATGTCTGACATCGCCATCCCATAGCTATTTTCACCTCCTCGGGACCACTAACGCTTCTTGCACCTAGATCTGTCAGTGCAATGAGATAATGACCTGCAATTGTTACCTTCTCCCAAAAATACATACGTAGGTGTGGAGGCAATGCTTTTAGCTCAATTTGGGTGCCTCCTCTATTGATGGATTTAGCTCAAATTTTGCCTCATTCGGAGAACCATTTCATATGTTGCACCATCCTGAGACCATGTTCCACCAATACTCTCCAAGGGATCCTTTGGGCCAATAAGGCTGAGTACGGACTCTTGGTCCACAATAGTGAAGGCGACAACTCTTAATAAATAGTTTGGTGGCTTCATAGCCTTATAGACATCAAATACTTCAACCTTATCATAGCCCTCATGGTTAGGCGCAGCTGACTACATCGATAAGAGCTCGCCCGGTTGCCAAAGAGAGACGTCCCAAAACAATGGACTTTCGAATCTAGCTCAAAATCAAAATTATGAAATCCCACGGGGAAAAGTAAGGAGCCCACTTGCACTAGCATCCTCCACAATTCCATCGCGCGCAATGAGCGATCAGCCGGCTACAAGATTGCGTAGTGGGTTTGTGACTACCCAACCCCAACTTCATGAATACAGAGGTGGGCATTGGTTAATACTCAAACTCCCGGATCACACAAACCCTGGCTGAATAGACTTCCCAGCTAGTAATGCGGATAGTAAAACTTCCCGGATCCTTGCGCTTTGTAGGAAATCTATTCTTTATTCGAAGGTGCACTCTTGATACGTGCAAGCATGGCATATTCCATCGTCTGCTCTTGTTTTCCCACGATATCCTTTATGTACTTTGCATACTGGAACACCTTGCAACATCTACCAAAGGAAGATTTATATGCACACCTTCCAACACTTCCATAAACTTCTTGAAACATGGCACCTCCTTATACTTACTGCGAGTCTTTGTGGGAAGGGGCGGTGAGTGTTCATTCTCTAACACTTTCAGCTCTCTCACATTATCATTCTCTTGACTGCTCTATTGTTTTGACTTCATGGTGGCTTCCCGAGGGTTCCAACTCCTTCATTTTCTTTCCACTTCTAGTGGTGACGGTATTCACCTACTTGGGATTTGTGTCAGGTATCACTTGGCAATCGTAGTGTAATTAGTATTACGTACTCGACTAGCTGTCTATTGAATCTCCAAAGCGCTGGCGGCCAAGCTATTTGGTTTCATGTCATTTGTCAATTTTATTTGGTCAGCCTTCATCTGAGGCTTGGTTAGCTATAATGGTCTTGACATATCCTCGATGTTGCTGGGCGGGGAGGTGCATTATTCCCTATAAATTGAGGGAAACGAGTGCAGTGAGCCCATTAGTTCTTGTGCAAGCCGGTTGAACCTTCCACGATGACTATTATTACCCAAGGGAAAAATTCGGATGGTTCCTCCAATTTGGGTTGTAATTGTTGCCATCTTGTGGCCCCATTTCCCCTTTGCGCATTGCCCACAAAATAAAGCTGATGCGGATTAGCACCACATACATCGGTGAGTGCTCTTGCTACCACAAACTTCACCATATATTTGAATTGCGATGACGAAGCTTGTAGCGCCCCAAGCTCATGCTACTAAAATGAGTGTTGATGCGATTTTTGCAATGCGGTTATACGTACGGCAATAGGCGCGAGTCCATCTACCTCAAGACCCCTGCCTTTCATCACACCTCGGGTTGTGTCATCATTCCATTCTGGGATTACCTTGTGAAATACGGTTCAATAATGTATACAACTCTTCATATGTCTTGTCCCCCAGTACTGAGAATCTAACATAATTTTTATTGTGAGGTTCCAAGCCTTCTAAGTATCTGACAACACATCATTTGACTGATGGTAGGGACAAATCTCTCAACTTCGACTTAGACGGGCATGATACAAGTTCTCACCATCTTTCTTCTTGAAGCTTAGAATCGACTTCTAAGCAC
The DNA here is from genome assembly GCA_018107945.1 of Datura stramonium. Lineage (NCBI taxonomy): Eukaryota > Viridiplantae > Streptophyta > Magnoliopsida > Solanales > Solanaceae > Datura > Datura stramonium. The sequence continues at coordinate 203,362 of JACEIK010000229.1, read as the reverse complement.
AGCTTTCTTCCTAATGTAAAGAATCTAATTAAGAAATTCTTTGCAGGACCATCCAAAGTGTTAATAGAATTGAGCGGTTAAGCCTTTAACCACCTCTTAACTTCCCAAATAATGAAAATGGAAACGAGTGTAAGCCTCACATAGTCGATGACTCCGGCGGGTGTGTCGTGTCAACGATCTCTAAAAAAAATTTTAGATCTTGTTGTGGGTGTATGAGGAAGACACGGCCAAAGATTGGCCGTTGAGAATTTATGCAATATTGCACCATGTTCTATTTCGGCTCAAATCTACCTCGGCTCCGACTGCGGATCTTTGGATGTCACATTATTTGCGTGTGGGATTGCCACCTCGCGTCTTGGTCTTGTTGCCATCACTTCAGGCACTAACTGCTGCCTAGTCCAAGCGGTGGATGCTGTTGTTGTTCGAGAATTTCCCTCTGCCAACAGCGCAACTTCCTTTCTAGAGCTTCCCTCTTTTTGTAAATGAAGCTGCTCAGGCTCCAAAAATGGATCCACCAATTCCTTATTTCTTGTTAAGTGTTCGGAAAAGACTTAGTACTGCAAGAGTAAGCGCTGAATCAAGTTGTCAATACTTGCATAAACTTAGAAAACTACACAAAAAAATTTAATCAACCAATTATACTAGTCTAGGAAACGAGCGCCAAAAACTTGTTCATGCCCCAATGCACGCAAAGTGCACTGATCGATACAAGTAATATGAGTGTCTCTTTCAAGCCGGTATCGAACCCACAGGACGTAATTTAGCGGTAAACCTTTTACTTTAGTAGTCTGAAGATTTCTTTATGCAAGTATATGAATAACACACCGAATTAAAAGTTGTGAAAGAGTACTATTTAATGTAACACTAATTAAAATAAAAGAGAATTGAGTTGGCTGTGCACGAATAATTTAAGGTTAAGGCGTTACATGCAGAATGTATAATTTATACTTATTTTTCAGCTAACCTCTCTCTTAGGTTGATGGTCGGAAAAGAGTAAAGTATGGCTCGGATCTTTCGAACCTCTAGACAATCCTTTGAAGTATGAGCCTACGCTTACACATTTATTTGATGCAATAACTCATCTTACGGCGAATCAAAAATAGTTTCCCTAGATAATCGAATAAGACATTGCAGGTATATTTCTATCACACTCAAATCTTACCTTTAATTAGAACAAGATAAGAACATATTCCCCTATTCCAAGTCTACCCTATAATTTTCCTCTCATAATCAAATTAGAGTTCTAATTTTACCTTAATCTTTGGCCAAACATTAAAACATTGAAAAAGCAAAGAATAAACTGAGAACAACCTTTTTATGAAAGAAATTAGCTGAATTGATATAAAAAAATTACACAATCTTGCAATTAGCCTCAACCTTAGAATGAGGTAATTTAGCCCTCATTTGTTGATTAAACATCTTCAAACAAGTATTAAGCATACGAACAATTGAAATTTTGAAGAAAAGAAGAGAAGTAACCCTAGAATTTTCTTGACTCAACGGCTTACCTCCCAGTCGTGCAAATGTCAAATATCTCAAAATAAAAGCCTAAGTGTTCTCTTTATACAAGTGAAAAATTTCCCCGAAATAAACTAGCAAGATGGAAAAGAGGTTATCGCGGAGCTCAAGCTCCGTGCCACGGGAGGCCATCGCGCTCCTTCACTATTTTGCGCCTTCCAATTTTTCATAATTTTCTTCCTCCACCCATGTAATGTGACACATTGTTCAATGCGGACCATCCTTAGCATGACACGGTGGGGAACTCGACTCTCTTTACGCCCTCAAAAATATTAACCTACTCCCCCTCGGAGTTTGCTTGCTCCTCCGGCTTTAATTAACTCAAACATGCGTGAATACATCAATATTCTCCTTATCTAGACTCACGGGTTGAAAATACAGAGTTGGTCGTATAAATACGCCAAATCGAAAGTAGAGACATGGAAAGGTGGGGTATTGCGAAGGTAAAAAGTAGTGTGGGAAAGTGGTAAAAGAGGAAAAAGGAAACCTAAAGGGAATATTTTATATCAGGACTAGGGCGCTCAATAGATATTGGGGTAGGTGGGTCCATATTTGATTGAGATTCGAATTGGAACTCATATCCTTACCCAGGTGTTACATCGGCGATCACGGTTTGATCTAGATGATTTGCCGCCTTATCTTTTCGTGTTGCTTGAAATCATGCTCGGTTTACTATTTGCTTAGGCTTAGCGCGGCCAGGCCAGCCGCGATTTGGGTGGCGTTAACTGGTGGATCGCCGATTTGCTTCATTGCTCATGTATTCTAGGTTTCACCGGTGATAAAAGCCGGTGGTACGCGCTTCTAAATCGGTGGTCATGGTTCGTCCATCAGTCTAACATTTATGCTCTTAGGTTTATACTTGTGTCGGGCGTGGCCGGTTCGCACATGGATAGGCGATTCGCCGGTCCGGTGCATTACTTTGCCTTATTTTTATGCTTTCTCTCCTTGCTTCTCACCTCATTACAAAATCAAAAACAACAATGACATAAAAACAATCAAAATAAAACACTTAGGTTGAATCCCAAGGAGCGCCTTAGTTAACATTGTGGCACAACATATTTCTTATTGAGCAATCTTTCTTTGAAAGATCATCCTCGACTTCCGACCTCTTTCATCTCCACTCCGCTCTCCTCAAGAAACACTCCAATCACTTTGCATTCATTTGGGTTTTAGTGATTGACACACCTTAAAAATTGAACTCTTCACTTTCAACTCCGAACTTGAGCTCACTTGAACACGTCTACCAACGCTCGACCCGCAGCGGCGATGGTCTCCAAGAATGATTGGCACTTCTAAGTCATTTAAAATCAATCACCACAAAATCAGCTAGTAGAATGAATTTATCCACCCTCACCAATACATCCTCTAGCACACCCATGGGTTTCTTTATGGAGCGGTCAACTATTTCCCCATTGATGTGGGTTTGGTGTTTAGAGCCTCAATTTATTGAAAATGATAAGAGGCATTAGATTTATACTTGCACCAAGATGGCAAAGGGCTTTTTAAACACAAATAACCCGATAGTGCAAGGAATCGTGAAGGCTCTGGTCTTCTCACTTTATGGCAAGATTGCTCATCATCAGCCGCTTTCTGAGTTATGTATTTGTCCCCTTTTTGGTGCCCACATCTACCACCTTCTTCTTTTTCATTATCTCTTCATAGATTTGGCATATCCCAGGCATTTGAAATAGGGCATCCACTAAGCGTTTTATTAATGGATAATTTGCTGAACATGTTGATGAATTTATTGGCCACGATAATCCTTCTTTTTCTTAGCTAACCTTTGTGGATAAGGGGGTGGAGCTCTTGGTTCAAGTTCTTCATCATTTGAGGCTTTCATGCACCTCTTCTTCATCAACTTGTGAGGGAACTTCCTCATCTTTTCCCTCACTTTCATCTTCACTCTTTCACCACTACTTGGTGCTTTTGGCACCTCATCGGATTCATTTTCATCATTTGATTTAGGAGTAACAACCTCCTTGGGTTCACTCTCGCATCTCCAACAAGTTTACCACTCCTCGTAACGGTAGCCATGCATTGACTATATTTCTTTTAGGTTTGGCATCGTATCACTTGGGAGTGTTCCCTTCATTGAGGATTCATTTGAGCGGACAAGTTGGTTCATTTGAGCTTCCAAATGATTAATGGAAGCTCAATGAGCTCACCGTGCAGGCAAGGTTAGACACCTCCCTTTCAATTCCACTTTCTTGAGGACTCTGTTAACATCTCTTCAATTTGGAAATTTACTGCATCACTCACACCTGGCTTATTTGACATTCTGGCTTATAAGGGGGAACATATGGGTTTGAATTTTGGTGATAACGGTCTCCCTCTCGATTTTGCTCTCTAGTGCCCATCATTCATTTATATTGGACCATCCTTGTGCATCGCAGTTTCTCCAACCTTGGTTCTCTTCCCTTAGGTTCCAAGGACCTTGGTTAACCCTTTGAAACCGTTCGAGAACCCCCATCTAATTTCCCATGTATTGGCATTCCTCATCGTACCTCGGTGGCGACGATTCTCCTTTAAAGTGCAATGGACCTTGCATACCTACAACATTCACAGCCTTAGGCCCCTTTGCCCCCATCACATGTTTGGTCGTGGTTATAGTTGAGTCATCATTTTAGAGAGATTTCCATCTCTCTTCATCTCTTTCACCAACTCGAGTTACCAATGCACTAGATCCAATGCGTCGACCATTAGTCTTTCATATACCATGCCCAATTGGTCTTTTTATTCTATCCAAGAGGGCCTTAGCTAATCCATATGTCTAATCATGATTGATCCTCCAATAAATTATTGGCAAAGGACTTGTTAATGAATAGGGCTCGATAGGAACTTTGAAGGAGCACTCCATTCGGGAGACCAAGGTTGGGGAAAAGGAAACCTTCTTCTTGAACCTTAGACATGATTCATGCAGCAGTTCTCACGGATCTTGTCTAATGTTATTGATATCATCCCTCATCTATAACATTTTGACGGAGGAAGAAGCGTCCAAGAATGCTTGATCCATTCTTTCCATGATGTAATGCAACCGGAGGGAGTTCCACCGACCACATGGTCACCTCTCCCATTAGGAAAATGGAAGGCCTCAACCTGATAGACTCTCGACTTATATTAGTTATGTTGAAATGCTAGAATTCTCTAAGAAATTCCTCAAATGGCGATTTGCATCCTCATGGTTTTGCCCCCCAAATAGCCCTTTCATCTATAGCAAATTTAGAATTGTACTTGTGCCATGGAACACGACATTTCCCTATTGTAGGCGGTAGGTGAATGGCTCCTGCAACTCGGGCATCATGTCTTACACATGCTCCATAATACCCTCAGCCAGTTATCCCCTTTGGCAGTGATGACTCATATGACTTTACCCTAACAAGAACAATAAAACTAATGTCAACCCCTACGATGCAAGACTAATTCAAGTTAACAATTAACACAAGAGTATCAAGCACTAGTCCCCGGCAATGACGCCATTTTTGATAACGTCCAAACTATACTCCTCTTTTATGAAAGAGCGTAAGCAGTCATTGTATCAAAATAAATAACTAGACGGATAATAGGGGTAGATCCCACAAAGAGGTGGGTCGACAATTCAAGAGTTATAAACTAATTCAAACTAGAATGCATAATTGTTCAACATTTGAAAAATCAAATTGAGGGGCAAATTAAAGGGAAATAACTACCTAATTCTAAACTAAGATTAATTGGAAATTCGGTGGAAGCAATCAAAAGTGATATAGCTAGGGGCATTCTATGGATTATATCACAACTAAATGGGAATTTTTCAATGACTTAAGACCCATAATTAGCATAGATAGCGATTGGATAATTCACATTCTCTTATTTCTTAACCATAATAATGTTTAATCCTTGGGTTCTTTCAAACCCCAAAGCCAATTCAAGTAATCAACCATACAAGCTTGAGGAAGGACTAGCTATTTCGAGCCTTGACCTTTAATGGAGTGAAAATGTGGGTCTTAACTATCTCTAGCTTAATCTCACACACAAACACTCCAATTCCTCAGTATTATCTTCTCACCTAATTCTCACATTTATCTCTCATGCAAAAGCAAGAAAAGTGAAGCACAATTTATGTTTGCAAACCATCAATTTTAGCAATTATAGCTTGGGAGAAGATAATAGATCTACAATTTCAATAGGAATCTAGAAGAAATTTATCAAAATCCAATCAAATTAATAAACATCCACCATGAATATACCTCTATCTAACTAATTAGTAAAGAATATTTAACGGTAGAGAGAAGATACCAAGAGGATTCCCCTCACATTCATCACATCAGCTTCACAAATTTGCTTCACAAGCTCTTACAACAATGGTGGAATTCCCCCAATTTGGGTTAAAGAAAAAGAAGAAGAAAAGTGCTATCTAACTCTATAATTCTATGGTGAAAAGGTTCTACCCAAAAATTCTATGAAAAATATGAAGTCTAGATGAATGAATTGTTGAATGAATTCCTGGTGGACAATGAAAGCTATGTAAATATCTGTACTTTCTTATGTACAACTTTCCCCAAATTCCCTCGAGGCTTTTAGGTTCTTTGGAGACCTTTCTAGACCTTTTTACCCTTCATTAGAAAGCCTCACCTATGAAGCACCGGCGTTTAGTGGCACCGACTTTTCGCCGCACAAAATGGGCAAGGGGAAGTGACAACCGAAGGTTCAATCGGTGTTTAGCCGCCGCCAACCGCTGGTTGGGTCGCCAGTCTGGGTAGTACCTTCAGCGTTTTGCCCGCATTTCACCCTTCTAGATCCGCATTAGCCAATTTAAAGAACGTCCTTGCATCTTTTCTTGAGCTCAAATCTTCCACTATCTTTGGCTCCTCTCCTTCATATGCCGACTCATCAAATTTTATATCAAACTTCATGTCTTTTGCTTCATTTCATACTTTCTACACTAACATGAAATACCTATAAAGAATCAAAGAGAAAGTATAAAATCCACATAAAGGACTTGAAAACTAGGAAAAAACTCGGGCTTAGGAGCCTAATAATTTGTTAAATTTCCAACTCATCACATCATCGAGCTACCTAGACCAATCTGTCCGATTAGTATTCACTGTTTTGGCAAGAATGGTCTTTATCTCCCTGTTTGAAACTTCCACCTGGACACTTGACTGAGGATGGTAAGGTGTTTCCACCTTATGATTGACGCCATATTTCTCCAACAAGGTTCTAAAGATGCGGTTACAGAAGTGTGATCCACCATCATTGATGATTGCTCTGGGAGTGCCAAATCTAGTGAATATGTGCTTCCGCAGAAATGCTGTAACACTTTTGCCTTCATTGTTAGGTTGTGCAATAGCCTCCACCCATTTGTAGACATAGTCCACTGCCACTAAGATGTAATCATCCCATATGAACAAACAAATGGGCCCATGGAATCTATACCCCATACATCAAATAACTCAACTTCCAGAATAGGGGTCAATGGCAACTCATGCTTACGGGTAATACCGCCCTTCCTTTGACATTGATCACATGTCTTGGCATAATCATAGGAATCTTGGTGAATAGAACACCAGTAATACCCACATTGCAAGATTTTATGTGCAGTTCGAGTACCACTATGATGGTCCCCAACTGCGGATGAATGACAGGCCTCTAGAATGCACAACATTTAAATCTCTGGCACACACCTACAAATGATCCCATCTGCACAAATGCAAAATACGTATGGTTCATCCCAATAGTATCTTCGGGTATCGAATAAGAACTTCTTCTTCTATTGGGGAGTTAGGCTTGTTGGGATCATGTCGCTAACCAAATAATTTGCAAAGTCAGTGAACCAAGGAATCAAGTCCTGATATGCAGTTAGTACCTGCTCTTCTGGGAATGCATCATAATATCAATCTCCTCTCTTACCCTAGCCTCAAACTCTAGCCTGGATAAGTGATCAGCTACCTGATTTTCAGTCCCTTTTCGATCTTTGACCTCAAAACTCAAATTCTGCACTCACCTAATAACCCTAGGTTTAGCATCTTTTATGGACATCAGGTATCTCAAAGAGGCATTTTTTGTATGGAAAATCACCTTAGTCCCAAGCTAGTATGCTCAAAACTTCTCGAATGCAAAGACCACTGCTAGCAGCTCCTATTTTGTGATAGTGTAGTTCTTTTGGGTTGCGTTGAGCGTGTTACTAGCATAATAGGTAGGATGAAAGATCTTTTCTCTCTGTTGGCCCAAGACAGCACTGACAGCAACCCCGCTAGCATCACACATTACTTCAAACAGAAGAGACCAATTTGGAGCTATGATAATAGGAGCAGTGGTGAGTTTCTCTTTCAAGCACTCAAAAGCCTTTAGACCTGCCTCATCCAACATGAACTTTACCTCCTTCTCAAGAAATTTGTAGAATTACTATGAAATCTATGAAAAGTCCTTTACAAACCGCCTATAGAATCCTGCATGCCCTAAAAAGCTTCTGACTACTTTTACGGAAATAGGGGTGCAAACATGCTATAACTTCAATTTTCACCTTGTCCACCTCAATCCCTTTTCCAAAGATGTTGTGACCCAGCACTATTCCTTCCTTGACCATAAAATGACATTTTTCGCAATTTAGGACCAGATTCTGCCTAAGTGCTTGAGGCAAGATTCAAGTGAGTCACCCAAAACTGAGAAATCGTCCATGAATACTTCGATGGTGTCCTCCACCGTATATGAGAATATTGACATTATGCACCACTGGAATATATTGGTGCATTTCACAATCCAAATGGCATTCTTCTAAAAGAAAATGTTCCATATGGGCATGTGAAGGTAGTCTTTTCTTAATCTTCCGGGGCGATAGTGATCTTATTTTAACCTAAGTAGGCATCAAGAAAATAGTACCAACCTCTACCTTGCCAATCTATCAAGCATCTGATCCATGAATGGAATTAGAAAGTGATCCTTCTAGGTCCAGTGGTTGAGTTTCCTGTAATCCATGCATACAAGCCATCTTGTGACTGGTCATGTCGGTATCATCTCATTCTTGTCGTTGTACCACTATGATCCTGCCTTTCTTTGGTACACACTATACCGGACTCACCCACTTGCTATATGCAATGGGGTAGACTACACGAGCATCTAACCACTTGATAATCTAATTTTTCACTACTTCTTGCATTGTTGGGTTCAGGCATCGTTGATGCTCTATACTTGGTGTGTAGTTTAGCTTGAGTTGTATCTTGTGAGTACATATGCCTGGAGGGATCCTAATGATATCAGCTATGGTCCAGCCAATTGCCTTTTTGTGCCTTTTTAATACTGTGGCCAAAGCTTCTACTTGCCAATCTATCAAATCCGCTGCAATAATCGCTGGCAAAGTGTTGTCTTCACCCAAGAATGCATATTTGAGATGGGGACGCAGTGCCTTCAGTTCAAGGAATGGTGGTACCTCTACTAATAGCTTTGCTGGCGGCATTGAATGGTTCTTCAAATCAAGGTCTAACTTTTTTAGTCTGAAGTTATATTACCCCATTCTATCTAGGGCATTCACCAAACTCCGTGTAACCCGGTACCCCATCTCCTTCATAATTCATAAAAACAGTTGCTAATGTGTCAACAATCATCATCTCTTCCACAAGCACTAGTAGCTTCTTGTGCTTCATCTGGGTATATGAAAAGGATTTCTCCCTTGGTGTTGTCCTGAATGAACCGCAAAAGAAAAAAAAGAAAATGTAAATGGGGAAATAAAAACCAAAAGTCAAATACAAGCAATTAATGTAATCTTAGCCGTATTCCCCGGCAACGACGCCACTTTTTGATAACGCTCAAACTCACACTTCCTGAAAAAATATGAAGCGATCGTTGTCAATAAAGAACCCAACTATGAGGTTGGGGTCGAACCCACAGGGAATAGGGTAAGATCTTGACTAATGCCGGTACTTGAACTTGTTGGTGAGTTATCTCCAAATTGGGGGGATTTAAAGAAAACAATATTAAAGCAATATTATATTTGTGACTTAAATCAATATTTGCAAACAACTAGGGTAAGTGTTCCCCATGGGTACATAACTACTTCGGTATACACACGTGATCAATCTCAACACTTACTTGTAGAACTGATAACTAGGGTTCACCCAAATGACTGGTTCGTCCCTATTGGATGACTATACTCAATCAATCGGTCAGGTCTGATGAGATATTTCAAACTAACTATTATTAACATGTTCCAAATTTAACTATCCTGTGACCACAACTCAAGTTAATACAATGATCATAAAGACCAAGGCTAGTTGTAATTCTCTTTTCCTAGTTAATACAATCTCAAGAACAATGTAGGAATTCAAGAATTTCATCCCAAAAATTGCTCCTCGAAACTTGATAAAAATACACAAAAATAATTCTTTCACACATCTCTAACTCGATTCTTTCCTTCTCTAACTAAAATAAAACATAAAGGCTATTTATACAGACATTAGAAACCTTTTCCTAAGATAACAGGGAAATTTCCCTATCTGGTGCTGATTATGTCACGACTGGACTTACGACCCATAGCAGGATTGTACGAGTCGTACCTGCTTTTCGTAAATCCTTGGCTGCTGCAAATTTTCTAAGTGTTTGTAGGATGGTAGAACTCATACCTTCAACCTACGAGTCGTACAATGCTTTCGTGGTTTGGCCTTGAGAACTCTAACATCTTCTGAAATTCTTCACGAGTGTTGTGGTACGACTCGTACCTTCTTTCTACGACTCATATTGTCTGTAGTGTCTGAAGTTGTGCAAATTATCAAAGAATCTTCTGAAGTTCACCACGGCTCATGCTATGGTTCATAGATTGATGCTACGATTCGTGAGTCTATCCGTACCAAGAGTCTACCTTTGCATAATTTCCTCTGAATAATTCTATGACTCCAGTTACAGCTCATACAATATTGGTACGGCTTGTACTGAGAGTTGTATGTTGCCTTCTTCGCACTTCAACCTTTTGAATTTCATCATGGTTCTCAGTACGGCTCATAAAATCAAGGTACGACTCGTACTGGGACTGGTACTTTGGCTGATTTTCTGCATTTTAAGGCTTCTTTTGCGCATCTTTGCTCCAAAACTTATTTTCCCTGAAATCAAAGTAAAAGGGTCGCATATCCATATAAACATACCTATGTCCATGCTATTTTCTCAGTTTTAAGCATTGAAAGTGCTGTAAACTCACAGCATATCAAAATTCATCTTGGATAAAGAGTTTCGGGCCTACGAGGAACGTCCCTACAAAGTTATTTCTTGAAATCTCACTCGGATTGTTAGAGACCGCTGAGTAAAATTGGTAGAAATCACTTCTAATTTAGTCCTAAGCTGCTACAAGTGATAGGTAAGCATTTCTACCTTTTAAACTATCGGAAATTTCTAAGCTTTCAGTTGAATTAGATACAATTTGAATTGTAGTTAATATACTTAAAGGTTATTGTTATTAGCCGTTTCCTAGTATTAAAAATAGCTTTATCCTCTCAGCGTAAGGGATGCAAATTGGAGAAATCACCAGCTTTAGGTTTGAACTGTTTGAGTGAATGGAGTTTGACAAATGAGGTATGTTAAGGCTAACCTTTTTGGCAAATTGTCCTCGTCGTATAGTTGATACGACCTATGCCTTGTAAGTAAGTTGCGAGCATGTATATTGTGAATGAATGCTACAAGTAGAGTTGCGACTAAAGTATAGTACTTCGATTGGGATTGACCCCACCTAATCCAGCCTTCTGTTGACCATCCTCAGGGTTGCTAACTGTGTCATTGCCTACGGGGCTATGGATCGCTCAGAGGACCTATGTGATGTCATAAAGGACTATATTAGGCCTATAAGGCCATATCAAAGTCCCTCCATGTATGGACTTCCTTTATGCCATCACGACATTACTGATCCTCCGTCAAGCCTAGTAGGCCCAGGGTGCAGTCACAGGAGCCCAGAGGACTCAGACAAAGTTATACAAGCCCAGAGGGCTTAGTTGCAAAGCTAGAGGCCAGATAGGTTGGCTATAGTTACATGGTGTATCATATTGAACTTGTTAGGGATATATAGATTGAAGTGTAATTGACAGGGTTTATGGGGGCCTCGGTAGGTTATTTTATGCTTATTGTACCTTCCAGGCTTATGGGGTCTAGGTGAAGTTCTTGTTTGTATACTTACTTGTTAGTTATACTTTAGATTGTGAGGCTGTTCAGGTTAAAGCTCTTATCCTTCCTATTGATTACTTTCAGTTCTTTTATCAGCTTTTATTACTACCTTACATATTTGGTACATATTGTACTGACACCCACCTATGGGGCACTGCATACTTGCCTTCAGGTACGTAAAGACATGTTTTAGGACCTCCTTAGTAGTCATCTAGGGTTAGAAGATCAGTCAACTCTTTCTTCGGAGTTGTTAGTTAGAAAGGTTTGCTCATTTTGTTGTACAACTTTTGGTATGTTTTGTGTGTTGGCCGTGTAGGGCCATTCTTAGCTATCGGTTAGCAGCCTTATCGGCTATAGTTTATATATAAATGCCTGTCTTTCTTTTGTTATGACATAGACAGCATGGTGGTCTTGTCGACCCACATAGGATCCTTTTATTATTCTGACTGTTGGGTTAGCTATTTTATGCAGGTTTGTTGTGTGGCCTAGTCAGTTTGAGGCTGTATTTACAGCTAAGATATAGTTGTTTGTTTCTTGATTTTAAGTTGCTGGCAGGCACCTGAGGTGCATATGCCCAGCTAGGTTAGCCCAAGTTCTAGTGTGGCTCTAGGTGCCAATTACGCCTCCCAAGGTGGGGCGTGACAAACTTGGTATCAGAGCAACATTATATCTTAGGGAGTCCGCATGTCATGTCTAGTAGACTCTTGTCTATGGATGTGTTGTGCACCACATTCTATAGGAAGGAGGCTACGAGGCATGATAGCGTGGTTACCCTCCTTTCTTCTCAAATTATTCTATAGAGTTGAGTTGTATAGGGTTGAGTTCCTAAGCTTACGCTATTCAGCATATCTATAGAGAAAATGTTCGATGAATGATAGACTATGGATGATAAGGAGTTGGATACTGCGTTAGGAGAGGGCACGAGTAGAGTGCCACAGTTAGAGATGGCCCGACTTGAGGACGAGAGGGAGAAATTACCTCAGTCTCCCCAACATTCTCCGCCACACCAAGAGCCCCCAAGGAAGCAGATATGTCAGTACCATCCCCAGTTATTCCTATACCATTGGATCAGGATGTTAGAAGTGTAGTTTATATGTTGGCTCATATGATGGCCGCTCAGCACCAGTCAGTGGTATCGGTTTTCGTGGAATCTACTGGAGGACCCGAAAGTTCGAGGGTCCAAAAGTTTCTTTCCCTGAGTCCTCCACAATTTATGGTGACAGACCGTGAACAAGATCCTCAAGACTTCCTGGATCAGTTACAAAGGATATTCAGGGTGACTCATGCTACGTTCATAGAGTCAGTTGAGTTGGCAGTATTCTAGTTGCGATATATAACAGTTTTGTGGTATGAGTGTTGGGAGAGGTCCAGAGGCAGAGACGTACCCCCTTCAACTTGGTCTAGTTTTTCAGAGGCTTTCATAGATCACTATTTTTCTTGAGAGATCTGACAGGCCCGGGTGGTTCAGTTTTGGCACCTGGATGAGCGTCCGAGAATACAGGATAATGTTTGACTCTTTGGCAAGATATGCGCCAGCATTTGTTGATACCATGCCAGCCAGGATACACTGGTTCATCATGGGATTTGTTCCGGAGTTTGTGAAAACCTGTATTACGACTACCTTACAGGAGGATATGGACATTTCACGCCTCTAGGCTTTTGCTTAGAACATGAAAGGGATTATGCAGCGTCAATATGAAGAAGAGAGAATGAATCAGGAGCACTGTCGGAGGGCCAAGCCCACTAACATGAAGGAAGACTTCTAGGGCAGGTCCATCCTGGGAATATCATATAGGCCACCTAGACCTTCACCTCAGTAGAAGCAGGGAGGTAGATCAGATCGTCGTGGACAGTCAGGTCCAAGTGAGAGTTCGCGAGCGTCAGTTATTCACCGATCTCGACCAATTCTTCACTACCTCTATTTTCTGAGAGTCCACAATTATGTCTTCACTTGATACCGCATGGCCCAAAAATGCTACGGAGTTCAACCAAAACTCACACTTGCTGAATTTGGCATATAATTGGCGATCCTTGAGAGTCTGAGGTACTATTCTCAAATGAGCAGCGTGTTCCTCCTCGCTCCAAGAGTATATCAAGACGTAATCAATAAATACAATCATGAACATGTCCAGGTATGGTTTAAACACCATGTTCATCAAGTCCATAAAAGCTGCAGGAGCATTCGTTAGTCTAAAAAATATAACTACAAACTCATTATGACCATACCGCATCCTGAAGGCTTTCTTCAGGATGTCACACTCCCGAACTCTGAGCTGGTGATACCCAGACCGGAGATCTATCTTTGAGAAACACTTGGCACCCTGAAGCTGGTCAAATAAATCATCAATCTTGGTAGAGGATACTATTCTTGACGGTGACTTTGTTCAATTGCCAATAATTAATACACATGCAAAGAGAACAATCTTTCTTTGGGACAAAGAGAACTGGTGCACCCCATGGGGACTTGCTCGGTCTAATAAAACCCTTATCTAATAGGTCCTTCAACTACTCTTTCAACTCTTTTAGCTCGGCTGAGGCCATTCATTAAGGAGGAGTATATATAGGTTGCATTTCGGGAAGAAGGTCAATACCAAAATCAATCTCCCACTTGGGAGGGATTCCCGGTAAATCATCTGGAAAGACCTCTGGATACTCACGCACTACTAGAACTGACTGGATAGTCAGGGTCTCAGACTCAACATCCTTAACCCTAACTAGATGGTACACACAACCTTTAGAAATCATCCTTATGGCCTTAAGATAGGAAATAAAATGACCTATAGGCACAACTGAACTACCCTTCCATTCTAAGACTAGCTTACCCCGAAATATAAACTCTACTGCCCGGGTTATACAATTAAGTGAAGCATATCATGCAAATAGCCAATCTATGTTGAGAATAACATCAAAATCAGTCATGGCTAACTCTATCAAATCTACTGAGTTAACTTATGAAGGATTGAAACTGGGCAGCCTCTATACACCCGTCTAGCTATAACTGAGTCACTTACTTGAGTAGAAACTAAGAAGGATGCTAACAATACTTCGAGACTGACTCCGTAGCTACTAGCCACATAAGGTGTCACAAAAGATAAGGTATCCCCCGAATCTAATAAAGCGTAAACATCAAGATGGAAAACTCGTAATATACCAGTGACTACATTTAGGGAGACCTCCTGCTCCAGGCGGGTTGCTCAAGCATAGAATCTATTCTGGCGTTGACCGCCACCTGTGCAAGTAGATGCTCCCTGATGTGCTAAGCATATGGGCGGGTCTGCGGAACTAGAAGCTGGGCCTCTTCCCCTATCATGATCCTTCCTCGCGGATAGGCAACCTCTGAGCATGTGTCTGGGCTTCCCACACCCGAAACAAGCACCTGTACCTTCTAGACACTGACCCGTGTGACCTCGGCTGCACCTGCGACAAGCTAAAATGCTAGAATCTGTGGGTCTGCAGCTCTGACCCCTAGAGCCTGATGTTCGCCCCCTCTGATCGTGCCTTGGTTTGGATGGAACACTCAATGATGAAGATGTTGGGGCTGATGATCTCTGGTAGTTCTACAGTAGGTGCCTACCACCTGACCTCGGCTGAGAGAATATATGACTATCAGTCTTGGCCCTCTTGGCCTCCCTCTCTCTCATATGCGCCGCCTCCATCTGCTAGGCATACAAAACTATCTGAGGGAAGTCCATGTCCTTGTGAAGCATAGCGGTCCTATAATCCTTATCCAAATAGCCAGCTTCTCCATGAACGAACCTGCTCACCCGCGCCCTCTAATCAACCACTAACTCTAGGGTGTACATTGATAGGCGGGTGGACTCAAGGGCATACTCCTACACCGTCATTCTCCCTTGCTTCAAATTTACAAACTCAGCTGCCTTCAGCTCCCTCATCTCACGAGGGAAGATCCGATCTAAGAATGCAACATGGAACTCCTCCCATGTCACAGGGCCCGCTTCGGCGACCCTGCTATCTTTCCATTGATGAAACTAGATGTGTGCGACCCCTTTCAGCTGGTACGAGGCCAACTCCGCACATTCAACTCAATTCACCCCCATGACCTGGGTGATCTTCACTATCTCATCTATGAACTCATGCAGATCCTCATCTACTTTTGCCATTTTGCAGAACATATACAATCGCCTGCGAATTGACCTGAGCGGTCAAGGACTGTGCAAGCATCTGAATAGCAGCCCGGAACTCAGCATAAGAAACTAGCTCCAGTGCTTGGGGCTCTTGAACTAGTGGGGCATGCTGGTGCCCATTTCCATTGCCATCCTCGTGGCCTTCACCATTCCCATTCCTTCTACCATTCATTATTCAAGGAGCCATGATTCTGCAATCGCGACTATAAAGAATTAGAAGGATAGGAAGGCATTTCATCACACGACATAGAACAATAAAGAAGAGAACATTTCCTAAATGTCTAGTAGCCTCTTCGTCGTAAGTGTGGCACGCTTCACAACCATGAAAAAGACTCTACTTAATGCATCTTTCAGACACCCTAGGACACTTCAAACCTATTGCTCTGATACCAAGTTTTTCATAACCCGAATAGAGGCCCGGATCATGACACGGGACAACGAGCCCCCAGAGACTCCAATTCAACCCATGGAATAAGAATACGTCTAACTCAATCAAAGAAACTGAAGAATCAATGATATAATCATAGTGGAAGTCTAAACTTAAACATAACATAAGAATTCACAATCCGAAGCTGATTACATATATGTATGAAAAGCCTCTAAATATGAAGAGTTATTGGGATAAGACCCCCAACTAACTCAATAAGCTAAAACTAAAAATACATAAGGAAAATCTGAGTAGTCTAGTCCTCGGGAGATGAGGACTCACTAACACAAAGATGCTAACTATGGAGTCGAACTATGTGCGGGGCTGAACCTGAGAGCCGGGTCCTGTATCATAAAACGATACAACATAGAGTATGCGGTCAGTATATGCAATATAACGAGTATGTAGGGTAAGAAAAACTGTTTAATTAAAATAATATCAAGACAATGCATAATGTGAAACATAAACATCAAGAATCTGAGAGTAGGGTTTGTATGCATTCTTTTTGAAATCATGATCTTGTCATAACATAACATATCATCATGACATATCATAACATAATCGATTGACTAAAAGATGAAATCTGATATTTATAAGTAAAGTTGAACAGTAAGTCAAACCTACTTTAGAACATGCTTACATATGTAATCTCATGATTAATGAACATGCATGACTGAAATCATGAGGAATAGTGGGAGACTCGTCTTTTAACCGACATACCACGATAGAGCTTATGGGGTCCCAACTATCACACTTAAGTGGGTAGAGCCGTCAAAAGCCTTGCCAGGGATAGGGACGATACCATGATATAGATATCAAGCTCATGGGCCAATAGGGCCGGGAATATCTCACAATGAAGGTCCCAAAATCATAATGTATAAACCTACGTTGGCGCATAGTTCTGAGGCATAAGGTGATCGACCCTTATCCCGCTCGGTGCTAGACACTATTCCCAGAAATATGCATATGCTCTACATTGTTATTCAACGAAGTTTAACATCATCTATTGAAGAAGCTCATAAATAAAATACATCTCAAAGCACAAATCATGCATAAGAGAATCTTTAACTTAAACCATACCACAAGCTGAAAGATAATTGGGAGCCTTCTCTCCGAAACTATGTGGTAAGGTTAATTCGAGATATCATCAATCATACTTTGAACATGTGGGCATTTCCCAAAGCTTTATCATTCTAGAAAATAATCAATTCATATAAAAAAATATGATTTGAAACATGGGTAGCTTGAAAACATACTTTTCATCATAATATCTCATCATTATCATGCATTCATCACAAATCTCATCTTTCATGAACTTTTCATCAATGGAATTTTTCATTCATACATCTATAAACATGATTTTTAATTGAAAACATTATAAAACTCGCCCATGCTTCATAATTGAATAGTAGAAATGTATTTAAATCATACAAATGTAAAGAATTAGGAAATTCATGCATTGGGTTAAACCCCCATAGATTAGTCATAGATCTTTCATGTTTTAGAGAGGAATTGGGCATGAGTGTGAAAGGGATCACCCAATCATAACCCTACATACTAGTTCGTAGCTGATTCTTACACTTCTCTAGATGCCCAATAGGAAATTAAAGATAAATTGATGAATGCTAGGCTTGATCACCGTCTCTAGTCTTCTACCTTGCATGCATGAATGAATAAGGCCTAAAATGAACTTAACCCCTTTAAAAGTCACTATTTATAACTCAAAACGACGTAGTTTAGGCCTTACAAGCTTAGAAATTACAGAAAAGCCCTTACAAATTCATAGAAAATAACTTCCAGGTGGTTCCAACGAGGGACCTAATGACTCGTTAACTAGGCCACGACTCGTGGAGTCGTCCATCAAGTACATTGCTCATCTGATCACCTGGGCTCGTCACGGGCAACCTCACAACTTGTTACTAGTGACCACAACTCATTTTCACCACCCATTATGTACACTGCCTCCATGCCAATTAATTCCTCAGTTAGCTGACCATGACACTCCCCACAACTTGTGTGGACTGACGATGACTTGTGGGGTCCTTCCGTCGAGTACACTACCTCTCCTCTTCTCCTTTCCTTCTCACTCACCCCACAACTGACCTAATGACTCGTGGGATCTGACCACGAGTTGTGGTCATACTTGTCGAGTCCCATTTCACCAAATTTCCAAACTCCTCACTGGCCTCCCCACGAGTCACATCACGACCCGTGGGCTGCACCAACGGGTCATCTCATGACTCGTTCTGTGCCCGGTGCCAGTTTTTTAATCTTTTCTCCATTTTAACTCCTGTATCTGATCTCTGGGCTTCCAGGGTATAACAATCCTGAACTCATCAATCTCATTAAGATTCTCAACCCTTGCATGGGTGAATTTTCCCCACTCGAGATTCAACCTTTTCAATGCCCATATAGCCTTATGTTCCAATTCTAAGGGTAAATGGAAAGCTTTTCCAAAGACCATTTGATAAAGAGACATACCAATGTGTGTTTTGAAAGTAGTTCGGTATGCTCAAAGTGAATCATCCAATTTCCTTGCATAATCAGTTTTATTGGCATTTACTATCGTTGTTAGAATGGATTTGATCTCCCGATTAGACACCTAATATTGGACACTCGTTTATGGATGGTAAGGAGTGTCGACTTTATGTTTCACCCCATATATAGTGATCTTGGGCATATTTATTCGACCTAATGCTATATTTTCAACCATACTATAGCCAAGTGAGGACAATACCGACGTATTCATGCATGTTTTGAATGAATTATGCTTGTGGACTAATAAATGTGATTAGACTATTTGCAGGTGGAAAATACAATAATTTCAGCTTGATTTGCTAATGGACGCTCGGAGTTGAAGTATGTGAAGTTAAGAGAGCTAAAAATTTCGATTGGAAGCCAATTTTGTACCTCGTTAGAGATTGTCGCATTCAACAAAGTGCCCTAGTGCCTTGTGCAGGACCATGTTGGGTCCATGTCATGGAGCATATTTGATGTGACAAGCTCCGTGAAATGGAGCTTGGTTTACCAGGACTCCCTCAATTCAAGTAGCTGTCTGCAACAACTCTCTATCATGAAGCAATTCCTCTGCGATGTTATTAACTGTGTTATTTTTCACTTGTATAAACAAAACACTTGGATATTTTATTTTCATTATCGAAAATATTAGCAAGAATGTGGAAAATGGCAGTTGAGATGAAGAAAACTCTAGGGTTCTTTCTCTTCCCTTTTCTTCTAATTTCAATTGTTATTATGCTAAAAACTTGTTTGGAGATGTTTAATCAATGAATAAGTGGCTAATTCACCTCATTTTGAGGTTGAGGCTATTTGCATGATTGTATGATTTTATTTTATTTTTAGCTTGATGATCTTCTATCATGAATGGTTGTTCTTCTATTCCAACTCTTTGTATTTTAGTGTTTGGCCAATATTAAGATAAATTCATAACTTTAGTGTGATTCTAAAAGGAGAATTATTAGGGTAAAATGAGGAATAGGGGAATGTATTCTTATCTTTACTGTATGCTAAAGATTGGATTCACGTGTGGGATAGAAATATACCTGCAGCGCCACATTCGGTTAACAAAGGGAACAAATGCTTCTAGACCTAAGATGAATTATTGCATCACAATTTAATACGTGTAGTTGCAAAGTTCATAATTAGGCAATTGGCTAGAGGTTCGAAAGATCATAGTCAGACTTTAATTTCTCATAACCATCAACCCGATAGAGAATGCAACTGAAGAAAAATATAGGTCGTACATGATTGCGTCTCATGCCTCAACCTCAAAATATTCTTGGTTATTGATTTAATCAACATTCCTTTAATTTATTGATTGTTACTTTCTTTATTTATATTTATAAAACCCATAACTTATTGGGTTACTTACACACATGTTTAGAATAATTGTGTATACTAAAATAGAAAAATCACTAGGTCATAGTCCCTGTGGGTTCGATATCCAGCTTGAGAGAGAAACTATATTACTTGTACAATCACATGCGCTTAGGTGACAACAAGTTGCCGAGGACCTAGAAAATTAGTTAATTTTTGAGTTTTAGTTTTGCTATTTTTTTTACAAGTGTTGACAACTTGATCTTAGCTGCTACACTTGCAGGTACAGGGAAATTTTTGAAAGGTAGAACGTGACAGAGAATTAGTGGATCCATATTTGGAGCCTGAGAGACAATTACATTTATTAAGAAGGGCAGCTCCCCAAAATCCTAGTCCACTAGTTCCACAGGCTCAACTTGGGGAAGATCCACCAGCTAAACAAAAAGAAGATTTACCAAAAAGGATGGCAACAAGACCAGTGTGCAAAGTGGCAATCCCACACGCGAACAATGTTAGCTCTAGCATCCGCAGTCCAGAGCCAGGAGGTAGATTCAAGCTGAAACAGAATATGGTGCAACTCTTGCATACCAACGGATAGTTTACAAGTCTTCCCCGTAAAGACCCCCAGCAGCACCTACAAAATTTCTAGAGATACGTGACACATACATACCCACAGGGGTATCATCAGACTATGTGAGGCTTACATTGTTCCCATTTTCCTTGCTGAAGGAAGCGAAGAGGTGGCTGAAAGCTAAACCACATAACTCTATAACCATATGGGATGATCTGGCAAGGAAATTTTAGAATCAGGTTCTTTCCTTTTGGGAATACAGCAAGGCAGAAGTCAGATTCTATGTTTCAAACACAGAGATGGTGAGAACTTGTACCAAGCTTGGGAGAGGTTCAAGTCTATGCTAAGAGATTGTCCTCACCATCACCAATCAAATGATATGTTGGTGCACACTTTTATAGAACACTTGGAGCCTCACACTAAAATCCTTTTAGACTCTACAGCTGGTGGGCAAGCCCTGGTAAATACTTATGAGAAATTGTATACATTGTTGAGCTGGATTTCACAGGGCAGCCCAGAATGGAATGCTGACGTACCTAGAGGTGTGGTGAAGAGAGCGGCAAGTGTCTTAGAGGTAGATGGGCTAACAGCTATTGCTGCACAAATAGATGCGTTACAGAATCAACTGAATGCCTATTTCAGTAACATGAACTTGGGGCAGCAGCAAGCTCCAGTCAATGCAGTCCAGCAAGTGTGATGTGAAGTTTGTGGTAGCAGTGAACACTCAGCTGAGACATGTGGTGCTAACCCAGATTCAGTTTATTTTTTAGGGAATGCACAAAGGAGCAACAATCAACATTTTAGCAACAATTACAACCACAACTGGAGGAATCGTCCAAATTTTTCATGGGATGGTAATAGTCGCCAAAGCCAAAGTTTAAATTAGGGTCCGTATAGAAATCAGGGGGCAAATCAGAATTTCTAGCCCTAGTTCAGAGGGAATAATTCTCCTACTCAGTCCAGCAGCATTGAGGACATGATAAAGACAATCATAGCCAACCAAGCTCAGATGGCGGCTGACCAAGTAAAATTGACTACCGAAATGAAAAATCAATTATTGGCTACAAAGGCTTTGGAGATCCAACTAGGATAGCTAGTTGTAGCCTAGAATACTTGACCCTAGGGTGGGTTTCTGAGTGATTCAAATACCACCTCGAAGCAAGTAAATGCCGTCACCACTAAAAGTGGTAAACAACTGAAGGAGTTAGTGCCAGAAAAGCCAGCACAAAAACCGTAGTTATAGAGGAGGAGGCCGAAGATAGTGATAAAGAAGTGAGGAGTAGAAATTCTTTATGGGTTTTGAAGTCACGACCCCCCCCTTTCCCGCAGAAATTGAGGAAGCATAAGGAGGAAGCATGCTTCCAAAAATTTATTGAAGTATTAAAGCAGGTACACATTAATCTTCCACTGGTGGATGTTTTGCAGGGTATTCCAAAGTATGCAAAATACATAAAAGATATTGTCGCGAACAAGAGTAAACTGACGAAGTATGCCACAGTTGCACTTACTGAGGAGTGCACATCATGGATACAAAACAGGCTTCCTATAAAGCTCAAAGATCTGGGAAGTTTTACTATCCAGATCACCATTAGGTAGTCCATTAGAGCCTGTGGTTTATGTGATCTTAGGGCAAGCATCAATCTGATGCCCACTCAATGTTCAATAAGTTGGGTTTGGGTAGTCAAGGACCCACAACTATAATTCTGTAGCTAGTGGACCGTTCGTTAGCCAGACCATATGGAATTGTGGAAGATGTGCTAGTGCAAGTGGGCTCTCTTATCTTTCTAGTGGATTTCATAATTCTTGATTTTGAGAAAGACCTAGAAGTCCCATTTATTTTGGGACGTCCCTTTTTGGCAACTGGATGAGCATTGATAGATGTAGTTGTAGGGCAACTAACTATGAGAGCCCATGACAAGGTAGAAGTGTTTGATGTCTATAAAGCCATGAAGCTACCTGCTATTTATGAGGAGTTGTCGGCCATTACTTTTATTGACCAAGAGTAAGCACTTCAACTCATTAACCCAAAGGATCCCTTGGAAAGAGCGTCGGTGGGACATGATCAGTTTGGGGATGTTGCAACTTATGAAATGGTTCAAGCTTTGAATGCTGCCAACATGTTCTTTCGAAAGTACGAGCTTGAATCCCTACAAATATTTGGAGCCTCCACCTAAGCCATATGTTGAGGAGGCTCCCAAACTGGAGTTGAGGCATTGCCTCCACACCTCAAGTATGCATTCCTGGGGGAAGCTGATACATTGAAGACCATTATTTCTTCAGGACTAACAGATTCACAGGTTCAAGAAGCATTGGTGGTCTTGAAAAAGAGAAAGAGAGCCATAGGATGGCAAATGTCATACATTTGAGGAATTAGTCTGGCCTTCTAGATGAACAATATATTATTGGAGGAAGGATCCAAACTGACCATGCAAATCCAAAGGAGGTTGAATGCAGTGATGAAAGATGTGGTGTGGAAGGAGGTAATTAAGTGGTTAGATGTGCGAGTAGTCTATACCATCTCTGACAGCGAGTCGGTCAGTCCAGTTCAGTGTGTCCCGAAGAAAAGGGGCATGACAATTATCACTAACGAGAAGAATGTGTTGATTCCAACTCGCACTGTTACAGGCTGGAGGATTTGCATGGACTAAAGAAAGTTAAATGAGGCCACTAAGAAAGACCACTATCCCATCCCATTCATTGACCAGATGTTGGATAGACTTGCAGGCCAGGAGTATTATTGCTTTCTGGATGGTTATTCTGGCTATAATCAAATAGCCATAGCCCAAGAAGATCAGGAGAAGACTAGATTTACCTATCCATATGGGACGTATGCCTTTAGGAATATGCCATTTGGTCTATGCAATGCACCGAGTACCTTCCAACGATGCATGATGGCTATATTTCATGACATGGTGGAAGACTATGTGGAGGTATTTATGGATGATTTCTCTATTTTTGGTAACTCGTTTGTTGTGTGCTTGTAGAATCTGGACAAGGTCTTGGCTAGGTGTGAAGATACGAACCTAGTACTGAATTTGGAGAAATGCCACTTTGTACTCAAGGAAGGCATTGTCCTTGGCCACAAAGTGTCCCAAAAAGGCTTTGTCACAACCCAAACGTACAACCGGATCGTAGACATAGGACAAAGAGCCCCAAGAGACCCCAAGTCGACCCATGGCAAGATCATACATGTAAATCAATCCCATGAGCGGAAGACTTAACTTAAAGAACATAATTAAAACATAGCATAAAGGAAAACAATACTAGACTTATACAATACGACGGAATACATCTGATAGTCTGAAAGCCTCTAAACATGAAGGGAAGATTGATGGGACAATCATTCGAAAACTGAAAGGAATAACAAAGAGTATGAACATGTAGCCCTCGAAACATGAGGACTCACCAAGTGCACTGAGATCAAGGCCGAACTATCTATCGGTGAGGATGAGCCAAAGAACTAGGACATGTATCATGAAACGATACAACATAGAAAGTATGCGGTCAGTACGTGGAATGTACTAAGTATGAAAGGTAAGTAAAACGGGCATTTGAGACATAAATAAACTCCATAAAAGATCATAAGAGTAGAACAACATGCTCGTATCATAAATTATTATAACGTATCATATGACTCAAGGTTTCAAAACATTCATAACATTTACATAGTCATAATCATAATAAAAGAACCTTTCTTAACATAACTTGAGCCAACCTACACAATCATAGCATGCATAAATCATGAGGAATAGTGGGAGATTCTCTTAAGCGACATACCCCATATGAGCACACTTGAAGCCCGACTTGTAACCCTAGTCGGGAGGGTGTTCGTTCCTTGCCAAGGGTAGAACCATGAAAGTGTGATATTACCATGAAAAGGGTTGTTTGGGCCACAGACTAACATGAAAGGGTCCCGACATACCTACCATGGCACGTAGTTCATGAGATCCGGGGCTTGACTTGAGCCTCGAACCTACTCAATGTTCGATACTACTCCAAAAACATATATAGTTCTCATAAAAATACATACATGAATTCATGGGCTAGTTAATTCATCATAATAGTAAACATTCTTGAACATATGTGAACTAGCCATGACATAAGGCCTGTGAGTCGGCCAAAAACATAATTCATGATTAATAAGGTTCATACTTACTTGTAAATCATGCATATAGCTTGAATTTCATAAAATCATAATGGCTAACATAATGAATTCATAATTTAAAACATAATTCATGATGGGCTTGTAAAGAACGTCGATGGGATAATAGATCATAAATCAATTCATCATAGGGCATGCACAATTGTACTTAATTATTTGGAAATTCAAAATCAACAATGTCAATATCAATGTAGAACTCAAAAGATAATCAAAATCAGTAGTTTATGATAATATTTCAAAATCACAAAACCCATAACTAAATTATCAAATTTTATACAAATCGAATATAAAACCCCATGAGTTTTTAAATAAATTTTGAATGAAATCAATGAATAGGAACGTGGGTGTGGAAGAATCCACCCATTCAAGACCTTACATACTTGGGATTATCAACTTCTAACTCTCCTTAAAAGCCCAAGAATGAAATTGAAGGAATTGAGGTGAAAAGCTTGAAATCTCCCCTTAGATCACTTGTCAAAATCCTTGCATGCATGAATGAGAGTTTAGGAAGGTTTATTTTCTTAAAAATCCAGCTTTCCCAAGCCAAAACGACGTAGTTTAGGGCCTTAGATCTTGAAAAATTCAAAAATACCCTTAATGAACCTGCCTTGAAAAGTGGCCGGATGGAACCCACGGGTGGTACCAACGGATCGTGGGAACCACCAACGGCCCGTCATGTCTCTCGAGGAATGAACTGTTGATGACCCATTCTCGGAACCAAACAATGGGTCGACAAGATGACCCGTGCCTCCAACCTATGACTCGTTACATTGTCAATGGTTAGTCCCCCTTAACCTTGGCATCTCATCTTCTAACGAGTCACACCACGATCCGTCACAACAAATAATGAATTGTTGTTTCCCCCCTTCAAGCCTACTAGAAAACTTAATCCTCAAACCACGACCACAACCATCGACCTGTGGCTTCTCCTAACGGGTCTTTGGGTCTCCCGTTGTATGTCGACTGATGCACCCAACTCCTTCCCACGACTACTAACGATGACTCGTTGTTTCCCACAATGAGTCGTCATATCTCCCGTGGTTTGCATTGTCACCCAGTCTTTCCCCAACCACGACTCATTACAACGACCCGTGGTATGTCACCACGAGTCGTACCTTGACCCGTCCTGAGGCATTTTCCCAATTTTCTACAGTTTTCAATTTTTCACTTTCGGGTCTACTCCTACGCACTTCCGAGGTATTAAAATATCTCCCCCTTGGGAACATTCGTCCTCGAATGTTAGAAACAAGCAGTATTCAGAGACATACAATTATCATACTCAAATTCTGACTATTTTAACCGATATTTTCACGGAATGACTACCTATGAATAAAAGCACATAGCTGAACTGATTTCATACTTCACATACACATTCATACACATAAAAGAAACTTGCACACATGATCTAAACCTGAAAACTAGGTAGAGTTGTAGGGTAAAATTGGTACCTCAATTTGAAATTGAGCCGGTAGAGAATAAATGTGGGTATGTAGCCATCATATCTGCTTCGGCTTCCCACGTGGCTCCCTCAACATGTTGGTTTCTCCATAAAACCTTAACTGAGGCTACTTCCTTGTTCCTTAGATTACATATTTGATGATGTAATAATTCCACCAAAACTTCTTCATAACTGAGGTTGTCTCTTACACCAATACTGTCAACCAAAATGACCAAAGTTGGATCTCCCAAACACTTCTTCAAAAGTGACACATCAAACACTGGATGTACTTAAGATAACTCTAAGGGAAAATCTAACTCATACGCCACCTTACCAACTCTTCTCACCACTCGGTAGGGGCCAACATATCGGGGACTGAGATTCCCTTTGCTTCCGAACCACATGACTCCCTTCATGGGAGATACTTTGAGAAATATCCAGTCATCCAGATCAAACTCGAAATCTCTCCTCCTTACATCCGCATATGATTTCTGATGACTCTGAGCTGTTTTCAACCGGTCCCTTATCAATTGGACCTTTTCCATGGACTCATGAACCGAATCAGGTCCTATCATTGCTGCCTCACCAACCTCAAACCATCCGATGGGCGATCTACACCTTCCGCCATACAGAGCCTCGAACGGTGCAATCTGGATACTGGAGTGATACCTGTTATTATAAGAAAACTCAATCAAGGGAAAATGATCATTCCAACTACCTTTAAAATCCATAACACATGCCCTCAACATGTATTCAAGAGTCTAGATCGTTCATTCGGCTTGGCCATCCGTCTGCGGATGAAAGGCTGTGCTGAGCTTGACTTAAGTCCCAAGTCCCTTTTGAAAAGACCGCTAGAAGTGGGAGGTAAACTGAGTACCTCTGTCTGAAATAATGAAAAGGGAACTCCATGAAGTCGAACCAACTCCCGAGTATATAATTTGGCATAATCATCCACTGAATCCGTGGTCTTGCCTGGTAGAAAGTGTGCAGCATTGGTTAACCTATCTACCACCACCCAAATGGAATCATAGTGTCGGCGAGTACGAGGTAGGCCTGTAATAAAATTCATATTGATCTCTTCCCACTTCCAAGTGGGAATGCTAATATCCTGAAGTACACCACCCGACCTTTGGTGCTCAACCTTCACTTGCTGATAGTTTGGACATCTGGCTACGAACTCCGCAATATCCTTCTTCATACAGTCCCATCAATAGATTTCTCGCAAGTCCTGATATATCTTCATGGATCCCAGATGGATGGAATATCTAGTACCATGTGCCTCATGCAATATCCAGACCCTCAAATTATCAACGTCCGGGACATATAGCCGACCCTGATATCTTAGAACACCATCTCTCCCTTGGGAGAAAACCTGTATCTTTTGGCTCTGCACCGCTTCCTTTAGCTTCCTCAAAATTGGATCCTCATCTTGCCTAGATTTGACATCAACCACTAAGGAAGATTCTGACCCATTCTGCATAACAACGCCGCCATCAGTCGAGTCGATCAATCTAACTCCCAACCTTGCAAGTCAGTGGACATCTTTCACCAGCTCCTTCCTACCCTTATCCAAATGGGACACACTCTCTATAGAGAGCCTACTAAGTGCATCCGCAACCACATTAGCCTTTCCCGGGTGGTATAGAACACTCATATCGTAGTCCTTTAGCAACTCCAACCACCTCCTTTGTCAAAGATTGAGATTTTTCTACGTGAACACATATTGAAAGCTCTTGTGATCTGTAAACACATCCACGTGAACCCCATACAAGTAATGCCGCCATATCTTCAGTGCAAACACCACCACAACCAACTCAAGATTATGGGTCGGGTAATTTTTTTCGTGAACCTTTAACTGTCGAGAGGCATATGCTATCACTTTCCCACGCTGCATCAACACACATCTCAGTCCGAACCTCGAAGCATCACAATATACAACAAAGCCATCAGTACCCTCAGGTAAAGTCAACACGGGTGCTGAAGTGAGTTGGGTCTTTAATTCCTTGAAGATTTTCTCACAATCCTAAGACCATTGGAACTTTATCTTTTTCTGAGTAAACTTGGTCAATGGGGCTACAATTGATGAAAAGCCCTCAACAAATCTTCGGTAGAATCCTGCTAAGCCCAAGAAACTCCAAATTTCTGAAGGATTTACCGGTCTGGGACAATTCTTCACTGCCTCAATCTTCTGAGAATCTACCCTTATGCCTTCGCTTGATAGCACATGACCCAAAAGTGCCACCGATTTAGCCATAATTTACACTTGCTAAACTTTGCATACAACTGACGATCCTTGAGGGTTTGCAGCACTTCCCTCAAATGAGTGGCATTCTCCTCCTCGCTCTAGGAGTATATAAGAATGTTGTCGATGAGCACGATCACAAACATATCGTTATATTGCTTGAATACCCTGTTCATCAGGTCCATAAAAGCTACAGGAGCATTGGTTAGTCTAAAAGACATAACCATAAACTCATAGTGTCCATATCGGGTTCTGAAGGCTGTCTTTGGAATATCACACTCCCGAACTCTGAGCTGGTGATACCGGGCCAGAGATCTATCTTCGAGAAACACCTGGCACCCTAAAGTTGGTCAAATAAATCATCAATCCTGGGCAAGGTGTACCAGTTCTTGACGGTGACCTTATTAAGATGTCGATAATCAATACACATCCGAAGGGATCCATCCTTTTTTTTCGAACAAAGAGAACTGGTGCACCCCATGGAGACTTGCTCGGTCTAATGAAACCCTTATCCAACAAGTCCTTCAACTGTTCCTTCAACTATTTTAGATCAGCTGGAGCCATCCTATAAGGAGGAATGGAGATAGATGCATATCAGGTAATAGATCAATACCAAAATCGATTTCCCTCTCCGGAGGTACACCTGGCAAATCATCAGGAAACACCTCCCGATACTCAAACACCACCGGAAATGACTAAATAGTCGGGGTCTCGGACTCCACATCCTTAACTCTAACTAGGTGGTACATGCAACCATTAAAGATCATCTTCCTGGCCTTCAGATATGAAATAAACCGACCGACTAGTACGATTGAGTTACCCTTCCATTCCAAAACTGACTCACCCGAAAAATGAAATTCCACCGCACAGGTCCTACAATTAACTGAAGCATAACATTCAAACAACCAATCCATACCAAATATGATGTCAAGGTCAGTCATGGCTAACCCCATTAAGTCTGTGAAGGTAACCTTATACAACAAAGTGATGGGGCAACCTCTATATACTCGCCTAGCTACCACTGATTCACCTAGTGGAGTGGATATGGAGAACGGTTCTGACAAAATTTCAGGACTAACTCAAAAACTACTAGATATATAAGGGGTCATAAAAGATAAAGTATCTCCTGGATCTAAAAAGGAATATGCACCAACATGAAAGACTTGCAACATACCCGTGACCATATCTAGCGATGCCTCCTACTCCTTGCGGGGTACTCGGGCATAAAATCAGTTTTGGCACTGACCGCCTGCTGAACTAGTGAAGGAAACCTACTAAGGGGGTTGTGTTGCTAGAGCGGTAGAACTGGCTGTAGGGAAATCTCTGATCCTATTTCGGGGTTTGCCATACCCAAAACAGGCATCCACACCGGCCAGGCACCTTCCGGGGTGGTTCTTGCCGCACTTTGTACAAACTAGGAAGGTGCGCTCAACTTGCATGCTACCATGATTCGTCGAACTTGTAGCCCTGCTCCTCTGGTCTCCTCTGAACCTAGACAGCGTGCTAGCCGATGATGGAGTTGGGGTAATAGACCTTTGCTGGGACTGCTGATGTGGTCCAGACCTTGATCTGTCTTGAGAAACCCCATAGCTGTCGGTCCTGGCCCTCCTGGCCTCTCTCTACCTCCTATAGACCGAATCCATCTACTGGGCATGCAATACAATACGGGGAAAGTCAGTGTCCTTGTGTAGCATGGCAATCCGGCAATCCTTGTCCAAGTAATCTGCTACTCGATACACAAAGCGGCTCACCTAAGCCCACTGATCCGCCACCAACTCCGGAGCATATTTAGATAGCCGAGTGAGCTCCAAGGCATACTCTTGGACCGACATGTCGGCCTTCTTCAAATTAACAAACTCGGCCACCTTAAGCTCCCTTATCTCCCGAGGGAAGAACTGATCCATGAACGCGGTGTGAAACTCATCCTAACCTGTCGGACTTTCACCCAATGTCCTAGCACCTCTTCATTGCTTGAACCATATATGTGCTACCCCCTTGAGCTGATAGGAGGTCAATCAACACATTCCCCATTATTCACCCCCATAACCTGGGTGATCTTTAGAATTTCCTCAATAAATTCATGTGGGTCCTCGTCTACTTTCGACCCTGTGAACTTCGAAGGGCTCATCCTCAAAAAGTCCCTCACCCTGGCAGCTGTCGCATTCCCATTTTGCGGATAATTTGCCAAAGTCTAATTCTGGACCTGAGTTGTCATGGCCTGTGCCAACATCTAAATCGCCGTGCTAAACTCAACGTAGGCGGCTAGCTCTGGTTCATCCTCCTCATGAACGACTGGAGTGGGCTGATGCTCACTATCATGGGCACCTTCATGATTGTTACCATTCCCATCCCTCCTAACATTCACTCGACGTGGAGGCATGATTCTGCAAACGCAAATAGAATGAATTAGAAGAGTAAAGGACGTTCATCGCACAATATAGATCATGAAAAAAGGGAACATTTTCTATGACGTTTAATAGCATCTTCGTCATAAGTGTGGTGCGCTTCACACCTATGAAAAAGACTCTACATAATGCGGCTTTCAGACACCCTAGGACACTTCAAACCTATGGCTCTGATACCAACTTTGTCACGACCCAAACGTACACCCAGATTGTAGATACGGGAGAAGGAGCCCCAACAGACCCCAAGTCAACCCATGGCATGATCATACATCTAAATCAATCACATGAGAGGAAGACTTAACTTAAAGAATGTAATTATAATATTGCATAAAGGAAAAACAATACTAGACTTATACAATATGGCAGAATACATCTAATAGTCTAACAAGCCTCTAAACATGAAAGGCGGATTGATAGGATAACTCCCCAACTAATCCATCATCCAAAAACTGAAAGGAATAACAAAGAGTATGAACATGTAGCCCTCAGATATTGAGGACTCACCAAGTGCGCTGATATGAAGGTCGAACTATCTATGGGTGAGGATGAGCCTGAGAACTGGGACCTGTATCATGAAACGATACCGAATAGAAAGTATGTCATCAGTACATAGAATGTACTGAGTATGCAAGGTAAGTAAAACAGAAATTTAAAACATAAATAAAGTCCATAAAATATCATAAGAGTAGAACAACATGCTCGTATCATTAATCGTTATAACGTATCATACAACTCAAGGTTTCAAAACATTCATAACATATACATAGTCATAATCATAATAAAAGAACCTTGCTTAACATAACTTGAGCTAACCTACATAATCATAACATGCATAAATTATGAGAAACAGTGGGAGATTCACTTAACCGACATACCCCTATGAGGACACATGAAGCCCGACTTGTAACCCTAGTCGGGAGGGTGTTAGTATCTTGCCAAGGGTAGAACCATGAAAGTGTGATATCACCATGAAAAGTGCCATTTAGGCCAGGGATTGACATGAAAGGGTCCCGACATACCTACCGTGGCACATAGTTCATGAGATCGGGGGCTTGACTTGAGCCCCGAACCTACTCGCTGTTCGATACTACTCCCAAAACATATATAGTTCTCATAATAATACATATATGAATTCATGATCTAGTTAAACCATGATGATAACAAACACGCTTGAACATATGTGAACTAGCCATGACATGAGGCCCCCTGAGTCGGCCAAAAATATAATTCATGATTAATAAGGTTCATACATACTAGTAGATCATGCATATACCTTGAATTTCATAAAATCATAATGGGTAACATAATTAATTCATAATTTAAAACATAATTCATGATAGGCTTGTAAAGAACATCGATGGGATAATAAATCATAAATCGATTCATCATGGGCCATGCATAATCATACTTAATTGTTTGGAAATTCAAAATCAACAATATTAATATCAATTTAAAACTCAAAAGATGATCAAAATCAGTAGTTTATGATAATATTTCAAAATCACGAAACCCATAATTAAATCATCCAATTTTATACAAATCTAATATAAAACCCCATGAGTTTTTAAATAAAAATCATTGAGTAGGAACATGGGTGTGGAAAAATCCACCCATTGAAGACCTTACAAACCTGGGATCATCAACTTCTAACCCTCCTTAAGAGCCCAAGAATGAAATTGAAGGAATTGAGGTGAAAAGCTTGAAATCTCCCCTTAGATCATTTGTCAAAGTCCTTGCATGCATGAATGAGAGTTTAGGAAGGTTTATTTTCTTAAAAACCTAGTTTTCCCAAGCCTAAATGACGTAGTTTAGGGCTTTATATCGTGAAAATGTCAAAAATACCCTTAATGAACCTGTCCTGAAAATTGGCCGGATGATACCCACGGGTGGTACCAACGGATCGTGGGAACCACCAATGGTCCGTCATGTCTCTCGTGGAATGAACTGCTAATGACCCATTCTCAGAACCAAACAACGAGTCAACAGGACGACCCGTGCCTCCAACCCACAACTCATTACATCATTCGTGGTTAGTCCCCTGAACCTTGAAAATCTCATCTTCTAACGGGTCACACCATGACCTATCACCACAAACAATGGATCGTTGTTTTCCCCCCGTCAAACCTACTGGAAAACTTAATCCTCAAACCACGAACACAACCAATGACCTGTGGCTTCTCCTAATGGGTCATTGGGTCTCCCGTTGTATGTCACCTGATGCACCCAACTCCTTCCCACGACAACTAATGATGACTTGTTGTTTCCCACAACAAGTCGTCATATCTCCCGTGGTTTGCATTGTCACCCAGCCTTTACCCAACCACGAATCATTACAATGACCTGTGGTATGTCACAACGAGTCGTACCTTGACCCGTCTTCAGGCATTTTCCTAATTTTTTATAGTTTTCAATTTTTTACTTTCGGGTCTACTCCTACACACTTTTGAGGTATTACAGGCTTGGAGGCTGACCATGCCAAGGTAGAGGTTATTGAGAAGTTTCCACTGCCAATGTCTATTAAGGGTGTTCGCAGTTTCTTGGGACACGCTAGGTTCTATAGACGTTTCACTCGAAATTTTTCAAAGATCTCCAGACAGATGTGCAGACTACTTAAAAAAGACATAAAGTTTGAGTTTGGGGCAGAATGTGTTAGTGCTTTTGAGGAGCTAAAGAAGAATCTAGTGGATGCTCCTATTTTGATTGCTCCTGATTGGGAACGACCATTTAAGTTGATGTGCGATGCCAGTGATCTGGTCGTGGGTGCAGTATTGGGGTAGAGAAGAGAAAAGATTTTTCACTCCCTATATTTTGCAAGCAAAACACTAGACGCATCCCAGGAAAATTACACTTCCACAGAGAAGGAAATTCTAGCACTAGTGTAAGAATTCAATAAATTCAGGTCCTATCTTTTTCGGACAAAAGTGGTGGTGTACACGGATCATGCTGCGATCCGTTACTTGTTCAACAAGAAGGATGCCAAGCCTAGGTTGATTAGGCGGATATTATTGTTGCAGGAGTTTAACTTGGAAATCCGAGACAGGAAGGGCAATGAAAATAAAAAAGAAGACCACTTAGCGCGATTAGAGGACTGGTCACATATGAGTGATATTGGGCGCATCCGAGAAGAGTTCCCTAATGAGTAACTCTTGGAACTAAGTGTGGCTGAACTCCCTTGGTACGCAGACATAGTGAACTTGATTATAAGTGGAGTGTACCTACCAGAGGCAACTTCTCAACAATGAAAGAAGCTGAAGTAGGGTTCCCGATTATATATGTGGGATGAACCATATTTATTCAAGAAGGGTCCAGATCAAGTGATGAGACAGTGCATTCCAAAGAACCAAGTTACACAGGTGTTGAGAAGCTATCATTCCTCGCTATATGGCTGTCATCATGGAGGAGAGCGAACTGCTTATAAGGTGCTCCAATCGGGCTTCTTTTGGCCACCTTTGTTCAAGGATGCAACAACATATGTCAAGGCGTGTGATCAATTCCAGAGGATGGGCACAATCAGCAGAAAACATTAGATGCCTCTGCACAACATCTTGGAAGTCGAGGTATTCGACGTGTGGGGGATAGATTTCATGGGGCCATTTCCATCGTTATTCGGCAATCAATACATTTTGGTAGCAGTGGACTATGTCTCCAAATGGGTTGAGGCCGTAGCCTTCCCCACTAATGATGCTAAGGTAGTGGCCAAATTTGTGATGAAGCAGATATTTTCTAGGTTTGGAACCCCATGAGCTATTATTAGTGATGAGGGTTCGCACTTTGTAAACAACTGGTTCTGAAACCTATTGGCCAAGTATAGGGTCAGGCATAAGGTTGCTACAGCATACCACCCTCAGACTAGCGGATAGGTTGAAGTGTCGAACAAGGAAGTCAAGCAGATTCTGTAGAAAACTTTGAATGATGAATGAAAAGATTGGGAAAGTAAACTAGATAATGCTTTGTGGGCATATAGAACTTCCTATAAGAAGCCTATTGGGACTTCACCGTATCGGTTGGTCTATGGGAAGGCCTGCCACTTGCTTATGGAGCTTGAACATAAAGCATACTGGGTTGTGAGGAAGTTAAACATTGATCCTGAGTTAGTGGGGAAAAATTGACTGTTGCAACTGCATGAGCTTGACTAGTTTTGGTGGCACACCTGTGAGAGTGCAAAGTTTTACAATAAGAAGACCAAGAGATGGCACAACAAGCACATAGTGCCTCAAGTCTTTTAGCCTGGGAAGATGGTGTTACTATTCAACTCACGGTTGAATTTATTTCTAGGGAAGTTGAGGTCCAAGTGGTCTTGACCGTTTGAGGTTGCTCGAATGACCCCATACGGGGCAGTTGAATTATGGCAAGAAGATAAAAGTGCCACATTTTTTGTGGATGGTCAAAGGTGCAAGCATTATTGGGGTGAGGGAATTAACCGAGAGAAGACATATATCACCTTATCTGACAAATGAGTGTGAGTTAGGTCGTACGGAGATGGTAAATCAGGAACTACTCAGGAGGCAACCCATGATTGTAATGTAATAGTTAAGCCTTATTAAAAAAAAGCGGCGCTGGGTGGGAGGCAATCCACTATTTTCTAACTTATTAGTGTTTTTGGATGATTTATAGGATGAGATTGCGCTAAAAGATTATTTAGGGAACAAACACATTATAGGAGTAAAAATTAAGGTCAGAGGTGCAAAGGTAAGTGAAAGGGGGGAAGTTAGGCTCAAACAGTAAGCCTACGCGATGGGTTCATGCCATGGAGAAAGATCTCCGCGTCACGGAGGCACATTAAAAATGCAAATCCTGAAAACCGTAAGGGTATGTGA
Source organism: Datura stramonium (assembly GCA_018107945.1). Classification (NCBI taxonomy): domain Eukaryota; kingdom Viridiplantae; phylum Streptophyta; class Magnoliopsida; order Solanales; family Solanaceae; genus Datura; species Datura stramonium. The sequence goes on along the minus strand of JACEIK010000229.1, from coordinate 167,690 downwards.
TAGCTCCATTTCACGGAGCTGATACACCATGAACACCTCTGTGACATGTTGAGGCATATTTGTCGCCGGGTATCATTAAAATGTTGGGTAGACTCACCCCAAATCCCCCTCTTTTTATTTTTATTCTTCATTTTTTGCCCTAATTCCCTATTCCTAGCACGAAACATCCTGAAAATCCCCTCCCCTCTCCAAATTTCAAGTGAACTTGAATGTGCCATGCTTTGAGGTCTGCAAATTTCTTCTCTTCTTCTATCAAGCAAAACGATTCCTAGGTAAGGTTTTCATATTCCACAGTTCTTATCTTCGGCATTCTCTGCGCAACATTGGGTTAGAAGAGGTACAAACAAGAGTCATGTGTAGTTTAATTAAACTAGGTACAACCATTCATTTATGGATGTTCTTGGTTGATTTCACTATTGATGTTCCTCTAAAATCTTTGGCTGATACTACTAATAAAACTGGATTAGGTAGTAGAAATAAAAATTGTGAAGTATGGAAAAAGGGTGACTACAAAAGGCAGAATATGGTATATTACACTATACTTGTATTTGATTGGGCCAAAAATTCTGTTCTTTGTAAATGTGACATGGCTATATTGTACATGTTCCTGATTACAAGTTCTAAATTGCTTGAACTCTGAGTAAAGCAATAGGAACTTCATATAAATTGCTAGTGTCTTAGGTCTAAGTTATTTGATTATATGAAGTTTGAGTAGTACAAGATAATTGCCAAGTTAAAACTCACAATACAAATTGCCTAAAGTGACAAACGTTGTATACTATTGTGTTTGCTTAATCTTGTCAAATTGCTAATTATGCTTCAATGTAGGAAAAAACTAGTCACTATATTGTGGAGAAGGGGAAGTCTGAGTAACCGAATAATTATGACTAGTAAACCCACGCTAGCAACTAAGTGTGGGGTAATTACCAAAGCCATGTCTTAGTGTTGGCTAGCTATGTTAAATGCCAACTAATTTGGTTTCTTTGTTTTGGTTGAACAGGTACAATATCTTCTAGGAAGGACAAAGGAAAAGGTGTTTTGTCCTCCGGCAAAGGCCGAAAGAGGATCATATAAGGCGTAGTTGTGACAGCAGTCCCACTAGTTCCCAGGGGCCTATAAAGGCAATTTGGTACCTACTGGGTGGTCGATGAAGGCAATAAATGTTATGCCAAGCATAAGGAGTCAAAATACTTTCCGGAGGAGAAGATTGACCCAGAGAGTTTAGCACAGGAGTTCCCCCACATAGTGCAATGACTACACACCCTAGGCATGGGATTCATTTTCAATGAGCCCAGGGAGTGTAATTTACATATGGTTCGGGAATTCTACATAAATTGGGACACCACTCTCTGCAACCACATAGTCAAGATCTGGGGTCAAGTCATAGCATTCAAAGTGCACCACTTGAATGCATTCCTGGGTACCCTGACATGAATCCATATCCTCTCCACTAGCTTAACATCACACCCCCATATGCTAAAATTCGGCACATATTATGCGGGCAGCGATTGACAGCCTCATGTATTCACCACAAAGAGAAGGGTTATCACCAAACCTTGCCCTATGAACGGATGAACAGGGAGGCACATGTCTAGTTGAAGATTGAGTGATGTTATCAGGGACCAAGTCTACTTAGTATATACCTTGATGAGAGATGTCAAGATAAATATGGGGGTTGTGATCAAATTAGCCATGAATGAGGCTAGCCTGCATCAGGGGCACAAATATGGCTTTGGTGGTTTGCTCACCACCTACCTCAGGAGCTAGGACATTAAGGAGGAGGCCTTGGACTATAGGTCAAGGGTAGAATGGCACGTTGTGGATGTGACAAAGACTAAGGCACTAGATACTACTTATGGGCTAGTCCTCACATTAGCCAAGTGACACGCTCGAGATGATAGCTATGCTGCCAGGATGTTTAGACTACAAATGCTTCAACTTCGGATTGGTGCACGACCAGCGGCAGAGGATGAGCTGTGGAAGGTGGATAGGGACTACCCTATGAATGAACATTCCAAAGTTATGTGTAATATTGGGCCAACGTTTGTAGAGCCGGTGGATGATGATGTACCCACCGATGAGGAGAGACGCCAAGAAGACTCAAACATTGAGTCAGATGATGATGAGGCAGATGAATCTGACCTCGGTGAAGAGGCCTTTGCACCAGATAAGGATATTGATACAGTTGTTTGATCATCCCTGGTACGCGACCGTCTTAGTAGCTGTCCAACTCTAGGGAGTATTACCACCTAACTTTATTTCACATTGATTTGTTGCAGGCTTTTTGGGTACAGTGCTCATTTTTAAGTGTGGAGTGGTCATTTTTATGTTTGTCTATCTATGTGATTCTTTGGCGTAGTATGTAATAGCTGAAACAAATAGACACTGTTGCATGTAATTTGTATCTAAGAACAAGACTTGGTACTTGGCATGTAATAGTTAGTAATATTTTCTATTCCTTTTCCTATGTTGTTGCTTGTAATTATTTTTCATTTTTTTGGGTTCCTCGACTTTTGTTTTTGGTGCTTTTCCTGAGAATAGTCCCTTTGAACCAAAAGTAATTTTTTTTTTAGTCTTAAGAGTAGAGACTGTTTCCTATGATGGATGGATGACGACCGTCTTAAGGGAAATTAGTCATGTTTAGTAAATAAAACCATCACTAATGGGCTAGAGTACTCCACTTGGTCAGATTCTAGACTTCATGGGATATACATTCAAAAAGAAAATAGTGATGAGAATAATGGTAGGATCACATAAGGCCTTGGTGTTTAACTCTAAACTATAAAATTGTAGGCTTAATTGTTCTTGTCATTCAATGTTGATGAAATAGTAAAAGAGGTCTACGCTAACCAAGCTTGAACCTCTTTGTGCCATATGTGGTGAACTTGCTATATTTCTTGCTTCTTTAGCATCTTGAATTTTCTTGTGTGCGAAAAGCTGAAAGTGGCATTAAACTTGACGGATATCATTAAGGCACTTCTTTGGGAACCTAACTTGTTTACTTGTATCACTCTTGTGCCTTACCTTGTGTTATCCTAGTTAGCCCCGTTTTTGAGCCTTTAAGCCTATTTTGTTGAAAAAACCACACTAATTGGCCTTATCTTGTTTTTTCAAATGACCTCAATGTCAATTTGATCCAAATAGGTCCTATTGCACTCTATGGAGATATTATCTTGACGGACATGATCAAAGGAAACGACGAATAGTAAGGTGGGAAAGGATTGGTGTATGTACTCAATTTGTTGTTCACAAGCAAAATATTATAAAAAATATGTATATATATACATAATGTATTTATGAGTGAAGCTATGGGTACACACTCCTTACATCTTGGATAAGAATAAGTAAGTGAGGGAAAGACAATCTTGAAAGGGGTGGAGTGAAGTGCTAAAGAAGTAAAGCGCTGAAAAATGAAATGTGTAATTTTCTTAAAGTTCACGAAATTAAAATTTACTATGAACCAAATAATCCTATACCCTTCCCTTAGCCAACATTATAACCATGAAAAACCCTTTTTGATCCGCAAGTGATGTTATGCTTGGCTGAATAGTACACTACAGACAAACTCATTGTGTGTTAGATATGCTTGAAATAATCTTTGGTGCGTGAGCGAATCATTTTTATAAATATGCTTAATTGTGGACACGTTGGTCTCATGAGAATAGGAACAATGCATAAAAGTGGGGGCACATATGATTTTAAGACTTGGGTGAAGCTAACAACTTCACTACTATGATGTAACCATGTTGGCTAGATTTTCGGTTGAAAGGATTCATTAGGGCTTGCGTGATTCTGCATATGAATATGGTGAGATGTCTGAATGAATGAATTGTAATCCCTGATTAAAACTTTAGCACAACTAGGTGTGAACTATCTGGTTCCATTGATGATGTGGTAATGTTTAAATCATGTTAAAGATGTTAAAGAATTGTCCAGGATGAACAAGGTTATAGAGGTGTGGGGTGGTAATCTTAAGGCTGTTTATATGACCCAATGATGAGCCCGCAAGTGTACGGGTCGTACAAGTAATATGAGTGGCTCTTTTTAAGAACCGGAATGTCCAACCCATAGGAACAGAATGCAGGGTGGAAACTGTTTTGGGTAATTTACTACCACTACAACAATGAAGACAACGTTGAGTGTAAAGCAAAGTTTGTGTATTTTGGAAAATATGTTTTATGCTAAAGTAAAATTTTTATACAGTTGAGTCTGAACTATGAATGTGAGCATGCTGAGGCTACAAAAAGAGCATGTAGAAACTAACTATTGATGTACATGGTTTATCTTTTTCTCCGATTGCTAGTCGGAACTTATGCCTATGGATTAAAACTCTCGTGTTCATCTTAACTTAGAATCATGAACCTTCCACCTACATTGGCCCGTGATAAGAAGAAATTCAAGTTCTAGCTATACAAAACCGATTCCACACATGACTAATACGACTTTCAGGTATATTTCTATCCTGAAGGTAAATCAATTCCCAATTTTCCCAAACAAAGAAAAGATCATATCCTATTAATTCACAACTTTCCGATTTCTTGCCCTCTCGGGTGAAACCGGACTTTTTAGTTTACATTAACATTGGCCAGATATTAACGTAGTAAGAACAAGAATTAAATAGAACAACCATGGAAAGAAAGATAAAATAAAACAGCAATTCAACAATTACATTTCAATACAATAGTTCATAACCTCGGCCAAGAAAGAGAATTAGCCACTCATTTGTTAGTTGAACATCGTTAAATGAATGGAAATCGTGCAAACAATTGAAAGAAAGAAGAAGGGATAGAAAACCTAAAATTTTCGTCGCAAAACTGCCTGTAACCCACGTTCTTGCTCCACCAAGTCAGAATAATTAAAAATGAACCTAAGTGTTCTATTTATACTAGGGATAATTTTTCCCGGAATAACAAGCAACGTGTCACGGAGTGTATCGCGGAACACTGCCTCTGTGACACGGTGCCGAACTGCAAAGCTCTCTAGAAATTTGTCCGCCCAGGTAATTGCTTCCAACGTGGCACGGCATGCATCGCGGAGCATGGCCGGCGTGCCCGCGGTGCAATGCAGACCCTGGAGGATTGCAAGGTCTGGGAAATTAATCCCAACGTGGCACGGCTGATCGCGGACCTTCACTGGAATTTCTTGCACTTTTAATTCCCAGGCAGATTGCATCCGCGATGGCAGCGTGTCGGCTCCATCGCGAGCCCTTGTGTTCCTTGCTCATCCAACCGGCTTCCCTGCTCGTTCCCGAGTTCATCTTCGATTTCTCCCAACATGTCATTTATCTCCATCAAAAGCATGTTTTCCCTGCAAAACAACGCTAATCATGTTGGTTAGTATAAAATCACACTTCCGCATAATTTACATGAGAATGTACACATTATTGAACAAACAAAGCAAAAGCTAGCACATTTGAGTATCGGTTGGCATATAAATATCTTTTATCTCTACCCCACACTTAAAGTCTTGTTCGTCCTCGAACAATACTTCCACCTCCTTAAGAAATTGATATCCCATCATGGCTACTTTGGCTCGACAATCCTAGCTCTGGTTATACCGATTATGTTCCTAACAAATCATCAAGAAAAACATGCATAGTATCATCATTACAACGACACTTAATAAATCAAGACCTCCTAGCACAAGAATCGACTCTCGATATCGGAAAACTCATGCATATTAGCTGACCAAGATATCCGACACGAATTTCAAGCTCTCATCAAGCATGTGCCCTCACATTACAAGAGAGTTTCCCCTGTTTTAGTCACACTGAACTCTAAAGAAATTCATGTCGGGGTATTTATATACACTTTATTTGGCTCACTCTCCCAAGAAATTCACATGCATTGTGTCGCGGCCCATAAGCTTGCCTCTAGTGTTTACTCCACTAATATATGGATGCGTGATGTAAGATCACGTAGGAATTAACAGGTTGTAATGTAAGCTACGGAACGTACTCCTCTTTGGGCTAACCAATAATAGTAACTAGCTTCCCTTAGCGCTTTTTCACACATCCCATTACATTCTGGAAATATTTTCTTCTTCCTCATCTCCTTCTCTTGAAGTTTATCTTTATGTTTATCACCCATTTCTTTAACACACCAGACTAGTGAAGAAAAAATGAGTTATACAACTTTCTTTCCTTCCAATCTGGCCATTTCACCCTCGACTCTTTTTCCTTTTTCTTTCTTTCTCTTTTATCACTTTTCTTTTTCCCTTTCTTTTCTTTTCATCATTTCACTCCTTGACACCTTAGGAAAATTTTATATTTTCTTGAGCGCTTAAAACTTCGAAATTTGGTTTAAGGGCAATGGACAGAAAGGGTTAACTTGGTTCACACCCTTTTCGATAAAAAAAGCTGAAAAGAAAAAAATTATAGTGAGAAGGCTCAACATTTTGAAACAGTTAATCTTCAAGGTGGGGTATGAAAGGAAAACAAGAAAAAATACTTTGATTAACAAAGAAATGCCTACTACATCCTTTCCTACACTACACTTCCTTCATTTCGTTTCATTACACACGACGGGCAAGTTCTAGACAATCGACAATAGCATGGAATAAATAAATCCTGCTATACACTCGTGCACATGCTCAACTCAAGACGACTTCACAGATTCTTTAATCAATAAATGCCAAAGATTCAAATTTAAGCCTCAATCACACCTAGAAGATCGAATTCTATGGCATAAGTGTCTTACATATGTACAAAAATTTGCATGTTTTCTACGAATCATCTTTGCCATATAATTATTATGTAAAACACGTAACAAGAATTTCATAGCCATAGCGTCGCAACATGCATGGGATACAACCAACAAACCAACAAAAAATAAAAAAAGTAAAAAAATTTATACTACTCCTATCGACTGCCTTTCCTTAAGACGGTCGTCATCCATCCATCGCAGAGGAAGATTCACTATTTTAGAGCTTCAGTTCAATGGGACTCTCCTCGGCAAAAGAACCGAAAACAAACTCCGAAATCCAAAGAAAAACTAGTTACGAGAAAAATTTTAAAAAAAATATCGATAATTTCGACAAAGTATTTACCTGCTTGGCTAACAACATTCAACAGCACACACACACGGCTTCACAGCACAATATTTGCAAAAACGAACATACACATCAAAACAGAGTCACATTGAAACAAACATCAACAACAGAACAAAGAACATGCGATAATATACAAGACAAGGCAAAATTCAGCACCACCTAACTACTCCCACCCACACTTAAAATTGAACACTGTCACAATGTTCTTACAATTACAAACAGAAAGGTGGTTTGTGAAACTCCTTGATCAGTCAAAGTACTCCACTTCTTCATCAGGTACTACCGCCTCATCCCCCATGTACGAATCTCCACCATCGTCCTCCTCGCGACTCAACGTCGGAATCACTCGCAACAATCTCCACGTCCGTGGGGACATCATCATGTACAGGCTCCAACAAAAGCTGGGCCCACCCGACATAGTGCCTAGCGTTCTCGCCAAGGGTAATCATAAGTCAGCACATGCAACTCATCCTCTCGGTGCCGGGTCTCCGCCTATCGTGGCCCCGGGCCTCTGCATCGAACATGCGGGACATATATTGGTCATCCCGAGCATGTCGCTCGGCCAATGTGAGAACAGGCCCGTGAGTGGTGTCGGGTGCCTTAGTTTTTGTAACATCTATGGCACACCTCTCCACCTGCGGGATGTAGTCTGGGCCTCTTCCTCGACCTCAAGGTCCCTCAGGAACGTGGTCAGCTGACCCGCCGAATCCGTACCTGTGCCCTTGATGCAATCGGGCCCTGTTCATGGCGGATATGATCACCGCCCCAACATGATTTCAAGCCCTTTCATCAGGGCATATACTAAGCATACACGATCCGGGTCACATCCGTCATGTGCAACCCCGAAATCAAACAGAAACAACAATTTTAAGCCGGATCCTGGCTTCCACATTCATACATTGCATGAGGGCGATTAATCGATGGTAGCCCCCTCTCCTTGTGCCTGCTCCAGCGTGCCGTAGCCGGGCTCCACACAATGTGCGTCTGATATCCGCATAGGGTGGAGTGATATTCAACTGTCGAATTTTAGCATGGGCATCTGTATTTTGCACGCCCTAGGATGGCATTGAGGTGGTGAGGCTCCGTGTGACAATGTTGGCCTGTTTTGATGGTGTGACTTGCGGAGCGTCGGGTTCAGTTGGCGTAGAATTCCGGATTAAGTGCAGGGCCTCCTTGGGCTCGTCAAAAATGAAACGTAGCCCAGCAGCGTCAATCCGATGCCATCCCGGGAACTCTTGTGCCAATGGGTCCCGTGCAATGTGCTCCTCGGGAAAGTATTTGTTTTTCCTTGTGTTTGGTATACCACTTCTTCCCCTCCTCGGTCACCCATCGTGTTCCATATTGACGGCGTTGGCCGCGTGGAACTGCCGGTGCTGCTGGGACTACTGCTCCCAGTCTTAACCTTTTCCTTCCGGCGCCTGATGTTGATGCGCCCTTACCTTTGTCCTGCCTGCTAGACATTGTCCTGTCCAAAGAAAGCAGGAGCGGTACCAATGTCGAGTCAGCATCAAAATTTGCTTTGACTAAAGGTTGGGTTTGGCTCGGCCACCCCACACATAGTCTTTAGCTCACATTATGCATTTTGGCAAGATCACATTTATTCTAATTTACAAAAAGATATAAAAACTAGAACAACTAAACAAAAGAAAAAAACACAAATAAAATTGCCTCGTGCCTTCTTAAAATTCGACAGTATCACCTCTATGTACTACTCAGACTTCATACAGCTAATTCCAACATGCTATCGATAATCATTTCATCATGGCATTCGGCTAAAGAAAACGATAAAAATAAGAATATTCTACAAACTCAAACTAAGCAATCTCCAGATTTTCATATTGATTCAATAAGTTCGTAAAATTTCACAATTCGTTCCCCGATAATTTCATCGTTTCTTAAGCATAACACGATAAGCATAACACGATTCAATTCACCCAATATACACAACCCAACAATTTTCAACCATTCATCCTCAATTCAACTTTTGTAAATTCACAACCGAACCCTAGCTACAATTTCACTCAAAATTCAATTAAGCATGTAATTATCGAGTTCATATGATCACAACATTACTACGAACAACAATCAACAACAACTCAAATGTATTTAAACAATTATATCTAGGGCATGGATTCTTCCTAGTTCATGACAAGAAATCAAAATTTTAGCTAAAAATTGAAGTTGAGTTCAAGATCAACACCTTTAATCCGATGATAACGAAGAAAAGTTGATGAATTTCACTCTTAACCGTGACACGTTGAGGGGAGGATTTTTTGGGGGTATTTCATGGAGGGTATGAGAAAATAGGAGAAATGAGGGGATTTGGGGTTCAAAAGTGGGATTTTCGCGTGGGTCACTTGAGTGACCAGTGTGACCCAGCGCGATTAACACGTCAACGTGCCATGGAGGTAACGCGGAGCATGCCCTCCGTGACACCGAGCCATCGCGCCCAGGCATTCTAGAATTTGGAAATTCAAATTTTGCCTTCAACGTGTGTCACGGAGGGTGCGGAGGCCCTCCTCCGTGACACGAACCACCATCATGTGACTCCTTTGTGTTGCCACTTAAAATTTTTTTCTTACCTCATATTTCTCCTTTGCATTCCTTAGCATTTTCTCCTCCGATCAACCTGTAAAACATCTTACCACACGAAATCGGTTAGAATTCCAACGTTTGGGAACAAATATTTTTATTTTCTATTTACACTCCTATATACTACAAAAAATATTAAATAAAAATAAAAATCTTTTCTTCTTCTTTTTTTTTTTTATTTTTTTAATGTACAGTTTACAATTACAAATTCACGGGTTGCCTCCCGTGCGGTGCCTGGTTTACCGTCTCGGCTCGACGTGTTTAGGCTTATTACGCCCTAGGGTGACGGGCGTTTTTCTCATGGCGTCACACCCTCCTCAAGCTTACCTTTATTGGGGGGCTCTCCCTTTAATTCTCGATGCTCAACGCCCTGAGCAGCATTCCGGTTGCTCAAGAACGTTAATCAACGAGAGTTCCTCATCCTGACCGGGAGCTTGGTGGCCTTGTACACATCATTCCTCACCTTGTCAGTGTGCTCGCATAGTTAGGTAGTAGGCAGCTACATCTATGAGTGCTTTCCCGGTTGCCAAAGAAAGGTCGTCCCAAAATAAATGGGACTTCGCGTCTGACTCAAGTCCAACACAACAAAATCCACCGGGAAGATTGGGGAGCCAACTTGCACTAACCTGTCCTCCACAATTACCATCTGGTCTTATGAGAATGATCCGCAAGCTGCAAAATCACTGTTGTAGGTCTAGGACTTCCTAGACCTAACTTCTTAAATACCGAAGTTGGCATCAAGTTAATGCTCACTCCCAAATCACACAAACCGCGAGCTCGGATACTTTGCCCGATTGTTAATTGAATTGTGAAGCTCCCGGAATCTTTTGAGCTTCGTAGGCAACCGGTTTTGTATCCGGGAAGTGCACTCCTCCGTAAGGGCCACCGTGGCATATTCGGTAAGCTTGCTTTTCATTAAATACGATAATCCTTAATATATTTTGCATAGTTGGGCACTCCTGTAGAAACATCAACAAAGAGGTAAGTTAATGTGTACCTGTTTAAGCACCTCCATGAATTTCATGAAGCACGCCTCCTCCTTGTGCTTCCTTAATCATTGAGGAGCGGGGTGGAGGTCTTTCTGATTCAGCATCTTTGTGTTTCCCCCTCTCATCGTTCTGCTCCCTCTCCTTCTTGCTCCCATTGTTGAGGTGGTCTTTCGGGTTCCACCTCCTTCAACTGCAAACCACTCACCGTGGTCACTGCATTTACCTGCTTGGGGTTGGGATCTGTGTCACTGGGAGTCCTCCTCTAGGCCTGGTGTTTTGGGCTAGCAAATTGCCCAAAATGATACTCCAGTGCCTTGGTAGCTAGACGATTGTTCTTGACTTCGGTGCCAATTTGACATAGTCGGCTTTGCAATTGAGCTTGGCTAGCTATCAACTGCTTGAACATCTCCTCAACGCTGGGTGATGGTGGTGGAGGAGGGGCATTGTTGTTCCTGTATTGTGCCTGATAGTTCTGTGGCCCTCCTTGATTCCGCTGCATCCCTGACTCGAACTCTGCTTACGATAGTTGTTGCTACCCCAAGAGAAATTCGGGTGAACCTCCAGTTAGAATTGTAGCTACTACCATACTGTTGGTGATTTCCTTTGTGCATTACCAACAAACTTCACCGAGTCTGGATTTGCTCCACAACACTCAGCTGGTGTTTGTTGCTCCCGCACACTTCACCAAATCTGTTGCCTTGCATTCAGGGCTTGAGGCTGGCTCAAGTTCATGTTGCCGAAGTGGGTGTTTAATTGATTCTGCAAAGCAGCTATCTGTGCAGCGATAGCTGTAAACCCATCCACTTCAAAGACTCCAGCTGCTTTCCTTGCTCCTCCCCTTGAAGAGTCCGCATTCCACTCGGATTTCCTGTCGAAATACGATTAAGCAAGGTATAAAGCTCCTCGTAAGTCTTTTCCAAAGCTTGTCCCCCAGCTGCCGAATCCAGCAAAATTTTTGTGTGGGGTTCCAAACCCTCTATAAAGTGTGCACCAGCACATCATTTGATTGATGGTGATGAGGACAGTCCCTCAATAATGATTTGAATCTCTCCCAAGCTTGATACTGATTCTCTCCTTCCCTTTGTTTAAAACTTAGAATTTGACTTCTAAGCCTTGCTGTTTTTACCGGAGGGAAAGAATCGGATCAAGAACTTCTTTGCAAGATCATCCCATGTGGTGATAGAGTTTCAGCCACCTCTTGGCTTCTCCCAAAAAGTGAAAATGGGAAAATTAATAGCTTGACGTAATCTGTTGACACTCCAGCAGGGATGTAAGTGTCACTTATCTCAGAAAATTCTGAAGATGTTGTTGTGGATCCTCGTGATGGAGACCTGTGAACTGCCCGCTTGTGTGCAGCAATTGCACCATATTCTGTTTAAGCTCGAACCTCCCTCACAGCTCCGAGGTTTGCGGATGCTAAGATGTAACATTACTAGCATGTGGGATTGCCACATCGCGAACCGGCCTGGCTGTAATTCCTCGGGCACTAGTACTGCGCACGATTGGGGATTCTGTGGTTGCTCCATAATAGTTTGTCTGAGCAACTGCAATTTTCTCCTCTAAGAGCTTCTCTCGTTGGCGATGAAAGCTGTCTTTCCGGCTCTAAGGATGGATCCACCAAACCTTTGTCTCTTGCCAGTGTTCAACAGGGTATCTGCAAAATACAGGCTAAGACCAAGTTGTAAACACAAAAATAAAAAGTACAAATAAATTAAAAAAGACTTAAACTTTTAAAAAAATCAAAATTTTGCAATTGCCTATTCCCCGGAAACGGCGCAAAAACTTGATGAGCCGCAAGTGTGCAGGTCGTACAAAGTAATATAGTGGCTCTTTCAAAGAACCGGAATATCGAACCCACAGAGACATAGGAATACGGGGTGAATCCGTTTTAAGTGTTAATTTACTACCACTACAACAATGAAGACAACGATTGTAAAGCAAAGTTTGTGTATTTTTGGAAAATATGTTTTATGCTAAACTAAAATTTTTATACAGTTGAGTCTGAACTATAGTAAGGAGCATGCTGAGGCTACAAAAGAACATGTAAAGAGGCAACTATTGATGTACACTTGGTTTATTTTTCTCCGATTGCTAGTCGGAACTTATGCCTTCAGATTAAAACTCTCGTATTTAGCCCAACCCAAGAATCATGAACCTTCCACCTACATTGACGTGATGAAGAAGAAATTCAAGTTCTAGCTATACAAAACCGATTCCACACATGACTAATACGACTGTCAGGTATATTTCTATCCTGAAGGTAAATCAATTCCCAATTTTCCCAAACCAAGAACAGATCATATCCTATTAATTCACAACTTTCCAGTTTCTTGCCCTCTCGGGTGAAACCGGACTTTTTAGTTACATTAACATTGGCCAGATATTAACGTAGTAAGAGCAAGAATTAAAAATGAAACAACCATGGAAGAAAAGATAAATTAAACCAGCAATTCAACAATTACATTTCAATACAATAGTTCATAACCTCAGCAAGAAAGGAATTAGCCACTCATTTGTGGATTGAACATCGTTAAATGAATGGAAATCGTGCAAACAATTGAAAGGAAGAAGAAAGGGATGAGAAAACCTAAGAATTTTCGTCCTCAAAGCTGCCTGTAACCAACGTTCTTGCTCCACCAAGTCAGAATAATTAAAAATGAACCTAAGTGTTCTATTTATACTAGGGATAATTTTTCCCGGAATAACAAGCAACGTGTCACGGAGTGCACATCGCCCACTGCCTCCGTGACCTGCAGTCTGCTGCAACTCTCTGGAAATTTGTCCGCCCAGGTAATTGCTTCCAACGTGGCATGGCCATCATGAGCATGGCCAGCGTGCCACGGTGTAATATGGACCCTCTCTGGAATTGCAAGGTCTGGGAAATTAATCCCAGCATTAGCGCGACCTGATCCTTGCGGACCTTCACTGGAATTTCTTGCACTTTTAATTCCCAGGCAGATTGCATCCGCGATGGCAGCGTGTCACGGCTCCATCGCGGAGCCCGCGTTCCTTGCTCATCAACCGGCTTCCTTGCTCGTTCTCGAGTTCATCTTCGATTTCTCCCAACATGTCATTTTTCTCCATCAAAAGCATGTTTTTCCTACAATACAACGCTAATCATGTTGGTTAGTATAAATCACACTTCCGTACATTTTACATGAGAATGAATTTACATGAGAATGTACACACATTATTGGACAAACAAAGCAAAAGCTATACATTTGAGTATCGATTTGGCATATAAATATGCCCCTTATCACCCAACACCATATTTTCAATCATACTATAGCCAAGTGAGGACAATACCGATGTATTCATGCATGTTTTAAATGAATTATGCTTTTGGAATAATAAATGTGATTAGACTATTTGCAGGTGGAAAATACAATAATTTCAGCTTGATTTTGGGGATGGACCCTTGGAGTTGAAGTACGGGAAGTTATGAGAGCTAAAAATTTTGATTGGAATTCAATTTCGTGCCTCGTTAGAGATTGTTCGCGTTCAACAAAGTGGCCTAGTGCCTTGTTCAGGACTGCATTGGGTTCGTGTCACGGTGCACATTTGGCGCGATAAGCTCCATGACACGAAGCTTGGTTTACCAGGACTCCCTCAATTCCAATAGCTATCCGCGACAGTTCCGTGTCACGGAGAAGTTCCTCCGCAATGAGCTTATTCACTGTGTTATTTTTCACTTGTATATATAGAACACTTGGATATTTTATTTTCATTATCTGAAATATTAGCAAGAACATGGAAAACGGTGTTGAGCTGAAGATAACTCTAGGGTTCTTTCTCTTCTCTTTTCTTCTAATTTCAATTGTTCTTATGCTAAAACCTTGTTCGGAGATATTTAGTCAATGAATGAGTGGCTAATTCACCTGATTCTGAGGTTTAGGCTATTTACATGATTGTATGATTTTATTCTATTTTCAGCTTGATGTTCTTCCATCATGAATGATTGTTCTTCTATTCCTTCTCTTTGTATTTTAGTGTTTGGCCAACATTAAGATAAATTCATAACCTTAGTGTGACTCCGAAAGGAGAATTATTAGGGTAGAATGAGGAATAGGGGAATGTGTTCTTATCTTTGCTATAAACTAAAGATAGGATTCGCATGTGGGATAGATATATACTTGCAACAGCACATCCGGTTAACGAAGGGAACAAATGCTTCTAGACCTAAGATGAATTATTGCATCACAATTTAATACGTGCAGTTGCAAAGTTAATCTTTAGGCAATTGGATAGATGTTCGAAATACCATAGTCAGACTTTAATTTCTCATAACCATCAACTTGATAGAGAATGTAGCTGAAGAAAAATATAGGTTGTACATGATTGCTTCTCATGCCTTAACCTCAGAATATTCTTGCTTATTGATTTAATCAACGTTCTTTACTTCATTGATTGTTTCTTTCTTTATTTATATTTATAAAACTCATAACTTTATTGATTGTTTCTTTCTTTATTTATATTTATAAAACTCATAACTTATTGAGTTACTTGCACACTTGTGTAGAATAATTGTGAATACTAATAGAAAATTCACTAAGTCATAGTCCCTGTGGGTTTGATATTATGCTTGGAAGAGAAACTATATTACTTCTACGACCATGTGCACTTGTGTGCGCTTGGGATACAACATTTAGCAAGCAATGAGCTGAACAACCAATTGCAAAAATGAGACCCCCCTCACTGATGATGGTACAAGGTGTGCCGAACCTGAAGAAGATATGTTTCTTCAAGAATGCAGTCATACTTCTCCCCTTATTATTAGGTAATGCCACGACAGCCACTAGAATATATGCGTTCCCATAAGAACTCACAAAAGGTCCCATGAAATCAATTCCCCATACATCAAATAGTTCAACCTCCAGGATAGGAGTTAAGGGGAGTTCATCACACCTAGAGATGCCACCGAAATGTTGGCACTGGTCACAATGCATGACAAGATCATGCGCACCGTGGTAGATGGTAGGCCAGTAGAACACATTGTAGGACCTTCGAAGTTGTTTTCACACTGCCATGATGACCCCCAATGGGTGAAGAATGGCATGTTTCTAGGATGGGCATCATTTCTACTTCTGGAACACATTAGTGAATCATGCCATCATCACATATGCGATAAAGGAAATTTTCATCCCAATAAAATTTACGGACATCAGCAAGAACTTCTTCTTTTTTTGAAATTTAGACCTTCGAGCATCACATCACTAGCCAAGAAATCTGCAAAATCAGAAAACCACAAAATTAAATAATGAGAGGCCACTAAAATATGTTTGTCAGGAAATGCATCATTTATGTCAAGGTCTCCCACGAGCCTGCCTTATTCCTCTAATCGGGAAAGGTGGTCATCCATCTGATTTTCACACCCCCAATGATCCTTTACTTCAAAATCAAACTCTTGCAACAAAAGCACCCATCGGATGAGTCTGGGTTTGGCATTTTTTTGCCATAAGCTATCAAAGTGTAGCATGATCTATACGAACCACAACCTAACTTAACAAATAACCTCAAAACTTTTCAAAAGTAAATACAACGGCAAGAAACTCTTGCTCTGTTACTGTGTAGTTTGTTTGAACATCATTCAAGGCCTTGCTTGCGTAGTATATCAGATGGAAGATTTTTTCTTCCTTTTCCCCAAGCACAGACCCTAAAGAAACTCCACTAGCATCACACATTAATTTGAATGGTTTAGACTAATTGGGTGCTATGATTATAGGAGATGATATGAGATTCTCCTTCAAACAAAGGAATGCCTTCATACAAGTGTCATCAAAATAAAATTTAGCATCTTTCTCAAATAATCTAAACAATGGGCGAGCCACTTTTGAGGAGTTCTTGATGAGCCATCTATAAAAACCTGCATGACCTAAGAAACACCTTACCCCTTTTATGATTTTCGGGGAGGGGGTAGGTTGGAGAGAACTTTAATATTTGGTGGGTCCACATTTCTTCCCTTTTATAAAATTTTATGACAAAAAATAATACCCTCTTTCACCGTGAAGTGACATTTCTCCCAATTTAGGACAAGATTTGTTTCTTCACATCATCTCAAAACATCATTCAAATGAGATAAGTAATCCTCAAATGATTCTCCCACCATCGAGAAGTTATCCATGAAGACTTTCATAGTTTCTTCTACCATATCTGAGAAGATAGACATCATACACCTTTAAAATGTGGTCGGGGTATTGCAAATCCCAAATAACATTCTTCTGAATGCAAATGTTCCATAAGGAAAAGTAACAGTCATTTTCACTTGGTATTCCCGAGCGATTGAAATATGATTATACCTCAAATATCCATCAAAAAAGAAATAATACTCTCTCCCGACTAGTCGATCAAGCATTTGATCCATGAATGGGATAAAAAGGAAATGATCTTTCTTGGTCCATGAGATCAACGTCCGATAGTCCATGCATACCCTCCATCCGGTCACTTGTTGGATGACTATCATTTTATCTTTCTCATTCAAAACTATGGTCGTTCCACCTTTTTAGGTACACATTTAATCGGGCTCACCCATGTACTATTGAAGATCGGGAGCGCAATCCCCGCATATAACCACTTGATGATCTCCTTTTTAACCACCTCTTGCATATGTGGATTCAACCTTCTTTAATGCTCGATAGATAGGGTGAAATATTCCTGAAGGTTAATCTTATGGGTGAAAATACCTAGAGGTACACCAATTATATCAGCAATCATCCAACAAATTACCAAAACACTCTTCTTTAAGACCGTAGCAAGGATTCTACTTTCCGCTCTTCTAATTTAGCATAAATGATCACTGAAAAGGCTTTATTTGCATCAAGATATGCATACCTCAAGTGAGTGGGTAGAGGCTTAAGTCCAGCACTGAAGGTTCAATGATTAATGGTTGGGATGGAGGAGTTTGTGATTCTTAAGATCAAGATGGAGCTTCTTTGGTTGGTAAGAAAAGGACCCTAGTCCTGTCAAAGCGTGACAGACTTCTTCAAACCCCTCAATGCCCTCGCTATTGTGATTCAACAAGACCTCTTCTAGTAGATCATCCAAGAGCATTGCCTCATAGCATTGTTCCACATTCTCTTCCACGATATCTTCCACCCTATTGGGAGGAGTCCTTCCACCTCTACAATGTTTTCCCAATAACTCCAATACATGTTGGATTTGTGGTGGCCTTTTCAACAAGTGGAACCATTACATCCGCACCTATTTCCGGCTCAATTTGGGATGCCAACAGATTCATGCTTTTTTAAAGGTGCCTAATGGAGATGGCATGATATTCACGGTTTGGGTGAGGGTTAAGAGATCATACTTTAACTCCTGGACTCCCACATCAGTGGAGACTACTCTATCCAAAACTTGTTCAAGCATGCTTTCAATTTTTGAGTTTATGGACTCTCCTCTCTCATGATTTCTCCCATCAGTTGCATGCTCATAGTTCCGACCTTGATTCCCACATCTCTGTCTCCAAGAGCTTTGATTTTCTTCTTGATGACTAGGGTGGGAACCCATACTATTGTTCACCACAACACGCTCTTTTTCATCTTTGGTGAAATAAACCTCATCATCATTTTGTTCCATTCATGTCCCAATTGCATTCACATTCCATACCTTTGTTTCCATCACCTTCCTAATAAGAATTTCGAGAAGTTTCATGATAGTTGCCATTTTTTTATCCCGTACTTCACTTTTTTTCTTCCACTCTTTCAGCATGTTTGCAAAGGTGGCACCCGCTGCCCCTCAACACCCCTAGTATCCCATGCACGATTATTCTAGGCACTTTCTCAATCAAGGCTCTAACAAACTCATAATTTTGGTCCATTAAAGCACCCCCACCTAGAGTATTAATGATAGATTTATTGTTAGAATCCAATAAGCGATAGAAGTGTTGAAGGAATATGTCATCCGGAAGGCCATGTGGTAGAGGGGATCAGATCAAAGCAGGCCCATTGCATCGCATTGTAGCATTTGTAGTCGTCGGCATTTTGGAAGGTATAGATATGTCTCTACTGCTTTCTATACTTGTAGGAAAGAGGGTCATATGATGAGTGATTGTGCGACCAGAGATCAGGGTGATCGGGACCAGCAGAACAGGTCCTCAGTAGGATCACATGCTCCAGCACCTTCGGCAGGGCGTAGACCCTCAACTTGAGCCGACAGAGGCAGAGGTAGATTAAGGGCATCC
This sequence comes from Datura stramonium, assembly GCA_018107945.1. Lineage (NCBI taxonomy): Eukaryota > Viridiplantae > Streptophyta > Magnoliopsida > Solanales > Solanaceae > Datura > Datura stramonium. The sequence continues at coordinate 148,883 of JACEIK010000229.1, read as the reverse complement.
AGTTCTGGCAGTGGTCCGGATTGCACTTACACCCTACTAGGGCGACATGAGTCAAAGTCTTCACCAGATATTTTGATAGGTATGCTGGATGCTTACTCTCACCCAGTTTATGTTTTGATAGACCTAGGTTCTACTTTGTCTTACATTACTGCACTAGTGGCATGGAAATTTGGTATAACACCAAATTTTTTTCAGCGTCCATTTTCTGTATCCACCTCAATTGGTGACTCTATTATTGCTAAGAGAATTTACCGGGGCTGTACAGTAGTGGTTGTTGGTCGCCAGACTCTAGCAGACTTAATGGAGCTAGAAATGATTGAGTTTGATGTAATTATGTGTATGGACTGGCTAGCGCCATGTTATTCCAATATGGAGTGCTGGACCAGGATTGTCTGATTTCACTTTCAGGAGAGGTGAGAGGTAGTGCGCGAATGGATAGGCAATGCAGCTACACCAAAAGGTAGATTTTTATGTTATCTTTAGGCGAGGAAGCTAATAGTGAAGGGATGTATTTACCATATTGTTAGGGTTGAGGATATGTAGGCAAAATCCCTGACTTTTCAGTCCATTCTTGTGGTCAGTGAATTTCCGGATGTCTTCTCGGAGGAGACTCCTGGTATTCCTGCAGAGTGTGAGATTTATTTCCCTATCAGCCTCCACCAGATATGCAACCTACATCCATTCCTTCGTACCGAATGGCTCCTGCCAAGCTAATGGAGCTGAAACAACAATTAAAAGACTTGCTAGATAAGGGTTTTATCAGGCCTAGTGCTTTGTCGTGGGGTGCACTGATTTTGTTTGTAAGAAAGAAGGATGGCTCCCTATGAATGTGTATATATTATTTCCAGTTGAATAAAGTTACTATTAAGAATAAATATCCCCTTCCAAGGATAGATTATTTGTTTAATCAGTTTCAGGGGGAGAAATATTTATCCAAGGTCGACTTAAGGTCAGGGTATCATCAGGTGCGAGTCCGGGAGAAAGATATTCTGAAGACAGCTTTTCGGACCAGGTATGGTCATTTTGAGTTCATGGTCATGTCCTTTAGATTAATGAATTCCCATGAAGTTTTCATGGATTTGATGAACAACATCTTGAGGCATATTTAGATATGTTTTGTGATAGTTTTTATCGATGATATTCTGGTATATTCATGCTCAGAAGCTGAACATAGAGATCATTTGTGAATAGAACTCCAGGTCCTTAGAGATTGCCAGTTTTACGTGAAGTTCTAAAAATGTGAGTTCTTGTTAAATTATGTAGCTTTCTTAGGTCGCATTATGTCATATGCAGGTATCTAGGTCGACTCGCAGAAAATCAAGGCAGTGAAGACACGGCCTAGACCTACAACTCCCACCGAGTTTTGTAGCTTCCTGGGGTTAGCTTGGTAGTACAGAAGGTTCGCGGAAGGATTCTCTACCCTATCAGCGCCATTGATAAGATTAACTCAGAAAGCAGCTAAATTCCATTGGATCGAGGCTTGTGAGCAGAGCTTCCAGGAACTAAGAAATAGGTTTACATCTGCACCAGTATTAGCTTTATCGGAAGGTCCAAAAGGATATGCAGTATACTGTGATGCTTCAGGCATTGGGTTGGGATGTGTTCTGCTGCAGCATGGCAAGGTGATTCCCTATGGTTTGAGGCAGCTAAGGAAGCATGAAAAGACTATCCTACCCATGATTTAGAATTGGTTGCAGTTGTTCATGCTCTAAAAATTTGGAGGCACTACTTATATGGTGTTCATGTAGATATCTTTACTGATCACAAAATACTTGAGTACGTTTTTTCACAAAAAGAGTTGAATTTGCGGTAGCATCATTGGCTAGAGTTGCTGAAAGACTACGACGTAAATATCTTATATCACCCAGGAAAGGCTAATATTGTAACTGATGCCCTTAGCCGCAGATCCATGGGTAGCCTAGCATATTTGAGGGCAGAATAGTGGGAAATGGCTCAAGAGATACACCAGTTAGCCAATCTAGCAGTCCAGGTAGTAGATTTAGAGGATAATGGGGCTGTAATCCAAAATACGACAGTGTCATCTCTAGTTGTGGAGGTGAAGGGGCAGTAGTACGAGGACCCTAGCCTAGTTCAACTCAGAGACAAGGTTCAGTAGGGCAAACTATCGGCCTTTGAGTTACTGGGAGATAGTGTCCTGAGGTTTAGAGGTCGACTGTATTTTCCAGATGTAGCTACGCTTTGCCAGCAGATTATGGCAGAGGTACATTATTCTCGTTACTCCCTTCACCCAGGTTCGACGAAGATGTACCATGATATAAAGGAGATATATTGGTGGCCTGGAATGAAGAAAGGTGTAGTTGAGTTTGTAGCACAATGCCCTAATTTCCAGCAGGTGAAAGCTGAACATCAAAAACCTATTGGACTGACTCAGGAGATGGTTGTACCTATGTGGAAGTGGGAAGCAATTAATATGGATTTTGTTACAGGGCTATCTCGCACCAGGTGTAAATTCGACTCCATTTGGGTCATTATCGACAGATTGACGAAATCAGCCCATTTCTTAGAAGCCAGGACTACATTTTCAGCTGAAAATTATGCTGAGTTATATATTAAGGAAATAGTCTGAAAGCATGGCGTCCTAGGATCTATTATTTCTCATACAGAGGCACAATTTACAACTAAATTTTGGAGGTCATTTCAAAAGGGTTTGGGGACACAAGTTAACTTGAGTATAACTTTTCATCCCCAGACAGGCAGTCAGGTAGAGCGCACCATTCAAACGCTCGAGGACATGCTACGGGTATGTGTGCTAGACTTTGGAGGGAGTTGGGACGAGCATTTACCTCTTATTGAGTTTACATACAATAACAGTTATCATTTTGCTATTCAGATGGCGCCTTATGAGGCTGTATATGGGCAGAATAGGTCCCCCATATGATGGTTTTAAGTAGGGGATGCAAGGTTGATCGAACCTAATATGATACATCAATCAGAAGAAAAGGTGAAACTTATCAGAGAACGTTTGCTGACAGCCCAGAGTCTTCAGAGGTCCTATTCCGATATACGACGCAGAGACTTGGAGTTTAATGTTAACAATTGGATATTTCTTAAGGTTTCGCCTATGAAGGGTGTGATAAGGTTTGGAAGGAAGGGCAAGCTCAGCCCCAGGTTCAATGGCCTATATCAGATCCTATGAAGGATGGGTCGAGTAGCTTATAAGTTAGAACTACCTTCAAGGATAGAATCTGTCCATCCATATTTCCACATGTCAATGCTACAGAAGTGCATAAGAGACCCACCCCAGGTTTTCCTTGTAGAGGATGTTCAAGTAACTGATGAATTATCGTACGAAGAGACTCCAGTTGCTATACAAGATCGACAGGTTCGTAGATTGAGGACTAAAGATGTAGCCTCCATTAATGTCCTATGGAGGAATAGAAATGTGGAGGAGATAACTTGGGAAGCTAAGGACGACATGAGGTGTAAATATCCTCATATTTTAGGTTTGACCTAGATTGTGCAATTGAGGTGAGATTGTTGTTCAATTATTGTCTTGGTGCTTATATTATCAGTATTGATTAGTTGTTCACTCTTATGTTATAGAGTAGTTGTTTGTAGCGTCCTGTGAGATGCCTATGTTGGACTTTTCTGTATTTTAGGTTTCCGGATAGTCCATATTATGGAGGAGACTTTGCTGAAATTTTTCCGGCAATGGTTAAGGGAGTTGAGTCTCTTAAGTTTAAGATTACATTCGAGCACGAATGTTCCTAAGGGGAAATGATGTCACACCCTATAAGTTTCTATCTTTTAACCGAAGCATTCGTACGTATGTTTAGAATTTTGGAGTATGACACATGCGAGGAAGGGCTCAGGGAATGAGAATTCGAGCATGTTTTCAAGCGAGTAGGAGGACGGCTTAGAGGCAGGGCGCATCGGACACCCTGCCACGCGGTCATGCCAGCGCAGTGGCCGGTGCGTCGCGCCCGTATTCTGGTGCATCGCGTCCCCTGCCACTGCCTCAAATATATATAAACCCCCTTCATGTTTTAATGAATCATTTTAAATATTTAGTAAAGGAAGAACCTCGAATATGCGACCCTTTCCCCTAACTTTTCATCCGATTTAAGCTAAATTATACTGTTTAACTCTGTTCAATTGCAAATTCCTCTTTGATAATGAGTTTCGGGCCTATGAGGAATGACCCTACGGTATTATTTCTTGAAATCTTGCTTGGATTGTCAGAGCCCCGCCGAGTAATAGTTGTAGAAATCACTGATAATTGTGTCCAAAGAGGCTACAGGTGATAGGTAAGCATTTCTACCTTTTAAACTCTCAGGAATTTGTAAGCTTTCAGCTAAATTGGATAGAGTTTGAATTGTAGTTAATATTATTAAAGGTTATTGTTATTAGCCATTTTCTAGTATTAAAAATAGCTTTATTTTCTCAGTGTAAGGGCTGCAAATTAGAGGAATCACCAGCTTTAGGTTGGAACTGTTTGGGTGAATGGAAATCGACAAATGAGCTATGTTAAGGCTAACCTTTTCGAAAAGTTATCCTTGTCGTATAGTTGATACAACCTATGCCATGTAAGTAAGTTGCGAGCATGTATATTGTGAATAACTGCTACTGATAGAGTTGCAACTAAAGTATAGTACTTCAATTGGGATTAATCCCACCTAATCCAACCTTCCGTTGACCAACCTCAGGGTTGCTAACTATGTCATTTCCTACGGGGCTATGGATCGCTCAGAGGAGCTATGTGATGTCTGAAAGGACTATATTCAATCCTATAAGGCCATATCAAAGTCCCTCCACATATGGACTTCCTTTATGCCATCACAGCATTACTGACCTTTTGTCAAGCCTTGTGGGTCCAGGGTGCAGTCAAAGGAGCCCAGAGGACTCAGACACAGTTACAGGAGCCCATAGGGCTCAGTTGCAGAACCGAGGTCAGGTAGGTTGGCTATAGTTACCTGTTGAATCATATTGACCTTGTTAGGGGTATATAGATTGAACTGTACTTTCCAGGACTTAGGGGCCCCAGTAGGTTATTTTATGCTTATTATACCTTCCAGGCTTACGGGGGCCAGGTGAGGTTCTTGTTTGTATATTTACTTGTTAGCTATATTTCAAATTATGAGGTTGTTCAGGTTAAAACTCTTATCCTTCCAATTGATTACTTTTAGTTCTTTTATTATCTTCTATTAGGCTTTTATTACTGCCTTACATATTTAGTACATATTGTACTAACGCCCACTTATGGGACACTGCATACTTGCCTTCAGGTATGGATAGACGTGTTTCAGGACCTCCTTAGTAGTCATCCAGGTTTAGCAGATCAGTTAGCTCCTTTTATTTTGAGTTGTCAGTTAGAAAGGTTTGCTCAATTTGTTGTACAGCTTTTGGGTAGGTCGGGGCCCTGTCCTTACCACTATTCTAGTCTTAGAGTTTTGCGCACTATAGTTCCTAGTTGTTGGTTGTTGTTGGCCGTGTGGGGCCTATGTATGTTATATTTTGTGTATTGGCCCTGTGGGGCCTAGATCAACTATTGGTTAGAAGCCTTGTCGGCTACAGTTTATATATAACTGCCTGTCTTTCTTTTGTTATGACTTAGACAACATGTTTGTCTTGTCGTCTCGCATAGGATCTTTTTATTATTGTGACTGTTGGGTTAGATATTTTATGAAAGTTTTTTGTGTGGCCTAGTAGGCCCGAGGCTGTGTCTACAACCATTATATAGTTGTTTGTTTTCTTGATTTTAAGTTGTTGGCAGGCACCTGAGGTGCATATGCTTAGCTAGGTCAACTCAGGTTCCAGTGTGGCACTAGGTGCCAGTTACGCCTCCCAAGGTGGGTTCTGACAAAAAGGGATCAAAAGGGTGAAAAGGTTGTGGAAAAGTGATGATGTGGTCAAGGATGGTAAGAGAGTCACTAAAAGCCAAAATTATACCCTACCATCCCTTTAACCTTCACTACAAACTTAGAAAAGTCCTTATGTCGTCTCAACCTAGTTATCCAAAAAGAAAGGAATTTGAATAATTGGGCAAGCATATTACAATTGTGACCTATCTTGTGAAATTCTTTGTGAGAGTGAATGCATTTCTCTTCTCTCTTGATCTTGTGTGTCCTTGTTGCATGTATTGTCATTACTTTAGAAAAAGGACACTTTCCTTGGTCAAATGAGTGCATGTGGATTTGAATGGCTGGAATGTTTCACTTCTCTAATTTGGGTTTGTACATGTTGAGATAATGTCATAAGTGGAGGTTGCATGCTTAGTTCAAATAGTTGCGACAAAACTGTGTTTTGATTGATGGAGGGGATGGCTAGATTGAATTTTGTGTGTTGGTACATGTTGTCGATAACCACCCTAGTTATTATAATTTGGGATTATGGGATATTAGTTAGGTGCAGGGTAGTTTCTCTTCCATGTTTGCTTGAGGACAAGTGTTGGGATTTGGAATATTTTGATGATTGACAAAATAATTGAAGTGTTGGAGTTTGACTACAACAAAAAAGAGCAAGGAATTTTTCTTGAAAAGGGAGTCTCACATGAAGTAAAACTCCAAGTCAAGAAGAGTTTGAGTTAATGTGTAGTTTGAGGCAAAGAAGAACTATTTGAAGAACTCCTAATTGCTGCATAAGTTCAGTTTTGTGAAGCAAGGAGTTTGTGTCCATCTCAAACATTATCACATCAAGGAGTCCTTATCATAAAAGTTCTTGTATTTAACCAACTTGCTTTCACTTGTTATTATAAATATGCAGGCCTTTTATTGTAGAGATGTACGCACCTATACTAAGAGAAATAGCAAAAATCAAAGCATAAAACGAAGATTATTCTTACGTTTCTGTCTAACCATTCAAGTGTGGAGGTTGATATAAAGGACCAGATTGAAGAACTGATTTCATGGATAAGTTTCACAGAGTCTTCAATTCTAGCCTTTTGTATTAGGATTGTTATTGAGTTGTACCTATTTCCAGCTTTCTTAGAAGCATTGTTTAGGCATTTTTCTAAGGAAAAATTAGCTTCAAGTTAGGGGTAACTTGGAGGCGTCGCAACTTTCTTCTTTATCGTTGTAAGAGGGATTAGAGTTAGTTCTTAGGTTGCAATTGTTTTATAATCTGAATCTAGCTACAATCTAGTGATTGTAGGAGCAAAGGATTAGAGTTAGTCTCTTAGGTTGCAAGCGTTTATAATTTGAATTTTGTTGAGACTCACAGTGTTAGTGAAGTTTGGGGCAAATCCTGCAGAGACATAGGTCGTGTTTTTTCACCTTTGTGAGCTGGGTGCTTTCCACATAAATATACTATGTTCCTTAGTTACTACTTTTACTGCTTAGTTGAAACATGTTAGTCAAGTTGTTTCACTCATAGGCGACAATCTATGTTAAGTAACTAAAACAGTGGTCGTGCAACCTATCAATTGGTATCAGAGCAGGTTATCTTCAAGAGACTAACACCATAAAAAAAGATCAAGATGAATACTGCACCACCATTTGGATACAGTGAAGGATCTGACTTTGATGATGAGAAGATGAATCAAATGATAAGAAAATACAAGAGATCACTCAAAAGTGGTAAATATAATGGAAAAAGAAATTATACTAAAAAGGACAAGAGTTCAGAGATATCACAGATAAATTGGTGCTACAAGTGTGAGACGCCTGATCATCACATTAAGGATTGTCCCATGTGGGAAATTGAATTGAGGAAGGAGAGAGCTGAGAAAGAACAAAGGGAGAAAGAATAGGTTCAAGATAAGAAAAAGAAATCATCATCAAAAGCCATGATGGCTACGTGGGGATCAAGCTCCGAGGAATCTGACAATGACCGTGTTAATGAAATATCGTTGATGGTTGTAGGAGATTAAGATTCAGAAGATGATGATAACATCGAGGTAAATATTATTGACCTAAAATATAAGCTTAATCTGCTTCTTAATAAAAAATTAATTTCCTTAATATTTACTTTGATTGATAACTTCAAGGAAATGATTGTAGAATGGGACCAGTTACTTAGTGCCTTCACTAGTTTAAAATATGAATTCATTGATGCTGAAACTAGCAAGGAAAAAGCTTAATAAGTAAACTGCTCCCTAAAGAAGCAGGTGAAACAACTTAGTTCATCTCTTTTAGCACTCAAGTTTGATGTTCTGCAACTAACTGTCGCTAGAAAAGATAAAACAATAATTAGTGACCAGCCGCTTAAGAGTGAATCTGACCTGAAAAATATAAGGAGGAGCTCAATTTTGAGAGAGAAAAATCTGGAAGAATTAGCCTGGAATTATCCAAAGTGAAAAAAGATCTTAAAAGAGCCAATCTTTGGACTCAATCATCACAAATTCTCTCTAAGCTTAGTAGTAGAACATATAGTGTAACAACTGGCTAAGGATTTAAAAAGAAAATACCTAAAACTGAATGTGAGAAAGAAGAGCATGAAATGGGTAAATGGAACATATTGTCCTATCTATTGACAAGATGGACAAAAAGAGATTTAATTCTTCTTTTTTTTCAAAGAAAAGGACCCAAGCTAGTTTGGGCTCCTAAAGATAACATCTGATTATTTCACAGGATTGAGTGAAAGGAAGCAAGCAAAAATGGTACATGGATAGTACTTGCTCAAGCCATATGATTGGAGATAAACTAAAGAACCTTTCACTCACAGATATGAAGAGAGGTAGTGTAGACTTTGAAAATGGTTTGAAAGGAAGAATATTTGACCTTAAAAAGATTAACAACGTTGTGATAGGGGACCATGGATGAAACACGTGGATTAACTTGGTCCAACACAGGAATCTCAATGAAATAAATTGGGGATAATTAAGATTGCATGAGTATCCCCGAATGATTGCCAAGAATTAATGTGTTCAACATGAAATATGTCTTAGTTGAAAATATTCTACTCAGTCTTATGCGATTATATGTATGTCCTTATACCATAACAGTTACATTGTCTCACTTAGTCTAATGATATTACCCTTATTATCTCAATTGAACTATCTTGTATTGAGGAAATTTCAGATGATGAATATGGTTCATTAGTCAATCCAGGTGTGTGTTCCTTCTCTTGTAATTAATTGTTTTTAAGCCATGTACCAAATCTAGTGACATGTTTCATGAGTCAGTTTCTTATCAGATAAATCCAAAAGGAAGTCATTCCATCCTCATAATTGAAAAAGCACTTTAAACAACCAAAATTCTTCAAAGTGCGGGTTATATTTAATTTTGAAATCGTACATCAATCACTATAATCCCACTTCATCAAGAATTCTTCTTTTTACTTGGACTCAATTTTCTGGGAATCTGAGAATGAATTCACTCCCAAAAACAATAAAGTGAAGATCATTGAGATTTTATAAAATGCCACAAAGCTTGAGTTTGTTTAACTTTAGTGACCCAGAATGTCACTTCATCAATATATGTTTGACACAATGGTACCTCCCTATAAAACTCAATTTTGAATGAATCTTGGATGTTTATAGTGATAGGGGAAAAAGAACTAGTTATGCTCAAGAAACATCCGTGGCTATACTTAGTTCTTATGAAAAATAAGGGATATTGGTGGTATGGAGAAGAGTTCTGAGGGTGCTCTAAATAAAAGTGTTGAAGGAAGATGCAACAAGTGAGGGGGAAAGTTTTGGTGGTCCCGAAACTGAACCTATTTCATCCTTTGGGTACAATCTTTATGATAAATTTAAACATCTGACAAGGAGGATTTCAGTTGGAAAAGTATTAGTGAAGGCATGAAATAGGTTCTGCAACCTGGTTCATCGAAACATGATAGAGAGGAGGATACTCTATATTTTGGAGTTGTGTCAGATGCTGAAAAAGAAAAATCCATTCTCATGAGTTGTATGAATTTGGTCCCTCCAAATGTTTTCTTTCTTTAGGTTGTCACTAGTTTAGGCATAACTTTGCAATTATCTCTTTGTTATCTTTTTGGTTTTCATGACTTTGATTGTAATGAAATTGCATAGTGTGGTGGTCTTCACACTTGTTTATGACAATCTATTTCTCTTTACATTGTTGTGTTTTTCTTGGACGGCTAATATTCTTAGATGAATATTTGAGAAATTTTGATAACTTTTATGATTGTATTTATGATAGCTCCAGTGGTCATGAGTATTACATTGCTATCATTCAACTAATCTTTATAAATAATGAAACATTTTTTCGATGATGCCAAAACGGGGAAGATGTATACGTTTGTAACATTTATAACCCAGTAATCTCTTATTCTGACCTAGTTCATTTGAGTAGTTCTTTGGGCTAATTGAAACAGGATACAAATGATATGAGTTTGTCATTATCAAAAAGGGAAAATTTGTTAGGATTTGGTATATTTTGATGATTGACAAAATAATTGAAGTGTTGGAGTTCGACCACAACAGAAAAGAGTAAGGAATTTGTCTTGAAGAAGGAGTTTCACTTGAAGTAGAACTCCAAGTTAAGAAGAATTTGAGTTAATGTGTAGTTCGAGGAAAAGAAGAACTATTTGAAGAATTCCTAATTGCTACATAAGTTCGGTTGTATGAAGCAAGGAGTTTATGTCCATCTCAAACATTATCACATCAAGGAGTTCTTATCCTAAAAGTGGTTATGTTTAACCAACTTGCTTTCTTTTGTTATTATAAATATGCAGGCCTTTTATTGAAGAGATATACGCACCTATACTGAGAGAAATAGCAAAAAATCAAAGCATAAAACACAGATTATTCTTAAGTTTCTATCTAACCATTCAAGTGCGGAAGTTGATATAATGGACCAGATTGAAGAACTTGTTTCATGGATATGTTTCACAGTGTCTTCAATTCTATCTTTTTGTATTAGGATTGTTATTGAGTTGTACCTATTTCCAGCTTTTTTAGAAGCATTGTTTAGGTACTTTTCTGAGGAAAAATTAGCTTCAAGTTAGGGGTAACTTGGAGGCATTGCAACTTTCTTCTTGATTGTTGTAAGAGGGATTAGAGTTAGTTCCTAGGTTAAAATTATTTTATAATATGAATCTAGCTACAATCTAGTGATTTTAGGGCAAGGGATTAGATTTAGACTCTTAGGTTGCAATTGTTTGTAATCTGAATTTTTTTTAGGCTCAAAGTGTTAGTGAAGGGTTGGGGAAAATCCTGCAGAGGTGTAGGTCGTGGTATTTCACCCTTGTGATCCAGGTGCTTTCTATGTAAGAATATTGTGTTCCTTCTTACGACTTTTACTGCTTAATTGAAACACGTTAGTCAAGCGATTTCACTCGTAGGTGACAAGCTATGTTAAGTAACTAAAACAGTGGTTGTCACACCTATCAACAAGCAAATGCTTTATGTTGAGGGTGTTGATGTTTCGAGAATTAACGACACATATTTACTTCATTTCCTAGCAGTTTTCTTGTCTTTAAGAGTTAAATTAAATACAAACTAACCTTATTATGCTATGTTTTAGGAACTCAAGCAATTGATAGATGAAAGGAGTTCGGGTTAGAAAACTACTCAAAAGACGAGGCAACATACAAACCATCCGTCTGAAAGATAGTACACATGTCCATCCGTCCCTTCCCAAATGTAGATTCCAAAAACCAAGAAAAAGAGTCTTTAAATTATAATTGAAAGGACGGACCATCTTCCAAAAGGATGGTTAGTCAATTGATGATTGGACCCAATCTAGGCAGAATGGACATTCTAAAGTGCAGAGAAAGGTATGGGCCGTCTTTTCAAAGGATGGTCTGTCATTCAAAGGAAGACAAGATGAGGGATAGAAGCTGAAAAGTAAAGTATGGTCACGGTCTGTCTTTCCAAAGGATGGTTCGTCCCTGCGCACCTGGCACTTCGATGTTTGAATTAAATGGGCTTTATGGGGCATAGTATAAATAGTTTTTTCTTGTAACTTTTTAGAGAGATTTTTCATTACCTAGTCCATACTTAGAGAAGAGAGTAGAATATGGCTAGTTTAGCCCTAGTTTCATAGTGGATTATAGATCTAACATATAATTTGAAGATTTTCATTCATCTATTGAAGATTTCAATTTCTCTTAGTAAGAATGTCTAATTACTTTAGTCTTCTTCTTCTTCTTCTTATTTCTATGGGTAAAAAAACCCAAATCTAGGGTTGTGAACCCAATGGGTTGTGAACCTTAATGATCCCAATTTATTAAAATTTAGTTTGGGCTTATCGACATTTGATTGTTTTTTTCTTTGTACTGTGTGATTTGTGATGAGAATTATCTAATCCTTCTAATTACCTTTATGAGGCTTGAAAGATTAAATTTAGGTTGGGTTAGCATCAATCAATAAGGACTCAAGGAATAAACCCTATTTAGTGGATTCTCCTAGACATAGGTTGAATTCTAAATTGGCAATAAGCAATTTGTTAGAAGGGAGTTCTCTTCAATTTGACAAAATTGAAGCAAATTGGCACCTGGTTCTATAATGATACCCACCAGTTGCCTAAGTAAATTTCTTACGTTTTCATGCTTAGGCTAGTCTTAATTCTTCCATTTTGGGTGATTTAGGGGGATCAACCCAAAATTGGGGTCACTTCCCTAGAATTATCTCTATTTGATTATAGTCCTAGCTTATTACACTCTATAGTCTTAGATAAATTTCTTTACTCTCAATCTATATAAACTCTAATCTTGCAATAATTTACTGTTTTGTACTAGATAGCCTTGGCTTCGAGTAGTCTCTGTGAGATTAGACCCCAACTCTTATTGTCTTTTATATTTGATACATTAATTTACACTATCCAATATTATGAGTGGACTTGAACGACATCAGTGATGGTACTGGATATGAGGGCCAAGATAAGGAAATTCGTATATGGGTTGGGAAAGCACGTGAAGAAGGAGTGCAAGGGCTCTCTATTGATTAGTGGCATGGATGTTTCTAGAAACATGGTGTATGCCCAGTAGTTAAAGGAACATAAGCAGAAGCATAGAGAGGAGCACCAGTGAAAGAGGGCTAAGCTATCAGGTAATGAGACTACACAACAGAGGAATGAAAATGGTAGTAGGTCCTTCTTTAGAAAGTGGTCCTCTGGACCTACAAAGTCAATTTCTAATGCTCCAACCCCAAGTAATAGGAGTGATCAGAGGTCTCATACAAGGAGTAATGCAGTTCAAGGAACCCTTCAACATCCACCTTGTGGCAAGTGCAGTAAGGTCCACATAACTGAGTGTCATTTGGGTAGAGATGAATGTTATGGGTGAATCTAACAGGGCCATTTTTTGATAGATTGCCCACTCCGACAAGGTAATTAGGGGGTAGCAGAGCTTAGACTACTACCCGAGTAGGCAGGGTTGCAAAAAAGCACAACTTTAGGGACAGGCAGAGGTCAAAATCATCTGTATGGTATGTCTAGTCAATAGGATCAAGAGAAGTCCCTAGATGTTGTCACTCGTATGTTAAAGGTCTTCTCCATTATTATATATGCTTTTATTGATCCAGGTGCCACTCTATCTTTTGTGAATACTTATGTAGACATTAAGTTTGGGATCTCCCCGAAACAACTCTTAGAGCTTTTCAGTGTTTCCACTCGGTCGATGAGCCAGTCTTAGCTAAGAGAATCTACAAAGACTGTGCAATTTCAGTCTATCATAAATATACCACAACTGATCTAGTAGAGTTAGAAATGGTGGATTTTTATAGCATTCTAGGAATAGATTGATTATATTCCTTTGTAGTAGTATTCTTCTTTTCAGATGAGCCAGTCTTAGTTTGGAGGGTAGTCCCATTATGCCTAAGGGTCATTTCATTTCATACGTTAAGGCCATAAAGTTAATATCTAAGAAGTGCGCCTATAATTTAGTTAGAGTGAGAGACTCTAATATTGAGACACCACCATCCCTTCAGTCAGTTCTAGTAGTTTCCAATGTTCTTTCCAGATGATCTTCCATGAGTCCCTCTAGATAGGTAAATAGATTTCGAAATAGATGTTTTTCCTGATACTCAGCCTATCTCTGTTCCATCATATAGAATGGCTCCAACCAAGATAAAGAGTTAAAAGTGCAGTTAAAGGATCTTCTAGATAAGAGTTTCATTTTCCCTAGTACTTCACCTTGGGGTGCTTCAGTTCTCTTCGTAAGTAAGAAGGATGGTACTTTTAGAGTGTATTGATTACCATCAGTTGCACAAAGTCACTATCAAGAATAGATAATCCCTTCTTAGAGTCGATGATTTGTTCGACCAACTTCAGGGTGCCAAATATTTCTCAAAGATAGATTTTTGATTGAGATATCATTAGTTGAAAGTGAAAGAATGTGATATTCCCAAAACAACTTTTCGAACTCGTTATGGGCTTTTTTAGTTTATTATTCTATACTTTGGGTTAACTAATGCTCCTGCAACTTTATAGACCTCGTGAACAGAGTGCTTAAGTCATATTTGGACATTCTTGTTATTGTGTTCATCGATGAAATCTTTTTTTACTCCAAGAGTGAGGAGGAGAATGTTAGTCATCTTCGAATAGTCTTGCAGACACTTAAGGACACAGAGTTATTCACCAAGTTCTCTCAGTGTGAATTTTGGCTGAAGTCAGTGCTTTTCCTAGGACATATAGTCTCCAGTGAGGGTATTCAGGTTGACTCTTAGAATATTGAGGCAGTTAAGAATTGGCCCAGAACCACAACCCCAATTAACATTAGGAGTTTCTTAGGTTTAGCTGGTTACTACAGGAGATTTGTAAAATGATTCTTAACTATTGCTACTTTGTTGACTAAGTTGACTCAAAAAAAGGTCAAATTTCAATAGTTTGAAGCTTGTGAGAAAAGCATTCAGGAATTGAAGACTCATTTGACCACTGTACCGATATTGACCCTACCAGAGAGCACAAATGGTTTTATTGTATATTATGATGCATCTAGAGTAGGCATTGGTTGTGTATTGATGCGAAATGGTAAGGATATAGCTTATTCCTCTAGAGATCTAAAGGCCCATGAGAAGAATTATTCGACTCATGACCTCGAGTTGGCAGCCATAGTATTTGCATTGAAGATTTTGTGCCATTATCTCTATGGTGCACATGTTGATGTGTTCACAAATCACAATGATCTTGGGCATATTTACGTACCCAATTGCTATTTTATATCTTATTTTTAGTCATGTTTGCCGATTAAATTAATTTTAATCTAATGTGTTTTGTGTATAAATAGGTGCATAAAGTAACTAACATGATTAGCCTATTTTGTAGGTGCAAAATGCTAAGGAAAAGACTAAATATGATGATGAATGAGAAAGAAGGGAGCTTGAAGTGAAGTGCAAAGAAGATTCATGAATAATGAATGAAAACAAGGTTGCCGCACAGCCCAGTGTGTCACTCTATGAGACAGGCGCGCCCAACGTCGTGCCTCGCTGTGTGCGCGCGTGTGAGGGACTGCCAAGTAGTAGCCCTGCGCGATGGCACAGTGCCACACCAGGCGACGTCCAGCTACCTTGTCAATGCCATGGCAACGCCTAAACTCCAATGAGCATGCACGACCAGTCCGTGACACGGAGGCACTGCTGCGTGATAGGCAGCGTGACACAGAGGTGGTCTACTACGAAAAAATTTCACTTAGTATAAAAGGAACACTAAGTTATTTTATTTGATTATCACGTATTACTTTTTGAAAACCCAGAGAAGCAAAGGGAGAATGAAGGAAACTCTACCTAGGGTTCATTTTCTTTTATTTTTCCACTCTTGTATTTCATGAATTCAAACATTAAGATGAATTCTTGTATTAGCATGAGCAACTAATACCCTTTTCTTCTAGGGTTGAGGCCACATGACATGATTGTTTTAGCTTAATTTCTATTTGGTTCAAGTTTCATTATTGTCAGTGCATGCATTCTTGTTTGTAAACATTTTAATGCTTGATCACCAGTGAAATGCACTTGTTAATCGTAGGCAAACTCGAAAGAGCAAAACCTAAGATAGAACTAGGAATGCAAGAAGTGAGTTCAAGCCTTTAGGACTGATTCACAGTTAGGAAAGCAATATACCTAATTTACCTCACTTGGTTTTAAAATGGGAAGACAGCTAGTGTCACGCCCCGCCTTGGGAGGCATGACTGGCACCTGGTGCCCTACTAGGACCTGGACTGCTGGACTACTGAGCCTAAGAACTTCTGGTGCCAGGTTGGCACTAATTCTGGATTTAGGAAAACAACGGGCAATATAACAGCTGTAAATACAGCCTCCGGTCGACTAGGCCTATAGCCACCTGTAGGAATATAACACCAAAACAGAACAACCGAGCATAACGGAACCTATGCGGGCCGACAAGGCCACCATGCTGACTAGTTATCACTGAAAAGTATAATCAAGTGCTGAACTGATTTGTGACCGACAAGGTCACCAACTGACAACTGAAAAAGGCCCCACACGGCCATCACATGCAAATCGAAACATACATACGGCCCCACACGACCGGTACAACTAACCACAGGGAATATACAATCCGCAAGCCTCTAAGAATAATAAGATGGTCGGGACAAGGCCCCGGCCTGCCCATACTGTACAAACAAAAAGGGAAGTAATCCTTTAGCTTTCAAGCTTCGGATGACAGGAGCTGAAGACTCTGTACGTTGGCGGGAACTACAAGGGATCTGCTCCTCGTCTATGAGTACCTGCAGGCAAGTAATGCAGCGCCCCCAAACGGGCATCTGTACATATAATATATATACTGGATTTGATAATAATATTTATGTTTCGGTATTCTGTTCTGAATCTCATATTGAAATGTACTGAATCTAATACTGAAATATACTGAATCTGTAATAATATTTTTGGAATATTCTGCTGGGATTTATACTGTTTTACTGAATTTCATGCTGAACACTGTATATTATTTCTAACATGCTTACTTAATTTCATACTAAACATAATA